>OY741972.1:10633200-10927957 GCA_963555595.1 Tethea ocularis
CACCCGTCATCGCGCCAGCTGCTCTAAGCCCTCCTGTCATCACACGTACGCTTGAAGGTAAACCTGTACGAAAGGGCTTCGTACCTGTCGAGGAAAAGATCCAAAAAGAACTCCGAGAGATGAAAGACAGGGAACACGAACTTAAGAAAATGAGGAAGAAACAGAAACCCTTCGATTTAGAATTGAGCGATTCTGAGACTACTTCCGAATCAGAGGATGAAGAGATTCCAATGCCCGGCAAGTTGAAGGCGACAAAGTCGATAGGGGAGCTTTATGAAGCTCTCAATGAGGAGCTGCGGTCGCCGTCACCGAGGAATAGCTCTGGACACGAGTCTATCGGAAGTTTGAAACCCGCGAAGTCCTTAGCGGAGCTGTGCGAGTTGAGTCCCGGACAAGAGTTCCTCGCTCCGAGTTCCACCCGGCTCATAGCCCAGTGGGAGTCTATAATACAGCAGAAACAGGAAGCCGGAGCAGCTTAGGTTCGCCATGGTCATACGGATAGGTTCAATGTTGATATATCTGGCGTAGGACGCCATAAATTCCTAAAGGAAAACCATCGCGTTTGCAAGTTCAGTGACTATGTGTTCTAGGCCAAAAGTGTCAACGGTAAATTTGTGCGCGCGTTTATCCTACAAACGGCCAGATTTGTGCGCTCGACGAATTTGGCATTCGTAAAAATAACAGTTGTTCCAAAGCCGCTTACAGTATTGCGTAAACGTTGTAATGCCGAGTGTGCGAACGAGCCGAGTATTGATTGATCGATTTCTTCAGCCTGATCGGTCGTGGAGCAATTAATTTTCTCCAGATAGCGAACAATGCAAATGATGGTTATCCGTAACAGCAATTATCTTGTGCAGGCGCGCAGTTGGAAAGCGGCCGATACATGATGCGAGCACTGCCAAGTGTGAGTAAAGTAGTTTCTTCCTATTGTTCGATGCCGCCTCGCATATTGAAAAAATTGGCAGTTTTTTAGTGTTGGCGCCGCTTTCCCGCCGCAGTACGGCACTACTTAGCTGTTCATGGGAACGTACAATGTAAGTAAGAGAACAGTTAATAACACCTTGAAATCTGCTCCCAGTATTGTCTAAATATTGCGCTTACACATGATCATTGTGTGTGATGACCTACACTCGTTTCTGTTTCCCCTATTCATTTCCATCAGCTACTAAGGCTACTTACTAGGTACTTATGTAGGTACACGTCGTGGCATAATTTCATAGTGTATTTACAAAATTTACTCAATGCGACGCGAATATTTTATTTGCCACTTCAGCCGTATTGTACTTTCGTTTAATGGCCTCGTGATTACGTGGTTAATTCAACTTTCGATTTATTAAAACATTCCTTCACATGCTATAAATAAACACATAGTTTACTTCTGTGCTGTGATGGGTAAATGGCGATGGTATTACCTATGTGAGACTGTCTGTGCTGTGCTGTGGCATAGTATACTTTGGCCCTGGGTTCAACTGTGGTCGAAGCTGGACTTCGAGCTATTTGTTTTATATTTATTGTACTTAACATTTTTTATATATCTCGCTAATCAATCGATAAAAAACGAATTTACTTTCAAATCTTAACAAATTCAAAAAATGAATTTGTAAAAATAACGGGAGTATTAGTAGAAAATATTTTAAAATTAGAAATCAATGTTAGATGTGTCAAATAGTCTGTGCCTTATCTAGATTAGTGCGAGTAATGAAAACTATTTACCTGAGACGTTTTATTGCAGCTATGACAAGTGTATCTCTAACCTGGCAACACCACGTCACTTGATAAACGTGATATGGTGAATGGTCGCCATTTTGAATTTTTAATGAATACCTATTACTTACATTTTAAACTTTATTATAAATATACAATAATTTTAACCGCTTTTAAAAGACGTTTTTTAAAAGACGTTCGAAATTTTGCTATTCATTAATGAGATTTACGGTAATAGATTGATGTATGTATTTATTTTACATTCAAAATGTTATATTTACAATGTCAAAGTTGAAATTGACACAAGAAAAGTCAAAAATTCAAAATGGGGACCTTATTAAACTATTTATTTAACTATTATAATATTTTATTAACTATTTCCGTAGCATAATAATAAATTAGTCAATTTAATTTTATAGCGTCTAGAGCAAATAATTATTGAGATTGATAGAGTAAATTGTTGCAATATTTATAGAGTCGTTTTTAAGTTTGTTTCTATGTATGAACAGTCAGGCGGGATGCGTATGCGCATTATTATTATCACCTAGAGGCCTTGTGATGTACTATTTATATTATACAAATCCTATACTAATACAGCACTATTACGTACACTTATTTTGAAACGCTATTTTAATACGCATATTGCTTTCCTTGTCAGACAATTCATATTTTGTATTGTTATGAAAGAGATATAAAATAGCTTTTTAAAATAAGTATAATAGTTATTTTAAATGAGTTCTATAAAACCAACATTGTGATATGAAATTGCCTTAAAAATATATTTAAAATGAAAATAGCATTTTGTAATATTTTAAAAATAGTAGATAACTATTATTGTGTAATGTAATTCCATCTGGCGAAACTATACAAATTAAATAATTTTACATTGTGCATAATAAATGAGATGTTAATTTATGTTTTGTTTAAGATTTTCGCAATAAACACATTGTCAAATATGAAACAGTTTTATTTAAAATACCTACACTACACTAGTCTCTGACTACAACATTTTATCATTTATATATTTAAAATACGAGAGTGAGTTTTTTGTTAGTGTCGTCACAATCAATGGCGATGAATTTTGGCATGCAGCTAGATCATAATCTGGAATAACATACGATATTTTTCCTTGTCAAATATTTTACAAATATGAATCTAATTAGGAATTATTAGGTATGGTAAATGGTTTGTTCGGACTAATCTTCGAAACGGATTCACCGATTTGGATGGGACTTTCACTGGCAGATAGTTTATGATCTTGGGAATAACTTAGGCTACTTTTATTTTAGAAATACTTCATAATAAAACTCTTTTTTTTTCAACAATTATACTCTTATATTGCTTAAAATATGAAAATTATTGTACAAACTCAAAAATCATTCAGAATACGCCCTGTTAAGGCACTTCCTATCTAATTTTTTCTATGACTTCTTCAAAGTCTAACGGAACGTTGTATTTGGCACGAGGGTGGCAAGGTAAGACTGTGAGTGTGGCCAAGATCGCTCGCCCCGTCAACCCTGTGCCGCAATGCGTATTTACAAAATGCCCTTATACCTATTTGGAGTGCTAGTTCTCTGCCTATGTACCTTTTCATTTAACCTTTTTGTGACATTCTGACATTATTATGAAAGGTTATGAGACTATTGTACCTGCTTACACTTTTGAAACTTTAGAACACTTAGGTAGACTTAAGGGTAAACGTTCGGTTGGAGCGCCGAGCGAGTTTGACTGACATATACGACTATTTCATGAAAATGTTACTAATATACCTTGGAAGAATATATTGATGATTTCTTTTGTTATTAATCAGTAAATATACTTCCATTCTTCTCGCAAATAACATCTTGATAACATACGACCTATAAGTGAGCTGTAATTTGCAAAAAACGTGATAAAATTTGAATTTCGCGCTCCAACCGACGCCTCCACCTTAATATAAAGACGTACTTAATTAGGTAGGTAAGAGTTAGTAGGTACCGATTTTTCCTTTTGAGGAACGGAACCTAAAAAATGTGTATGGGAAGTCTGTGTCATTGAATAAATCAGACATAATTTATTGACATTACGAAAGCGTCCTTACTACACGGCTATTATTTATCAAATTCCATTGTCTTGTTCATAATGAGGTACCTATTTATAATTGAAATCTGAATTACGATCGTTAGACAATGGTTGGGCAGCAGTTAGTGACTTAACCACTGATTTATTGTAAGGCATTATTATGAGTTGTTGTCTCGCATCTGATGTAATGTTATTGTAAATGAGTTTAATTGATGTTTAGATGATGAGGAAACCTGATTTAATAACTTTTAGAATGGTAGGTGCTTACTTGTACAGGTGTATTATTTACCTACTTACTATCTACTAATAATCTTCTGTACTAATAATAAAGCTGAAGAGAGAGGAGACTAAAATAATAAACTAAAAAAAATCTAAATATAATAATATATAATATCCCGGACAATCATTTGTGTGCATGAACATGTCAGTTTGTCCTGAGTCTGGGCATAAATTATCTATATATATAAGTATGTATTTACAAAAAAAAGTAGTATATGTAGTATCTGGTTGTCCATAGTACGTAAGCTCTGCTTAGTTTGGGATCAGATAACCGTGTGTGAAAAAATGTCCCAGGATATTTATTTATTTATATACAAAATTAAAACTTTCTATCCCGTTACCTATATACCTATTATGAAGAAGTAATTAGAAATAAAGTCAAAATTTATAAGTTCGATAACGTATCTACATACAATTTTGAAGTTATATATTCTAAGTACTCAGGTACTTAGGTACTTATCGCCTAAATATTGGTTGTTATCGATTATATGTCACTTATCAGAGATAAGAGTTATTATTAAAAACGTGTCATGTAAAATATGCATTTCCAATAACAAATAAGCATTTTATGTATGAACGATAAACTTATCTTGCGGCCAAGAACGTTAACGTACCTACTTGCTACCTTTGTATTACGAAAAAACACGTATAATGTTGTCATAGTTGGTGTAGGTATGTTTGTGCGTTTATTAAAATATTCTCTATACTAGGTACCTACACACTGCGTCTTCCGGTTCGTGGTCGCCGCTCGAGAACCTTTCTGACCCAGCGGCCGTCGGTTCTACGACTAGGAAGCAGGATAGGATTGTAGGAAGTAGGATAAGATTAGGAATTAGGATAATACAAGTTTGATCCAGAGAGCCTGGTAGGTTTAATAATAGAATTACATTCATGTTGGCTCGTTGTCAGTATTTAGGTAGGTACCTCAGCTTATAAAACTGTCTCTGACAAGTACCTACGCTGCCAGAGGAGCAATACTGTAACAGTAAGTACAGTTATACTATTATAATGCCACAGTCTAGTTACTTCCAGCATGTTAATTGTATATTTTTTATACAGAAAGTTTTTTTTTTTTTACTACCTATAGGCCTGTGTTTGACCACAATCTCACCGTGGTCAGTGATGATGTGGCCGATGATGGTAAGCACACAAAGCCTAGAAAGGAACTGGCTCTCAAGTGCAGCTGCTTGGCGATAGATTTTCAACTTGAGAGTGGTAGCCAGCCAGGCGGGTACTACAAAGTACCCTACCACCGTGCTATGGTTTCCTCACGATGTTTTCATTCACCGAAAGCTCAAGCTCACTGTAGGATTCGAACCCGGGACCTTCGTCTCGGCATCCAACGTCACTACCACTGAGTTATCATCGCCTTAAATCTTTGGCTGGATCAATAATTCTACAGAATGTCAGAAGCCTGAGAATTTATCAATTAGTAGTAAAGTCTTAAAAAACTTTAATTTACTTGCTTAAACATGTAGTTTAGGGGCGAGATATATATTTTAGTAAGACAAGTAATCTAATTACTAAGCCCTCCCCCTCCCCCAGTAACGCCCTGAGCCGAGGTTCGTACCGCTCAGGCGTGGTTACCTAAATGTTGTTACCCGGTTGAGAGCCCTCTGCGCTCGCCGATTTGTCCGGTAAGGTTGATGCAGCCATCAGAGGCTACCAACTTTAGTCTTTAAAAAAAAAAACCTATAAAGCGGGCTCTCAGTGCAACTGCCGAAACACACCGATAGGGATCAAGATTTTAATTGTATATGACATTGAACCACTGTTTGACAGCACACTGTGGCAGATCTAAGCTAAATGTCAAGTTCGGAATCATACACCGGATCACCTTGGCTCAGGGTTCACACTATGCGCTTGCGCATTGTCTACCACTCACCTTATTGGTATATTAATAAGGTTAACTTTCGTTAAGCAGTTGCAATAAGACATTATAGTGCACGCGAACCCATACGGTTACGGTCGCAGGATTTTATGTTGGGATACAAATAATGTATTTTATTTGCACCTCTGAATAGTTTAATTATTTTACTGCAAGCTTAGATTAAAACAAAAAGATACGGTATAGATGCCTTTAACCACATCGTCTCAATATCAATTAATTATGCTTACAGCAAGGAATTCTTAAGAAGTTGGTATGTGAAGAGATTTTTACAGTGCTGGCAACGCGTGAGTGACCCCTGGAATTACAAACGTACCTATATCACCATAAATTACGGTACGGGCCGAATACTTGTGTACCTACCTACTACCAAAAAAAAGTAACTCCCGACACAAAAAACCTCTAAATAGGAAAAAAGGTGTTAGGTAAGTAGGTATATCTCTTCGTCAACTAAAGCAATGATGAACTTCAACTGACCGAGATTTTATTGAAACATAGTGTTAGGTTTAGTTGGGTGATGGAAGGGGGGTTACTGAAACACTTCAACTGTAGGAAACACCACACCTTTAATATGCGTCCCAACTTCCTAAACGTTACAAGTTACTGGGTTAAATTAGTATAAATAACAAGAATCACCAAATAACATTAAATTAAATTGAAATGCGTAACACTCTGTTGTGCCTTTTTGCTGTCAGTTCAAAAGTCCGTTAGAACGATTGGCGCGGAATCATTTCGGTCAACCGTCGGCGCCATAGACAATACTCTACGTCGGCTTTGCGTGTCGGCCAGAGTTCTGGTGTTGCCAGAGTCAAGGCCGCCACACCACCCCCCTACGTTGTAAAGAAACCCAGGGAAAAAGAAATGGAAACAAGAAGAGAAACCTTAAACATCCAGGGGTTTTTTGAAACGAACCCGCCGCCCCGAGCGTGTTGTGACTGGAGCTGGGTCGTTGTTAGAGGTAGGGTCGGTCGAAGTTGGATTGGAAGAAGGTGAAACAATAGGAGTTGAGCTTGGTTGCGGAGTTGAAACTAGCTGATGGCTATGGTTTTGGTCTTGCTCGACAAACGCTGGTTTCAATCGATCTAGGCTGACCTGGACGTCCTTGTGACCAATAGTGAGTGTGATGGTCTTATCGTTTCTGGCGACTACTTTGTAAGGACCATTATATGGTGGCTTTAATGAAGCCTTAACCGCGTCGTCGCGCAGAAAAACGTGAGATGCAGTATGCAGGTCTTTCGAAACGAAAGTTCGTTGAGTGCCGTGTCGAGAGGCAGGAGTTGGTGATAGCAGAGACATCCGCTTTCTCAACTGCGAAGCAAAATTCGTTACGTCCTCGATGCTGTCAGAAGGAGTCGGAGATAAAAATTCTCCAGGCAAGCGAAGTGGCTCCCCATAAACCAGTTCGGCAGCCGAAGTCCGAAGGTCCTCTTTAAGGGCAGCTCGCATCCCTAACAACACGAGAGGTAGAGCAACACTCCAAGTACAACCATGGCAAGTAAGTGCGGCCTTCAGTTGTCGATGAAGTCTTTCGACCATACCGTTGGCGCATGGATGGTAGCTGGTAGTACGGGTGCGTGTTATGGAGCAGTTTTGGAGTAGTGCCTTAAAGAGGGCAGACTCGAACTGCCGACCCTGGTCCGTGGTGATAACGGAAGGCACACCAAATCGCGAGATCCAGCCATTGGTGAAAGTCTCGGCAACTTCTTCCGCAGTAATGCCCACAATTGGCCACACCTCCGGCCACCGGGTATACCGGTCTACAGCAGTAAGGCAGTACTGGTAGCCTTTGCTGGAAGGTAGGGGACCAACGATGTCAATGTGGACGTGGCGAAATCGGTTAGTAGGAGACTTGAAATCACCTACGGGTGTTGCAGTGTGCCGAGTCACCTTACTGCGTTGGCACGCAAGACATTCACGAGCCCATTTGTGACAGTCCTTTTTCATAGAAGGCCACACGAAACGGTCAGCCATCAATCGTACGGATGCCCGTGCGCCAGGATGACTGAGGTTGTGGACCTTATTGAAGTAAGGACGTCGAAAGGACGAGGTTAAATACGGCCTCGGTTTTCCTGTGGACGTGTCGCAGACGATGAACAAGTCGGTGCCAGGAATGGGAAACTTCTCAAGTTTGAGTGAGCTTCCATCGGCGTCTTGAAGTTCATCGCTGGTAGCCTGTTCTTCAGCCAGTGCCGCGTAACTCTCTTCGAGAGAGATTGCCTCGATTCGAGACATGGTGTCCGCGACCACATTATCTTCTCCCTTAATGTAGACGACATCGGTCGTGAATTGGGAAATGAAAGATAATTGGTTGAGTTGGACAGGAGGCAGTTTTTCGCGACGCTGACTAAAGGCGTATATTATGGGCTTGTGGTCGGTGTATATAGTGACGTGTTGTACTTCCAAGATATGGCGAAATTGTTGCACACTTTCATAAATGGCGAGAAGTTCGCGGTAGTATGCAGGCCATTGGGACTGTTTTTCAGTCAACTTTTTGCTGAAAAATGCAATTGGTTTCCAAACGCCGTCTACTTTTTGTTGTAGACACGAGCCCACTTGGTACAGTGACGCGTCCGTGAATAAGCCCAGAGGAGCATCACTAACCGGATGGGAAATTAAGGTGGCATTCGAAAGACTTTTTTTGCACGTTTCGAACGCCAGTTCTAGCTCAGGTGTCCACGGAACTGGCTTTGCACCTTTGAGCTTAGAGGCAGCAAGCACATTTATTAATGGAGCTTGCATTTCGGCAGCTTTGGGGAGAAAACGACGGTAAAAATTGACCATGCCTAGAAACCGACGAAGGCCTTGCACGGTTTTTGGCAAGGGAAAACTTCGAAGAGCTTCAATTCTGTCGGGAGGGGGTCGTGTTCCATCCTTTGAGATCTTATATCCCAGAAATGTCACCTCTTCAGCACCGAATATGCATTTGGATGCGTTTACCACAACACCGTAAGCAGCAAGTCGCTGGAACAGAGTACGCAGGTGTTCCGCGTGTGTTTCTGCATCCGGTGAGAAAACGAGGATGTCGTCGACGTACGGGTATGTAAAATCGAGTCCCCTTACGACTTCGTCAATAAACCGCTGGAAGGTTTGTCCAGCATTGCGGAGACCGAAAGTCATAAAGGGGAACTCGAATAGCCCGAACGGTGTGGTGATGGCAGTCTTGCAAATATCAGCGTCGTGCACTGGTATCTGCTGATAAGCCTTCACTAAATCTATGGTGCTGAAGATAGTCGATCCTGACAGGTTCTGGGAGAAATCAGCTATGTGCCGAACGGGATATCGGTCTGGGACGGTTCTGGCGTTGAGTGCGCGGTAATCCCCACACGGACGCCAGCCATTTTCGCCTTTCCGAGCCATGTGGAGCGGCGATGCCCATGGACTCTTCGATGGTGTAGCTGTTCCACACTGGACCATGTCATCGAATTCTTTTTTAGCCGCGGCAAGACGTTGAGGAGCCAGGCGGCGAGGACGACAAGAAATCGGTGGGCCATCGGTGGTCACGATGTGATGAACCGTGGAATGCTTGATCTGCCGTGGAAGACCAGGTGGGCGTGTTAGGTCCGGAAACTCTAAGAGGAGTTTGGAGAAAGGTGATTCTCCCTCGACGGAGACGGCCTTGACGCTGACCTGGTCGACCTGAGCAATCGAAGCAGGTGTAGTCAGGTTGGTATTTGCATCAATCAGGCGCTTGTGTCGAAGATCCGGAAGAATGTTGTAATGGGCCAAGAAGTCCGAACCGATGATGGGTGTGTTGACGTCGGCCACAACAAAGTTCCACCTGAAATCTCGGCGTAGGCCAAGGTTGAGATGAATAATCGTCGTTCCGTATGTTGGAATGTAGCTTCCGTTAGCTGCACTGAGGTTGTAGTTCGTAGCGGAGGGGCAACCGGTTACCATGTACCTAGGTACACAGCAAAGGTCACTGCCAGTGTCAATTAAAAATCGGCGATTTGACAGTTTGTCCGTGACGAATAATCGGCGGCTAGGAGCTAGATGATCAGTTGCCGCCTCTACTGACCGCTGTTCGCGTTTTTTGAAGCCTTCCAGGAGCACGGGCTGACACACTTGCTGGCCTTGGTTTTATACCTACGGTGGTACCAACATACACCAGATGCTGAGGAAGACCTTGAAGCGTTGTTGCTGGAGCGTGACCTTGACCTCGACCTTGAGGAGCCGGCGCTAAGGGCGTCTACCATCCTTGTCAGCTTCTCAACCTGGAGAGTGAGCTTCTCAATTGCTGAAGGTGAGGATGATGATGATGATGTACCCACAGCATGGACCACTGGTATAGGAGCAGACACCTCGAGGATTTTATCTGCTATGTCAGCAACCTTGTCGAGAGGGAGGTCTGCTTGTGCAGTCAAAATGGCTTGAACATTGCTGGGTAGGCGCCTCATCCAGAGTTCCCTGATGATGTCGTCCGAGGGGGCAGAGGAGCCAGCGAGAGAGCGAAGGTGACGGAGAAAGTGTGACGGTTTTCGATCACCAATATCCTCCTCTCCTAATAGGCGACGTACTCTCTGTTCCCGAGAAGATGACAATCGCTTTATGAGTTCAGATTTTAGATTTTCATATTTGTCTTTTGCTGGTGGGTCCTCAATAATATCTCCAATCTCCTCTGCTATCCTTGTGTCAAGGACAGAAATGATATGACTATACCTAGTGCTATCCTTTGTAATGCCGGCTACTTCAAATTGGGCCTCAGCCTGTTTAAACCATATTGATGGTTTGTCCGACCAAAATGGAGGTAGTTTCACCGACACACCCATAACCTTAGCCATTTTTAACTCCTTTATTTCTTCATTCAAAAGAATGATTTGCTCCTCTGATGTCATGTTGGATAGGTAGTTAGACGAGGGAGTGGATGGCAGAAAGGGCAGATAGACACAAAAGAAGATATTAAAATACTAAGATAATATAACTGAAGGAACCCGGGTTAATATTTACACAAAACTCCAGAACTCTAACTGGCACTGCCTGTATGTAGGTAAAAATAATGCACACTTAACAAATGAAAACAAGAAACTAAATTAATCAATAAAAGTGCAATACTCCTACACAATAAAATAAAAATATTAAAACACACAAATAATAAAACAGAACATACCAAAATAGAAATCATAAAACAGTCATGCACATGAAAAAAATAATAAAACAAAATAATTAAATTTAGTAGCACATAGACAATAAAAAAAATAAGTTGCAAACCAACCCGAGTAAAAAACTTATTAAATGTTATTAATAGTTGAGGTTGCAAATATAAATTAAGAGTTTATTTCACAACACTGTGTTTGAAACCTATCTCCGAAATATTTATGGAGAAAGGTTTCTAAAATCACTACTTATTTAAAATAATTACCCAAATTAAATTGGGTAATTATTTTAAATAAGTAGTGATTTTAGATCAGAAGGTTGCGTGTTCAGATCACGTCGGGGTCACCAATGTTAGGTTTAGTTGGGTGATGGAAGGGGGGTTACTGAAACACTTCAACTGTAGGAAACACCACACCTTTAATATGCGTCCCAACTTCCTAAACGTTACAAGTTACTGGGTTAAATTAGTATAAATAACAAGAATCACCAAATAACATTAAATTAAATTGAAATGCGTAACACTCTGTTGTGCCTTTTTGCTGTCAGTTCAAAAGTCCGTTAGAACGATTGGCGCGGAATCATTTCGGTCAACCGTCGGCGCCATAGACAATACTCTACGTCGGCTTTGCGTGTCGGCCAGAGTTCTGGTGTTGCCAGAGTCAAGGCCGCCACACATAGCAAAGAATCTCGATTAAGACACCTTTCAGAAAAACGTTGCTCCGTTCAGGAGATATGATGCAACAGACAGTCTCAGGCAGATACTTACACTAGAAACTTATCACCCCTCTTTTTCGTCGGGGTAAATTATCTTATGTAAGTCTGGAAATACCTACTTTATATACATTATGTGGCGTATATAATTTAATCTGTAATAGCTATACGTAGGTAGATATTATAGCAAGTGAGTGTATCGTTAGCAAGCGTGACGTTTAAATCATACGAGTCGTGAGTTACTCTGTATCTAATTTTTTCTGACGTTTCATTCAAATGGATTATCATTTGAATATTTCAAAGATTCGTTTTCTATATTCAAGGTTATTTTTGACCACAATTTCAACATGATAATATTTATCAATACATTGTTATTTTCCTATTAAAAGCGGTATACCTATAAACAAACATAAAGCCATGCTCATCAACATGCATGCTTTGACAAGCAGAGTTTTCACTTCACTTTGCTCACGGCGCTCTGTCTTTCTTTTTTCTTTGGTCTGGGTCTGAGGTAACATTATACGACACGCACATAGGTGACGAAAGTCAAATAAAAAATAAAAAAATACCGGACGAGTGAAGCCGATTTCCTGTAACGGAACTCCAAAATATAGAGACCGGATAGCCAGATCACATTACTATTCACACTACCTTAATGTAAATTAAAAAATGAAGTGTAATTTAGCTAATAAATAATGTTAGAGCTAAATATTTAAGATTAGCTTTTTAAATTGCTGATCTGATTTCGATAGAACTTCCACAGAAAAGTTGAGTATTTACATAAATTCAAATTCAATTTATTTGTGAAATAGTATATATATTTAAAATTACGTAGGTATAGTGGACCGATGATCTTGTGAGGGTCGCGGGAAACCGCTGGATGCGGGTAGCGCAAGACCGGTCATTATGGAGATCCTTGGGGGAGGCCTTTGTCCAGCAGTGGACGTCTTTCGGCTGACATGATGATGATGAGGTACAGTTTAATGAAAATCTCATCAGCCGATTCTTTGAAGGTGTCAGAAACATACTGCTTGCGGTATTTAATTAGTATTCCTTGTATAAGTCGGATTATAGCAAGGATTCCTTCGCAGAAATCTAGGACAAATATGAGTTCACCAGCATAATTAGATTTATGTAAAGAACATCACTAATAAATACCTATGCAGCAGGACTTAAGACTTGCATTTCCATTATGAGAAGACTACGTCAAAGCCAGTTTCCTTCTAGACTTCGTGTACCAGATTCAGCCATATCATAATTTTTTAAGGTAAGATTGCGAAACACCAAAGTAAATTAAATGTAATTTAATAATTTCCTGGTACATTCTTCACCCACGACTGGCAACGACCATCTGATCCTAAACTAAGCAGAGCTTGTACTATGGAAACCACGATCAACAGGTAATGTCAGTTTGAGGAATTGGTGCCTATCTCACAGATATTTTCGTAGTTGGCATCAAGCTTATTCTTTTCAGTGCCTACATACAGGGTGGAAATTCTAGACGGGTCATTAAGGGCAACTACCTTAAGGGTCGAAGCCAAGCGAATATGGTCTTAGGAGACCATCTCTTATTTTTTGAGTTATAGCTATCGGCAATTTACAGATTTTGAAAAAAAATTACAGTCAGCGATTAATCGGCGATTTTTCAAAATATTTTTTATTAGCTTAATTATACCTGTCTCTGACAGGGATCAAAAGGCTCTATGGTGCCAAGTTAGGTTTGGGTATCAGAAATGTCACAAATCGAAAAAAACTTGTTGAAATAAATCTAGCAACAAATATTATGCGCAATTTCTGTCAGTGTCATCTGGCAACACTGTTCGCCCACTGCCGCCATGTAAAGTTGTAGGCTAAAGGCTTGTAGCTCTTGTAATAATATCTACCTATTAAAAATTAATAACGTCGTCCTCCGTGTTTGATTCAATAGGTTATGGGCCCAGTACACTCATGGCCTACTGATTGATTGGGGTGGATTTTCTGTATACGACGAGCGTGGATTTCGTCGGAGGCCGGTAAAGGTCGAAGGGGCACGAGGCGGCGTGAGACCGGTAAAGGTTAATAAAAAGTTATATTGCGGTAAAGCAATGGATTTCTTCGGAAACAATAATACGTCGAACGAGCTAAGCAGGCAGCAACAGTTAGAAGGAATTGAAAACTGGACCACGTGGTCATTCAAAATCAAGGTAATCCTAAGGGCGGCGGATCTTTTGAGTGTCGTTGAAGGCACTTTCCCGCTTCCTCCAGAAGAAAAAAACGAAGAGCGTGAAAAATGGTTCCTGAAAGACGCAAAAGCACAAGGTATGTTGGTAACACGCATATCTGAAAGAGTTATTCCTCAAATAGTAAGCTGCAAGACTGCAAAAGAAATATGGGATAAATTACACACAATCTACGAACAACGTGGCGAGTTGTCGGTGCATATCCTTCAACAAAAATTTTTTGCTCTGAAATTTGAAGCTAAAGAAAGTATGTCTGAATTCTTGGGGCGTATTGAGAGTCTCCTGCATAAACTCAAAAATCTCGACGCTGAAGTGAGCGACACTATGGCAATAACCAAGATTACCTCGTCACTCCCATCACAATATCAACATTTTATATCGGCATGGGAATCCGTTTCAGTAGAGAAGAGAACGATGGTTGAGCTGATAGCAAGATTACTTATAGAAGAACAACGTGTTACCTCAAAACATGAAGAAAAAGAGTCGACTGCATTCATTTCCAGGCCTGCAAGAAAATGTTTTCAGTGTGGTAAAATAGGACATATGAAAAAGGATTGTAAGTTATTAAAACAAAAAGGTAATTGTTGTGAAGATATTTAGTCTGTGGTAGTGTAGATAGATAGATTGCAATGTAACAATGTCTGTTTGTGATTGAGTAATAAATAAAAGAAAATATTCACCTTGCTGTGTTCCAATTATTCTAATAGGTTATGGGCCCAGTGATGCCCGGTAGAGTAGGTTTTAGGGAAAGTCCTACAGTAAAGTTATTTAGTAGAAAGCATAGGTATTTGTTTTAGCGTGCGCAAAAATGGCGACCACGACTACAATTTTCCCTCAACTAAAAGCTGAGGCGTTTGATAACTGGCTATTTAGGCTGAGATGCTTGCTAGAAGAGAAGGGTTTGAAGAATATCACAGAGGTGGAAAAAGTTGAGGACTCGCAAAAAGCCTCAGATGCAAAGGCGAAGAGTTTAATTGTGCAGTGCCTAACAGACAAGCATCTGAACTTAGTTAAGGAATGCGATACTGCAAAAGATATGCTGGATGTGCTCATGAATACATTCCAAAGAAAAAGTGTGATATCTAAAATTACTCTTAGAAGAAAGTTACTCAATCTGAAACATGACGGTATGAGTGGTAACCTAGAAGAATACTTTGCGAAATTTGATAATATCATACGTGAACTAGAGGTTTCGGGTGAAAAGATAGATGAAACTGACAAGGTGTGCTACCTTTTAACGGGATTAGGTGATGAATACAATCATATAATCACAGCAATTGAGACTGTAAATACAGAGGTAAAATTAGATTTTGTTAGAATGAAATTATTAGATCATGAAGTGAGAAAGGTTAAATTGGATGAAACATCCAACCGAGAACAAAATCAAACTTCGTTTGTAAGCACAAATGTAGTGTGCTATAGATGTAAAAGGAAAGGTCACAAGTCATATGATTGTCGCATGAATAGTAGACCCAGAGGAAGAGGTTATAGAGGCTATAGAGGCAGAGGCGGAGCTGCTCATCCTGCAGAAGAGGAAAACTTGCCCATGTTCATAGCATCAGAGCAAGCATTATCAATTGAAAACATGTCTAACCTAGTTTCATTTGTTGTTGACTCCGGGGCTACACAGCATTTTATTAAGGAGAATTATGAAAAATACATGACAAATGTAGAAGATCTACCTCATACATTAAATATAAAAATAGCAAATGGAGAAATATTAACTGCTACAAAGAAAGGGATTTTGGAGGCCAAATATAACAACCAAAAGATAAAAATTGAAGCGGTGATATTACCTGGACTAAGTACCAACTTGATGTCGGTAAGCAAATTAGTAGAAAAAGGAATGGAAGTGACATTTAAAAATGGAAGATTACTAATTAATCATGAAAATAGAATGTATTATGGTGTCAAAAAAGGTCAACTGTATACATTTATAGTAACAATTAATGCTAAAATAGAAGGTGCAAAGTCTTGTGAAATGAGTAAAGAAGAAAAAGATGTAAATGAAAATTTATGGCATCAAAGATTTGGCCATATGTGTAGGAAGAATTTAACGATATTGGGATTACCTTTCAGCAAAGAAGTTTGTGGGTCATGCATGAAAAATAAAGCAACAAGATTGCCATTCAAAAGAATACAGAGACCCAGGTCCAATAAAGTAGGTGACTTGATTCATACTGATATTGCAGGTCCTACAAGAATACCAACCAAAGAAGGATACAGGTATTTCCAAACAATTATTGATGATTATAGTCATTTCACTCATACATATTTATTGAAAAACAAGTTTGAAGCTACAGAAAATTTAATAGTATACATTAAGGAAATAGAAAGACAAATGGAGGTAAAAATAAAAAGAATCAGGTGTGATAACGGTGGTGAATTTACTGCAAAGTCTTTAAGAGATTATTGTTCAAATCATGGAATTAGGATAGAGTATACGCAAAAATACAGCCCTCAACAAAATGGTAAGGCTGAACGCATGAACAGAACTATTTATGATAAAGCTAGAACAATGTTGGATGAGTCCAATCTGCCAAGGTATCTATGGGGACATGCAGTACTAACAGCCACATTTCTAATCAACCGCTCACCATGCTCCTCCATACAAGATAGAGTACCAGCCAAGGTAATGAATAAAGAGTTTAATTTGCAAAAGATAAAGATTTTTGGATGTAAAGCGTGGGCACACATAATGCCTAAACAGGATAAGCTGTCGAGTAGAGCAACTCCAGCTAGAATGGTAGGGTATGTTATAAATGGTTATAAATTATGGGACCCTGACACTGATCAAGTAATAGTATCGAGAGATGTTAGATTCGATGAAAGTGATATAAAATATGTAAAAGAAAATACTGACTCAAACTCGGAAAGATACACAGATCAAGAGAGATTTGGTGATACAACACAAGAACAAGAAATGCAAAAGTATGATGAACCCTATATTGAAAATGAAAGACAAGAAGAAAATCAAGATATTTGTACACGTAGAGGTAGAGAAGTGAAAAAGCCGCAACATCTTAATGATTATGAGCTCTATGAAGCCTATTGCTTATTATCAAGTGAAAATGACCCAACATCATACAGGCAAGCTATAGAGAAGAGTATGGAATGGAAAACTGCAGTAGAGAGTGAGGTAAAGTCTTTAGAGGAACAGAAGACATGGACAGAAGCAGAGTTACCAAAAGGGTATAAACCAATAGATACCAAATGGATTTTTAAGACAAAATCTGATGGAACCAGAAAAGCAAGATTGGTTGCTCGAGGCTTCCAACAAGAAGCTGAAGACTATGTGTATGCTCCTGTGGCAAAAATGACTACCATAAGAATGGGATTATCACAAGCAGTGAATAATGACTGGGAGTTACATCAATTGGATATCCCTACTGCATTCTTGAATGGAAAATTGGAAACTGAAGTCTACATAAAAGTTCCAGAGGGAGTGAATGTGAAGAGTAAAACAGAAGGAACTGTTTTGAGACTTCATAAAGCATTGTATGGTCTAAAAGAGTCACCAAAATGCTGGAATAAAACATTTGATGCATTTTGTATGAAAATAAATATGATAAGATCAAAGAATGATATTTGCTTATACACAGGCAATGGGATATGGCTAATACTATTTGTTGATGATATAATGTTAATGGGAAATAAAAAAGAAGTAAACAAAGTTGTAAAATTGTTGCAAGAAGAGTTCAAAGCAAAATATTTGGGAAACATGAGTAATTTCTTAGGAATAGAGATACAGAGAAATGAAAATACAATAAAGTTATCTCAAAAACAATTTATTAAAAATATGTTACAAAAGTTCAATATGACAAACTGTAAAGATGCAAAAACACCAATGGAGAACCACTTTCAAGTACCTGAAAAAGAAGAGATAATTAGTAATGTACCATATAGGGAACTAATAGGATGCCTGAATTACCTGGCCACAATAAGTAGACCAGATATCACATATGCTACTTCATTCCTAAGTAGATACCTGGACAAGCCTACAAAAAGCTTATGGACTGCTGCAAAAAGAATAATACACTATCTGAAATCAACTCAACATATGGATTTGACTTACAACAAAAATAAAGAAAATAACACTTCTATAATTTCAGCCTTTTCAGATGCAGATTGGGCCGGTGATAAGACTGACAGGAAGAGTGTTAGTGGCATGGTTATTTATCACCAAGGCAACCTGATCTCATGGTCATCAAAGAAACAGCAGTCAGTGGCATTATCAACAGCAGAAGCTGAGTATGTAGCTGCTGCAATGTGTTGCAGTGAACTGATGTTTATTAGAGGACTAAGTGTGGACTTCGGGGACAAGTGTAGTGTAGAACTAAGAGTAGACAATCAAAGTGCGATAAAGATGATAATGAACAGTGAAAACACAAAACATTCAAAACATATAGACATCAAATTTCATTTCATTAAAGATATAATTACAAGAAATTTAGTAACAGTAAAATATGTAAATACAAATGAAAACACTTCGGACATTATGACGAAGCCACTATGTAAAATAAAACATAATTACTTTCGTGCATATTTGTTAAATTCAGAACTTTGATTGTTTAATTATGATTAATTTATGAATGTCAGATTTTAATGACATCATAAAATGTCACTATAGTATTGCCACTTTGTAAAATAAAAGGTACTGTATTTTGTTTAGTTTAAGCAATTCTTAGTTAAAACGAAACTAAAAATTGAGAGGGAGTGTGAAGATATTTAGTCTGTGGTAGTGTCATTTACCAACTTACTGTTTCCTTCCTGTTAGATAGATAGATTGCAATGTAACAATGTCTGTTTGTGATTGAGTAATAAATAAAAGTTAATATTCACCTTGCTGTGTTCCAATTATTCTAATAATTGTAACTATTGTAAGAAAAATAATCACAAAAGTATAGATTGTTGGTTTAAAAATAGGGAAATAAACAATAAGAAAAATAATGTAAACAAAAGTGGTAGTAATGCTTTTTCTGTGTCTGTGCTGTCATCAGTATCTTATAGTCAATTAGAAAGTAATCATTACTGGATAATGGATAGCGGAGCATCAGAACACATGTGTCATGATATGAGCTTATTTAAAAAATATGAAAAGTTAGGATGTCCAAGGCATATTGTTATAGGTGATGGTAAAGTCATACAAGCCATAGGTATTGGCACTATCTTCTTAGAAGCATATACTGGTAAAGAATGGAAAAGCACAACACTCAATAATGTTTTACATGTGCCTGATATTAAAATGAATTTGTTTTCAGCAAGCTCAGCAGCAGACAGAGGTTATATTATGACAATAAACAATAAATGTTGTTATTTCACAAAAGAGGATGATAAAAATATTTTTGCATTGGCATATCGTAGAAATAACTTGTTTATTATGAAATTTAGGTTTAATAAAGATGAAAATGCTTGTGTAGGTAAATCATACAATAACTTGTCTGAATGGCATGAGAAGATGTGTCATCAAGACATACAACAGGTAAAAAATATGTTAAATAAATATGACATAGAGTTCAGTGAAAGTAAACAAGAGGAGTTAACATGTGAACCATGTCTTCTTGGTAAGTTGCATAAAAATCCATTTCCATTAAGTGTAAATAGGGCAGAACGGCCTGGTCAGTGTTTACATATAGATTTATGCGGTGCTATGGAAACAGTATCATTAGGTGGTGCAAGGTATTATTTACTAATAAAGGATGACTACACAAAGTATAGAACAGTTTATTTTCTGAAAAATAAGTGTGAAACAGTTGGTAAAATAAAAAGCTTTTTGAATTTTGTCACAAAAAACTTAGAATATAAAGTAGAAATTATAAGATCAGATTGCGGTTCAGAATTTATGAATAAAGAGATGAAGTCATTCTTAGATCATTTAGGTATTGTTCACCAAACTAGTGTTCCATACACACCCCAGCAAAACGGTTGTATAGAGCGAGAAATGCGTACAATAACTGAAGCAGCTAGAACTATGTTATTGTCAAGTAATTTGAACAAGTCCTTATGGGCTGAAGCTGTAAATACAGCTGTTTTTGTGATTAACAGAACTGGTAAAAGTAGAATTAAAAATGTAACTCCGTACGAACTATGGTATAATAAGGGAGTATATGATATATATAAATTAAAAGTTTTTGGATCAAAAGTAGGTGTACATGTTCCAGATCAAAATCGTAAAAAATGGGATAGTAAAGCTGAAATAGGATATTTTGTAGGTTATAGTGAAACAACAAAAGGTCTTAGAATTTACTTTCCACAGAAAAATGATGTTATGTTAAAAAGAGAGGTAACATTTATAAAAGGAAACTCTAGTAATCAGAAAATAGGTAATACATGTCATGATCATAGTAATACAATTAAATTTATGGTTAACAACTCTGAAGAAGAAGACATAGATAATACTGAACAAAAAGAATATCATAGCTTCAATGAGGAAGGTTATGAAGAAAGAGCACAGTCACCACAACTTGTCGAAAATATAGAAACACAAATGGAAGGAATAATAAATGAAGATAGAATATTAACTGAAGAAGAGTTGGAAGAAGATTCTAGTGTCGAGTTAGAGAAAGAAGCTGACGAAAGACCTGAAGAATTAACACTATCAAGAAGAAATAGACAAATAAAGAAACCACTGTGGCTTACTGATTATGATACAAACCTTTTATCAATTGACATAGAACCAGTCTCTCTAGAAGAAGCATTGAATTCTGAAGAAAAAGAAGAATGGAAGAATGCTATGAAGACTGAGCTTGATACTCTGATAGAAAATAACACATGGACAGAAGTAAATAATGTTCCAGAAGGAAATAAAGTAGTTTCTAGTAAATGGGTTTTTAAAATTAAACAAGTAGATAGTGAAAAAGTTTATAAGGCTAGATTAGTAGCAAGAGGTTTTGAACAGGCAGATTGTGATCTAGAAGTATATTCTCCAGTGGCTAAATTACCAACGTTTAGAGTTTTTATGGCAGTTGCTACTAAATTACAACTTCCAGTCCATCAGATGGATGTTGTGGGTGCCTTTTTACACGGAGACATAGATGAAACGGTATACCTAAAATTACCAAGCGGTCAAATCTGTAAATTAAATAAATCATTATATGGTCTAAAAAGTTCTCCAAAGTACTGGAATAAAAAGTTTGATGAGTTCATGATTAAAGAAAATTTCAATAAATCCAAAAATGATCATTGTTTATATTTTAGGAAGATAAATGGGTGTAAGCTGTATGTTTTACTATATGTTGATGACATACTTATATTTTGTTCTGAAAATAAGGTATTAGAAGATTTTAAAAGAGAGTTAGGCAGAAATTTTAAAATGAAGTGTTTAGGTTTAGCAAAAAGTTATTTGGGTATTGATATTGAACAAAAGAAAGGTATCACTGTAATTAATCAGAAATCATATCTATCTAAAGTGCTAGAACGCTATAATATGTCTCATTGCAAACCGGTTTCAACTCCTATAGACCAAAACTTTAAGTTTGAAATATTAAAAAGGGAAAAATCTGAATCTCCAGAAATAGAGAAAAGATGTAGACAACTAATAGGCAGTCTAATGTATGCGGTTTGTGGTACCAGACCTGACCTGTGTGTATCAGTTTGTTTTCTCAGTAGATACCAACACTGTGCTAGTGTTATGTTGTATAAGGCATTAAAACGTATTTTACGGTACATAAAAGGTACATTAGATTATTCATTGTTATACAACAGCACAGGCACAGAATTGCAAGGATTTGTAGATGCAGATTGGGCGAGTGACACCCAAGATAGGAAATCAACCACTGGTTATCTCTTTAAAATATTTGATTGTACTATAATATGGTGTTGTAAAAAACAACTTAGTGTGTCATTATCGTCTACTGAGTCAGAATATATAGCACTAAGTATGGCTATTACAGAAGCATGTTGGTTGCAAAACTTATTGTGTGACTTTGATGTTATTAGCAATGAAGTGACACTTTATGAAGATAATCAGTCTGTTATAAAACTTGTTTATAATAATGAAAACAATAAAAGATTAAAGCATGTTGATATAAGGTATCACTTCATTATGGAAAAAATAAAAGAAAAATGTATTTCAGTAAAGTATATTAAAACACAAGATAATTTGGCTGATTTGTTAACCAAGCCCTTAGGCAAAACATTATTTGAAAAGTTTGTTAAGTTAATTTTTTAGTGTTTTCTTCTTTTTTTATAAGTTGTCATGTTTGATCATACACTAATTAAAATAAGTAATGTTAGTTAGGTATATGTGGAAGTTAAGTAAGCTTTTTCAATATAATAAAATGCCTGACTAGCCAAGAATTTAAAATAAGTATTATCCTACATTGTTAATTAAAGAAAACAAAGTTTTTAATGTTAAAATAATTGGTTCTAAGATTTAGGATAAGGTTAAGGGGAAGTTAGATAGAATGAAAAATAGAGTTTCATCTGTATGATTATAGGAAGTAGAAATAAAACAAATGTATGTAAGTTATAAGTTGTATTGGTAACAGGAAAATATTTGTTGAGGGGAGGTGTTGAAATAAATCTAGCAACAAATATTATGCGCAATTTCTGTCAGTGTCATCTGGCAACACTGTTCGCCCACTGCCGCCATGTAAAGTTGTAGGCTAAAGGCTTGTAGCTCTTGTAATAATATCTACCTATTAAAAATTAATAACGTCGTCCTCCGTGTTTGATTCAATAAAACTATTCCCATTTAAGGAAAGCTGCCCTTACTGACCCGTCTCAAATTTCCACCCTGTATATACCACACTCATACCTTGTACTGTACGTAGCGTTGTATATTATTTACTCTATGCTCATACCTACTGTAAAAGTGAAATCTGCCACAAATGCTTGTATTTTAAAAAGGCCTTAAAAATATGGCTAAAAAATAAAAGCTATGACGAGACTGAGGGTCTCTTGCAAACAATAACTTAATACCCATAAAAATCTAATTACTTCTTGTCTCAAATAGACTCTTATAATCTCCTATGCGTAGTAGCTGTCAGGTAGCCTTTTAGCTGTCTGGCAGCTGATCCCAAGTTTCTTTAACGTAGGGCTACGAAATGGCATTACACACACATACAACACCCCCCCCCCCCCACCCCCCACACCCACACAACACACATACACACAGCACACACACAATCACATGCCACACACACTCATTTCTCTTTTTATTATTAATATTTTTGTTTTTTTTTGTTTTTTAATAATTACTCCTTCATTTGAATGTACTAGATTTGGAAGAGCGGGGCCTCCTAGCACAGGTATTTCTTATACTTAAAAGGAGACCCCGTCAAAGGATATTGTTATTGTAGAAGTTTAGTTAATAAATATTTTTCATTTTATGCAAAATTGTATTATTATTATTAGCTTTGTTACATAAGAGTATATATTCTAACAATGGGAATGCGAATGTTCACTAGATAGGTTATCGATATCAAATGGACATTCGGAATAATTCCGATTTAACGCTTTCACCAATGACGGCACATTGGACAGTTTAATGACATTTCATTTGTGTTATTTATGTGTCGAAGTGTTAAATAATACCGACTTCTACGTCTGTTATGAATTATCCGATCTTATCTCTTGAGAGATAAAAATACGTCTGAAATATAATACGTATTTATTAACTTTCGATAAAATGTTAAGATTTAGAAAGTGTTCTTTTTCCTTTTGGCGTAAGGCTTAGTATGTACGGACGACGACAATTCAAGGTAAACACTGCGGCATCTTAAGCGGTATATATATTTTTTTTTTTTTAAAGGACTAACGTTGGTAGCCTCTGATGGCTGCACCAACCTTACCGGACAATCCGGCGAGCGCAGAGGGCTCTCAGCCGGGTAACATTTAGGTAATGACGCCTGAGGGCACCCCCGAATGGGGTACGAACCTCGGCTCAGGGCGTTACCGGGGGAGGAGGGCTTAAACGGTTGTATATTTTGCAATAAAAATGTATAGCCTAATGTGTTGGCGACTGTACATAATGAATTTCATTCAAATTGGCTTCCCTTTTTTTGAATTCGAAACATAATATTTAGACGTTCATCTAAGGGATATGTGCATATAAATTTGAAAAAAAAAATCATTTAGAAGTTCAGCGTTAATACCTCTGGTGAAAACCCTAAATCTCATTTTGATATAGTGATTTATATAGATTTTAGTAGATGCAATTTAGTTTTTTTATGTTATAAAATTCCAAATACCTAATAAGGCTCAAATTCGATTAAGTTTAGTACTGACTCCTTAATAATTCGGTAGTCTCGCGGAACAGGATCACATATACATACCACATATAACAACTAGATTCTATAGTCATTTCCTGCTTACCCTCATATGTCACAAAGTGGCGCTATAATGGCTCGTCGATTATCAAATTATAGACTGCCTTATCCGCATACGATTGACTAAATTAATAGGGACTGCGTTTCCTGAGCTACAGTTTTAATTAGTGTACGTTTAGGTATAGTATGACACAACTTAGATGAAGCATTAGCAAATTTCGTAAAATCGATCGTTCTCGAAAAGAGTGCGCCTACAACATTACTCATGTGTTAAAAATGATCGGCGAAAATGATCTTGTTGAACGTTCAATGGCGCGATAGTGAATTATTTTTATTTGTTGTGTAAATCGGAAGTGAAGTGTACGAAAACGATTCGCCGATGCTACATCTAAGTTGTGTCATACTGTACATAGCTCGATGCGTCCTATAAGTTAGTGTGGTCATATGTGGTGTTGCTGCTATAATACAAGTAAATAATAGTAGTTTATGATACTGTTGCATAATAGGGGTTATTAAATACGAGTGTGAGTTTAAGTACCGAGCCGTAGGCGATTCTTAATAGTATCACACGAGTTTTTAATACCTAATTATGTGCAGTATCATACAGTACTTTATCTAAACTCATATAAAAAATGTAATTTAAAGGTAAAAGATAATATTTTGTCATAGGTTTTCATGTCTTACGGGTATCGATTATTCGTCATTTCCATTGCTGCCTCCACTATTTCAGATCCAAGTTTATTTCACCTTAGTATCACTGCTATTTTTCTATCATTTTTGGCCAAAATAAAATATGAATGCAAAAAAATCAATAAAATAAACAAACATTAATCATCATGGCGCCCAAATCCGTGTGGGGAAAATCTCCTAAGTTGAGATCTCTACCGCATACGCGACCACAGACAAAGTAAATTTGCATCTAAAATTATAATTGTTTAGTCCTGATGTCTGGCCACTTATAATGTTTTTTTCTTTATTATTTTGTTTGACAAGTTGACTGACAGTAATTGAAGTATTAAAACCCAAAAAACATTATAAGTGGCCAGACATGTCCAAATACTTGTACTTTAATGAAAAAAAGTTATTTTATAGCATTATCTTGGGAAGAAAACTGTACTATAATATAATTTTTTAATTTCATTATAGACGGGTGTGCCTAAAGTGGGTCATTAAAGTACTGTTTTTGATTTCATAATTAGAACTTTACGATATGAGAGTAGATAAATATTTTTAAAGACATGTATTAGGGATATGAAAAAAAATAATAGATACCAAAAATAATAGGTTGGCAGCTAATAAGAAGTATCGAAATATGTTAAAATTAGCTACCAAATATATCAGTTCTACCTAAGGTTGGTTTTAATTTAAATCGGCTTCGAGTTTTAGTTCAGCTCAGTGCCGAGACGAAGGTCGTGGGTTCGAATTCTACAATGAGCTTGAGCTTTCGGTGAAGGAAAGTATTGTGAGGAAACCATAGCACGGTGGTAGGGTACTTTGTATGTACCCGCCTGGCTGGCTACCAACCTCAAGTTGAAAATCTGTCGCTAAGCACTTTTCGGTGTGTTCCGGCACTTGAGAGCCAGTTCCTTTCTAGGCATTGTGTGCCATCATATCATCGGCCACATCATCACTGACCACGGTGAGATTGTGGTCAAACACAGGCCGACACATAGTAAAAAAAAATGATAAAAAAAACACAACGCTTACAACATTCGCGTTGTAAATTACCATTATATTTGTCAATGTCAAAACTAATTTACACTTTCGACAATATCCTAACTCGACAAATTACACGTCGTAATTAATTAATAAATCACTGTTATTAATATTCAAAGCTGGGGTGCTATTCTGTAAGGCAATCTTACAAGCTCGACGACGAATTCAACGCTGTCACTATACTCTGTCTCTATCGTTTACTAAGCTATCACGTGAGAAGTCCGTTGTACGCGGCATCGTTGCGCGAGCTCGTCGACGAATGAAACGTTAGAGAATAGCATAGCTGGTCTTTCTTCCTGGACGTGTCTAATTACTGTTACAATCACGGTTAATTGCTGTTGAAGCGCCAGAAGTATCACTGTTGGGTTATACACATGTAAAAAGCAATCTATATTCATAACAGTTAGGCAATTTTTCCCTAATCAACTTTCATGGTATTTGCATAGTAATCAACTTTTAATTGTGTGTTGCAATTATGTCACGATTGTCATGTTACATGGAACGTGCGTATGTGACGTATATTTTCATAATAGTTTTTGTCAAAACATTTTTACTATGACTGTACAGAAAACAATGTTGTTACAATATATCTCTTTTAAATTATATATTTTTTTTTTATTATTATATTTTTTACTTTACATACATTTTTACTATTGGTATTCAACAGATTATGTTTTTTTTTTAATGAAAAATACCCACAAATTCATTAGCTTTTAATTGGCTTAGGAAGGATAAATAATTTGTTAATCATTTGAATGTATGTACAAAACAATCGTTTAATATTAGCTAATTAGCTATTACGAAATAAACCCTTTAGCTTAACGGTAGCCATTAGTATTATAATCATGATTAACACGACACTGGCAGACTGCAGTTGCGTCAGAGCACAGATAACGAATAACAAGTCTAGCTGCACGTGAGATGCATGTGCCACTGTTATGTGCCTTCAGGTTATGTAATATTGTAGGCTGACAACAATTTGTGTTTTTTTTTTATGCGATGTTATCTCAAGTCGAATGCCATGACGAAGGTTGCGATTTTGATATCCTACAATGAGCTAAGCGGGTGACGGGAGGAAACCATAGCACGGTAGCTGGCTGACTACCACCTTGAAAAAAGTTAGGTTAAAATTACATTTGATAGGATTTTATTTTCGAAATTTAGGGAGGTTTACACAACAACAGAAACTTGTTACTTAATCAAGTTCCAGCCTTAAGGTGGAGGCTTCGGTTAGGGCGTTAAATTCAAATTTTATCACGTTTTTTGCTAATTGCAGCTCAGTTATAGGTCGTAAGTTATCAACATGTTAATTGCGACAAGAATGGTAGTATATTTACTGATTAATAACAAAATAAATCATCAAAATATTCCTCCAAGGTATATTACTGAAATATACGACTATTTCATGAAAATGCTACTAATATACCTTGGAGGAATATTTTGATGATTTATTTTGTTATTAATCAGTAAATATACTACCATTCTTGTCGCAAATAACATGTTGATAACTTACGACCTATAACTGAGCTGCAATTAGCAAAAAACGTGATAAAATTTGAATTTAACGCTCCAACCGAAGGTTTACCCTTAATGACAATTTACAGAGATGTTTATGTAAAACAAAACTTTCAGGTTTGAAAGTATAATCGTCAATACAAACAACTTTTACTTGGTGACCTAAACTCTCACTGAAAGCGCAATAATAAAACAGCTGTTCAATAGGTACTCTACCAAAATGCAATAAGATCAGCGGCCGTGCGGCCTGCACTAGCAATATTGCTTTGCAATTCATATCTCGAATTTACTCGAGTCGATTGTTTTTTTTAATATTTTTTGAAAATGTAGATTTTAATCAATTAATTTCCAATTTAGATAAATTACGCTATAATCTGCTCGAATTTATTCCAGGAATTAATTGCATTTGCAATATTGCTCGAACAGCCGTTTTAGCTCCCCAGGCTATTTTTCAGATTCAAGAATTGTTTAGATGTCACGCACGAGTGATGCCGGTGTTGCAAACGGCTATAGGCTACGGTAACCGCTTACCATCAGATAGTAGTAATTAAAAATAACCCTGTATGTTTTATCAATGTTATTTAGGAGCCAAAGTATTATCTACCATAGCGAAGTTACGACAATAGGTAATATCGTGTTTTTTTTTATAAAATTAACTAAGATTTAAAAATAAAATAACAAGTAAAACCGAATTGAGATCTTCAAAAAGGAAGGAGGTTAAAAATCACTCTGTATACAAATTGTGCTCCTTATATGTCTCAATTTACAACATGTAGGTATGGTCAACAAACGTCCTTGCCCCGCAACTTCTTGGAATGCCCCAGATACGGGTGACGGTACATTTTGAATATTTCATGAGACGAGCCACTAAGCGCCGCCAAATGTGCGTAAAGTAGGACATGACTTTACGATTTGTTTGGTTTCAAACATTCGAGTACACCTTCGTGGGTTTAATCCGTTATTGTAATAATATGCATAAACTGTCATATCTACAAACCGCGTAACAAAATGGGAGTGAGTTGATGTGTCATTGAATTTGATTCCCATTATTTGAAGTTCTATAATATTTAGACCCCATGCGAATCAATAGGCTTACTTGAATATAATAGTAGGTTTGATATTCGCGCATCCCATAAACAACAATATTCCAGAAAACAGGACCATTTTTTAACCGACTTCAAAAAAGGAGAACGTTCTCAATTTGACTGTATTTCTTTTGTATGTTTGTTACGCGATTACTCGGCCATACCGAACCGATTTTAAAAGAGTATGACTCTGATGTGGTCCCATTGTCACCAAGTCTCAGCGTCTGTTGATAGAAATGGCATTTGAAGGCGGTTCTCTTTTCTTATGAAGTTATATTGCATGGTATCACTTTATTTTCAACTTTGCTGCATCGTGTAAATTTTTCATGTTACAATATATGCGTCCCATACAGTATATAGTAAACTGCCGAGGTGTTCCCGAGGGAACTTGGGACTCTTCAAGCAAAGTGAAAAGAGATTTATAACACAAATAAATTTAACATTTATTAGCATTTCTAAGACACTTGAATCGATCTGACTATTTATTATTTGCCTAGTGTTAAAAAATATATCTTTTATTTAATTAGTAATAGTATATTCACAAAAGTACAAGTGCTTTTCTCCGTAGTCTAATCAAAAGTGCCGTTGGCTCGACGCGCTTTGATTGAGAACCCCGTACGTAAATCTCGTTCATTCTCATTCATTCGTTCAAAGCTGGTGTTGCCAACACGGCCATGCTGCAATGTGCCTGCCCCAGGCACCACCTCAATCATCCTGGGGAAATTATACAACATAATTTACATTCATTAAAATATTATAAATGTCAACTACCACTCGGCCAGTCATGATTTACGAAACATAGGGTACATAAATTCAAACTTAATATTTTACTAATGTATCTTTTAGGAAAATATTTATAAAAGCAATTTTAAAAAAAGTAAGCAATGAACTGCCACCCTCCTGATCACTTGTTTCAAGACAGTTCCTTTAGACTTAGGCAACTCTTGAGATCAGTGATAGCATGCTCCTTTAGACTTAGGCAGCAACTAACTGATTTAATACCAGGTGACCAGTGTTTGTCAGCATACCCACTCTCATTTATCAAGCTTTCCAACCAAGACTTTGAAATATTATGCGCCCCATTTTCACAGAGTTTACGGATATAAATAAATATTCCCATATTATTATTGCTCTTACTGTATGTGCATAAATATTTATTTTGGAATTCTGAATCAAGTATTTAACGAGAAATAATAAAATAATCAATCTGAAACACAATATTATCATCAATAAGCAATTCATACCGATATTAGACTAATGAAAAAATAAGTACCTTTGCCAACATCGGCTTTCTTTATTTTATAGGTTAATAACTTAATCATTTCTCCAATTATCAATATGGATCCACGGCTTCATATTTTCTGCCGCTGCAGTCCCAGTATAAGTTTGATTACTTCTTTCGCTACCTCGTAAATCTGATACTTCGTATCTATCTCGACCTAAAACCTTTTTGACTTGAAACGGTCCCTTGAACACAGGTAACAGTTTTCTACTCTTCCCATCATTAGTCTGACTCTGAATTTTAATCAGAACCAGGTCTCTTTCTTGATACTGTTTGGCTTTTATTCTGGTGCTATCAAATCGCTTCTTTTGTACATCTGAACTCGATTTTATATTTTCATCAACCATTTTACGAAGTTGCGTCATGTCTATTGTACATTCGTTATCATGCTCTGGTGCCAAACTATCGCTATCGGTACGTAGACGATATCCAAACAAAACTTCACTGGGTATGGCTTTGATTGTTTTATGATACGTGCTGTTAATAGCTTGCTGCAATGGTTTAACACACTGGTCCCACTTGTCATCGTTTACATTAGCCCCCATTGCTCTCATAGCCTCCAATATGGTTTTGTTATATATTTCGGCTTGCCCGTTAGATCTAGGCATGCCGGTAGCGATAGTATGGAACCGTATATTTTTATCTACACAATACTCTTTAAATATATTTGACGTAAATGCAGAACCTGCATCAGTTATTAACCTCCTAGGGTTACCGAATATTTTTGAAATACCCTCTAATTCTAGAATAACATTTTGGCTATCCGTATTACGAACCGCAGATATGAACACAAACTTCGAAAATGAATCTACCATCACTAATAGATATTTATTATTTTTTGTAGTTTTAACAAAGGGTCCTAAATGATCTAGGTGCAATGTATGATAGGGTTGGGCATATTTGGGTATAGGAAAAAGTTCTCCTTCTTTGGGACCTCCTTTGTTCTTATAATAAACACAATTTAAGCAGTTTTTGATATATTTCTTAACTGTATGCCGCATTTTTGGAAACCAATACTGATACGCAATACGTTCAACAGTTTTATCACATGAAAAATGACCAAGATCATCGTGGTTGCTTTTGATAACTTGCCATATACAGTTTTTGGGCACCACCCAGCGACGACCTTTATCAGTTCGTTTATATACCTTATTTCCCAAAAGTTCATATTTATGAAAAATACCTTTATGTTTATCTGACTCGCCAGAATTCAATGCGTCCCTTATTAGATCTAACTTAGGATCTTGAAGTTGTACTGCGAGTAACCAGTCGGCTTCATGTATCGATAAAATTACTTCAACTTCAGATTGTTCTCCTGACTGCATCGGGTTGCGACTTAGTGCATCTACGTGTTGCATACGTGTGCCTACTCTATGAATAATATCAAACGTGAACTCTTGGGTAGATAGTACCCAACGTGAAATTCTAGGAATTATCTCTTTTTTTGATAATGCAAATTTCACCGCATTACAGTCTGTCACTATTTTAAAATGAGATCCTAACAAGTACAACCTGAATTTTTGCAATGACGAGACTATGGCCAATAGCTCCAATTCAAAAGAGTGATATTTTTTTTCGTTTTCAGTCGTTTGTCGGCTATAATAATGGATAGGTTTCTCGCCTTCCTCAGTTATTTGCATCAATATACCCGCGATCCCATCCCTACTTGCATCCGTATACAAAACACACTGCTTATTGGGATCAAAAATAGTTAAAACGTTTTCTGATATAAGAGAATCTTTTAAAATTCGAAACGCTTGGTCGTGGGTACTATTCCAGACCCAAGCACTATCCTTTTTTAGTAATCTTGTAAGAGGACTCGATAATAAAGCACAGTTGCGTATAAATTTACGAAAATAACTAATTAATCCTAAAAATTGACGTAATTGGTGGATCGAAATTGGCACGGGAAATTCCTTAACGGCGGTGATTTTTGACTCACTCGGCATAATGACACCATTTTTGATTCTATAGCCTAAAAACTCTATTTCTGTCTTAAGGAAATGGCATTTTTTTAAATTTAAGGTAAGACCGTTTTTTTGAAAAATTTCCATAATTTCCTCCAATAACTCTAAATTTTCTTTAGCGGTCTGGCTGACAAGTAAAATGTCATCTAAATACAGAATGATTTTGCCAAATCTAAGGTTTCCAAAGACTTTATTCATGACTTGTTGGAAAAAAGACGGTGCATTAGCTAAACCAAAGGGGAGCCTCAAAAATTCATAATGGCCGTCTTCCGTAATAAATGCAGTCTTGTGAATTGACTCATTACTCATCTTCAATTGGTAGTAACCACTTTTAAGATCAAGATTTGTGAAAATTTTGCACCCTTGAAGCCTATCTATAAGATCCTCAATGCGAGGCATCGGATATTTATCCTTAACTGTAACTTTGTTCAGTGATCGGTAGTCAACACACAACCTTTTCTCACCATTTTTCTTGTTGACTAATAATGCGGGACTAGCATAAGCAGAGTTGCTTTCACGTACTATATCATTTTCCAGTAGCTCATTAACCATATCACGTATCATTTGTCTGTCAGTCGGTGATGTTCTATATGGTCTAAACTGGACGGGTTTTGGATCACTAACATTTATAACCACTTCATAATCGTTAACCTTACCCAATTCTTTGATATTAGATGAAATACAATTACTGTATTTAGTAAAAAGTGCAATTAACTCATTGTGATTAGATTCTGCGTCGAACTCAAATTGGGAAGTTCTTACCTTACTACAAAATTCTTCAAATTGTTTAGCATAAGCAAACGTTAGTGATTCACCTACCCGTGAGTACATCAATTCTGATCTTTCCGTTACGTTTCGTCCGATTAATATATCACACCCAGATAATTCACTCAATATATACATTTCAACATTATCTATATTTACAGAGTCAATTTTAATATTTACACGAATCATGAACAAAACAGATTTTATATTATCATTAGAAAAACCTTGTAATATGACCGGGTGCGCTAACGGGAATTTTTGCAAAGAATATTTAGCTACCAAAGATTCCGAAATTAAGGAACAGCTACTACCAGTGTCAATAAATGCATCATGCTGAAATTCATTTATTCGTATCTTTTTGCAAAATTTATCTTTAGAATTTGAAGAATTAATAAATTTAGTTTCTTGTTTTGTTGAATTGTCAGGGATATCGGTTTTTATTATAGAATTCTTTTTATGAAAGCAGGTAGTTTCGAAATGTCCTTTCTTGCCGCAAAATTCACACTTAATACTACACTGTGCTCTTTTGTGATTACCTCCGCAAGTAAAACATTCAAGAGGTTTACGGGTAGGTATAGAATGACCTACATTTTGATTAATTGATGCTGTGGGAACCCCATCATGATTAGGAAATCCTGATAATTTCTGACCAGTGGAAACCTGAGATTGCGTTCCAATTTTTGAACTATTTTCACGAGTATTAGTAAAAATTTGTTTCGCAGTCTTTGCCTTATAAAGGCGTCCATGCAAAAATCCAGCCAAACTAGCACAAGACTGAAAGTTGCTAGCTTCCACTGACGCACTAATATTGGTATCGCCAATATTTCCTAAAATTATCGAAATAATATCGTTTTCGGATAAATTCAAACACAAGTTATCTATTCTAGATTTTTGTTCGAAAAAAAAGGCATAAAGGGATTGATTTTCCGTAGGTTTCTTATCTACGATTTCTTTAAGCAGTTCAAACATGTTCCTCTTTACTTGGAAAGTAGAAATTATGATCTTTTTCCAATCTTTCCATAGCCATACAGTCCACGTTTGGTCATTGCGCAATAATGAATCATACCACGTTTTTGCCGAACCTTTTAATTTATTTAAAGCTTGATAACGAATTATACTATCACGCCATGAAAAAGTAGACGCATACGATTCTATCACTTTTATCCATGCAACCACGTTATCCGTTAATGGGTCGAATTCCGGGATCATATTATGTAAAGTAGTTATGTTTGTACTCACAAGTTCACCATCAGTTTTACATGATACCTTTTTCCTTTTGTCCCGACCTTGATGTTTTTTTGAAGGTGGTGGCGGCGATGGAGTTCTAGCACTTGTACTACTGTTAGAACTGGAGCTAGAGCTAGACCGATCGCGTCTACTCCTTTTTTTTGATTTAGATTTGGGCATAATGCGTGGGCAACTCAATACCACTTCGGATGTTAAAAAATATATCTTTTATTTAATTAGTAATAGTATATTCACAAAAGTACAAGTGCTTTTCTCCGTAGTCTAATCAAAAGTGCCGTTGGCTCGACGCGCTTTGATTGAGAACCCCGTACGTAAATCTCGTTCATTCTCATTCATTCGTTCAAAGCTGGTGTTGCCAACACTAGTATAATTTGTAGCCTATATTAAAAATATTGATTTCAAATTCTGTGTCGTATCGTACCTTGTATCTTCAAGGGTGTTCATGCAAGGTTTTTCTCACACCTGTCTACCACAGGTCGGTTCAATTCTCATCCAGGACAAGCGTCAGTATTGATCAACATTTCCGTCTGTTTGTTTACAACCAGTAAACATCTTAGTGTTCAAAAGAATAGAACTTTGAGTAATTGATTTTCTGCTAGTTTTTTACACCTTTGGTTATGTTACTGGAGCTTTCGTAAAGATCCCAATTTTTTTTTAAATAAAATATAGCCTATATTACTTAGTGATAACATAGAATTCTACTGGTGAAAGAATTTTCATAATCGGTCCAGTAATTTTTGAGTTACACAGCAGTTTGTCTCCTTGTTGCAGTGAATTTCCTACATCAATCTTACAAACTGATGCAAATGATGCCGGAGTCTTGCCGGACTCTTCTCAGCTTACTAAGTGTATGTGAAACCAGTGGTAGTCTACTGTAACAATTGTAACTATCGACATTCATAAGTGCCTTATCAGGGCCTCAATTGAATAAATTAGTTTATCTACTCTCATATCGTAATGTTCTTATTATGAAATGTTTTTTTTTTTTTGCAAAGTTGGTAGAAATTCAATTTTTTTAAATGACATTATTTATATGAGTTTAAAGTACTGTGTGATACTATTAAGAACTCACACTCGTAGTTAATAACCCCTATTATGCAACAGTATCATAAACTACTATTTTAGTTGGGTTGAGTTTGATGCAAATATATGCAGATCAGCGCAATCAAGTTTATAAAGACAATAGGCAATTATATACCTTCATCACTGATCGTAGATGCCTTGACCTTGAGCCTGGCATTGTGAACACTCGCGACTGCAATCTAAGGATTACCAAACATATTGGTGCATCCTCTCTTGAATTCAATCTAAAGTATAGACGGGGTCATCTTTCTATCATATCTAATAGTCTGCTAAGAATGTATCTTTGACAGTTTAAACATGTAGCGCTAGACCGCTTTTAAGATGTAATTTTTCCGGGACCAAAAAGTAGTAATATACCTCAGTGACCATTATAGGGAACAGATGAACTTTATTGCAAAGACTTAAGGCTCATTTTAAATATCACTGTCTACTGTCACCCGTACCAAGTACAACGTAAATAGTATAGCTGTTCCTCTACCGCATATTGTGTGAATACAACCTTAAATCTGATGATAAGGTTCCCAGCATGCAAATTAATTAATTAATGTAAGTATTATAATATTTATTTGCCAAAGATTCAATATTATGTTTATTTTCTGTGCTTGTACTATTGTTCTTGTCCTCGACAAGTCAGTTGGCGCAGTTGGTTAAGATACCTATCACGCCGCTGGTCGTGAGTTCGATTCCCATCCAGGACAAACATTTTTGTGCATGAACATGTCTATAAGTCTGGGTGTATTTTACAACAAAAAAGTATGAAGTTATCTGGTTGTCCCTAGTACAAGCTCTGCTTAGTTTGGGATCAGATAACCGTGTGTGAAGAATATCCCAGGATATTTATATGTTTATTCTTGTTTTCTGATGTTAGTTAAAGCTATTGTCAATTGAGTGGTAATTTATCCCAAATATTCGTCGAAGCTTGGTCTGCAGTTTATGCAGGTGTGCCAACAGCCGAGCGGGCGGCATTTGGGTCACAATACCTACATAAGTACGCAAAATATAAAGTATTGAGCACATTGTTGGGAATCGCGTTTTGGCTGGCTCGGAGTTAGTGAGGGAGTAAAACGCAGTATTAGATCAATCTTGCGTTGTATGTATTTAGCTGCTAGATACCTTGCCGAGTTCGGGCTTCCCAATCAACTTACAAACTTTAACAATTCAAATTAAATATTTACTTTAATAAAGGTTAAGCTACTCTTTGGCATATTGCTCGTTGGAATTAAATTCTTATTTATTTCGCTAAATTATTGCCAGCATAGGTTCTAAAACTACGCAATAAATCTGTCTACCTCTTACTACGATAGACAGCGTATCAACACGACAGTATGTTCTTACCCTAACATTTATTGCCAAAAATGCTGAAACCGTTCGATTTGGAAACCGTCCGCCTGCGCCGCCTCCAGCATTCCTTTGAGAGTAAACCAGACCTGCCCAAATGGAGATGGACAAGTCTTGCCAAAAACGGTGAACTGTCCTTCATTCATACATAAACTGTGATACTTTTGTAATGTGCAATATGTTAGCCAAAGTAGACTGGTTCTTTTGATTGATTGAGACGTTGTAAGTAGTTGGTGCCGATTCTGTTGTTTACGAACTAAAATAAATTAAATCTCATTATATCTCTTTCTAATAGTAAATATAAGAAAGGGATGCATGATATTTTAGTCCTGTCAGTTTAATCCGATCACACATTTCATTACCCGTACATTACGACGGTATGGATTAAACTGACAACATTAAAAATGTTCTATCTTTTTTCAATAAGGTTAACATGAAAGAGAGGTGACTTGTCTAATATTAGTTAAGTTCGTAAACAACAGAATCGGCACCACTGTCGGAGTTGTTTTCCTAGTAATAGTATTCTTTGACGATAGTGTAGTTATAATGTCAGATGTGCTGACTGACGGATATTAGGGCCATAAGGTTATACGCACTAGACGTGCCCTAACGACCCGGTGATAAATAGCTTAGGTTACTTGTAAATGTTATCGAAATCGATTAAGTACCTACAACGTGATGTCCCGTAACTCTAAGGTTATATGCTACTAGTTGTTCCCCGCGGTTTCTCCATAGCATAAGCGATCTGTGTGCCAAATTTCATCGAAATCGATTCAGCGGTTTCTGCGTGAAAAGGTAACAAACATACAAACAGAGTTACTTTCAATTTTCAATTAAATATAATTATAGTATGGATCTTTAGCTATGGAAATTTTCCAACCGGTAAAAAGAGGGTATTTATTTGTGCATGTGTTTCGTCGATGACGTCACTGGGTCATGACCGCCTAGGGTAACATTATGTATGTCAGTATGCAGGCATGTCCGGTGTACACGGAACCGACACTTGGCGTGTATATAAAAAAGAATAACTAATATTTACTTTAGTCAGGTATTTATGTATCTGTCAGTGGCGAGGGGTGAAATTATGGCGAGGGTAAGCCGTTCAAAAAACACCGATAATTTTATAGTGTACTATCTGTTCGGCGCGGCTTCACTCGCGTTCCCGGGATAAAAAGTAGCCTATAATCTTCAGGAATAATGTAGCTTCCTATTAGTGAAAGAATTTTTGAAATCGGTTCAGTAGTTTCGGAGCCTATTCAATGCAAACAAACAATAATATGAGTATAGATTTTGTATAAAAGTGGCTTTGAAATGATGAATCTGTGGGACTGGGATTTCTAAAAGGTAAGCCGATGGGAAGCGGCTTGTATCGACCCATCGCCACTGGTATCTGTCCATATCTATCCTACCGTATAGTATAGGTATTACGTAAAAAAGCTTTTTTAAAATAAATTATAAACTCTATTAATAAAAAAATTAATCCGTCATTGTACCTACCTATGTTTTATTGGAAATCTGTGTGATATATTTTAAATTCAAATTAAATAGACAAACACAATCAAGCATTATATTAAAAGTCATACATATATGTTTTTCATTTTAAATACGTATCTATACAGAGATTTATATGATCATTAAATTTTTAGGTTATGTTTATTTTTATATGTACTGTGTTAAGATTTAAGCACCATTATGGATACCTCTACCTGCAAAAAATAGACTTAATTAAGTGACGTCACCTTCCTTTGCTTTATAATATTAAATAGTATTAAATATATTATAACAATATAAGAGTATATCAAAACAGTGGTAAACGTGTCTTAAGTAATCCCTCGTACGATATCGTATCACATCACCATCACCGTTGCAATCAGCTGATCGACCGTGATAACAGCACGGCTCAGTGGTATTTACATTATGCGCACTACGAACAAACTATTCGATAATCTATTTGATAACAGCTGATTGCGTGACAAGTCAAGAATCAATAGAATTTGGAACCTGATGTAATGATAAGGTTTATTCTTGATTTGTTCACAAAACCTGCCTTTAACTAAGTATGTGGTGAACTAATTTCTAGCACAATTTTAGGATAAAAAAATAACTTACCTACTTAAGACATTTTTAACCTCCTTCAAAAAAGGAGGAAGTTCTCAATTCGGATGTATGTTTATTTTTCATTTTGCTTATGAATAATTATTTTAAAATAAATATTAGAATATAATTAATTTTGCGTTGAATTCTGTATAGCTCCAAGGTTCCATATTCATTTTATTGTTTTTGAAGGAGGTTTTACCTCTTTTTTTTTAAGATGATCATCCAATCCACAAATTATCTAAGTAAAATATCACGTCGATCCGTTGCTTGCGGTGATTCCCCTGGTGTCGCGAGCGTCTATGGGGCTATTGACCACTTACCATCAAGGCTATGTTTGCTAGTTACCTAGCAGCATAAACAAGAAATTCCATAGACTCGTTAGTTCAATTTACATTTGTTTACATCGTCATGTCATTGTCAAGGTCCAGACAACACCGGGCGTCGGCGGCGCACGCGCATCATTGACAAACTCGTTTCTAAGAATCATGTAATTAATGACATAGGTACTCACATCACATTTGTATTGTATGCTCTTTGGTCACTTTGTATGTATCTGTTTCTTTTGTGGCTAATGTCCAAAACGGCTGAATTATTTTTGACGGATTTTTTATCACAGATAAAGGATTTTTTGGGAGTAATCTAATCTGCTTCTTATCCTGGGATCGCGAGTGAAACTATTACTGAGGACACATTATTTATATTTTTTTATTAAATTCGTGATTCCTTAAGGTCCTTGTAAAAGACTTCAACGCGCTCACTAAATCTATACGTAACCAGTTAGATTCGACTTTTGAAACAAAAAAACTGCTAACATGTAATATTTTAACACTGAGGGGTCAAAAAACCCTTACAAAATCCATGTTTTCTGTTTCACTTTCACCGGTAATTACCTATAGGTACCTACATTCATATCAATATCACTATCACTACATAGTATAAAACAAAGTCGCTTCCCGTCTGTCTGTCCCTACGTATGCTTAAACCTTTAAAACTACGCAACGAATTTTGATGCGTTTTTTTAATAGATAGAGTGATTCAAGAGGAAGGTTTATATGTATAATAAATGCGTATTATAGTACAGAAAAGCTGAGAAAAGCCGGGCGAAGCTGGGGCGGGTCGCTAGTAATTTATAAATTCCTGAACAAAGTAATAATGGAAAGTAAACACCTGTAGTTATAAAGACGTTATCGAGTGATAAGGCCACAAGTGCGCTGTTATCACACCTCTAGGGTGATAGCGGTGACTCACACCACACATTAAACACTCGACACATAATCGTATCTCATTATTGAACGATTTCATGTTTGTTTGTTTGTTTGCTCTTATAAGTAGTGATATTATACAAGGCGTTTCATGGGAAATTATTTTGTTTATTGAAAAAAGGCATTTTATTTTTAAGGTTCTGTTCTGTACCTTGAAAGCCCGACAAATTGCGAGTCTGCCTATTTAATTGAGAACTACAAATATAAAGTTCTATTTTTATTATTGTAATATTATTATACCTAACTAAAATTATATTACGTCAAGTATCAGAATAATTTCACTGTAATACCTTGCTTCTAAAGTGATTTATGGGTTCAAAGGTTAATTTGCACAATACCTATCAAAATAGGCGACATAAATGGCTGTATTTTTTTATTGTCTGAATTTAGAAGCTAGATTTTTTACTGCTTCACGGGTCCTTAGTTTTAAATTTGAAACCTCCACACACCCCAAGCGGGACGTCAGTGCAGGCCTCATCGCCCCCATACAGAATAAGAATAAGGATTAGGCTCGTATCATCACGGAGCACCATTACTGCACCATGCTCGTTCGTTCGCTCGTACAACGCCGTCATTCGTGAAATTGCTCTCTCCGTGCGTTACGTTCTCCTACATACTACGCGTCGCTGCAAAACTTTGATTGACTGTTGTATGTGCAAGCGTTAAGCGGAAAGCGGTGTTTTTTTTAATATAGCAGATCATTTTGCTTCACAAAATTATAGACGTAAGATTTTTTTCATAATTTATTTATTTTTTGAGCAAGTTTTCCACATGACGGTAAGTGGCTGTCATTGCCTATGTTCCCGACCTGTTACAATGCTTAGAAGGCATAGGCTCTCAAGTGCAACTGCCGGAACACACCGTTAGTGGATTGGCGGCAGATTTAATAATGCTAGTGGACCTGGAAGTCGTTGCCTTAAACTTAGAATCTGATGGCAGCTCCACCTACCGGGTCCAATGTGTATCGAAACTAATAAAATCTTTCATACACACCTTCAAAAGTCCAAAGTTTTGCAGTTGCAACATAAATGCAGTTGTTCTGAAGTGACACTTACATTTATATTTAAACATATAGGTAAAGATATTATAACTTTTGAATTTTCTTCGAATTCTTTATTGAAATAATGAAAATTTTATTATGCCGCTCTGGTAGCGTATTCAAACCAATTACATATACATACAACGTGACAAACTACATAATATTATAATCGATATAACAATAAATAGATGTTTAAGAAGACTGATCTTAGGACACAAAATTATTTGTCCGAAAGAGGGTATTACAATCTTTTACAATATATTTACAATAGGGTAGTTGACTGACACGTCAAATCAGCTACTTTTTAATAAATGTCAAAACGATAGTTTATATGGAATTTTGTATGAAATATTACACTATGACGTCATAGTTTCACAGCATCAAATGATCTACTCTTTATGGTTCTACTGGTAAATTAAAAATCATAAAATGCATTAAATGTTTCCACGTGTTTTTAGATGTTTTATGCATTGGTTACTGTTTGGTCATTTATTTTTGACACTGTCAACTACCCTATTATCGGAAAGTACCATTATTAAGATCCGCTAACCGCTTGTCGCTTGAACTGAAGCAAGTGTAGCGTAAAGTTATAATCAATTTATGTTAGAGGCGACACGACGTGACGTCACGTGACGTCACGTGACGTTATCATTACACGCTACACTAAACTACCTACCTACACGTAGTTGCACAAATCAAATTATTTCCTGCACTTTGCGCTCGCGCGTGCGTTCCGTACGGATAATATAATAGATATGGCACAAAAAGTATGTAACAGCTATATTTGCAAGTGTTTTCAACTACGTTACTGAACATTAGTACTATTTTTTACTTATTTATTAATAACTGCATTGATAATTTATTTTATATCAATAAAAAGATGCGTAGATACTGAATTTAATCAGGTATCCAAGTTAATCCCAAATATCAATAATATTCATTGTGACAAATTGCATGACTTGCTAAAAATCTTTCATAGGAAATTAAATCATAATTAAAAGAACATTCATAAAAAAGAATACATACAATCGAACATAGGACCTCCTCCTTTTTTTAATTCGGTAAAAAAAGAAAACAAAGGAAGGCATCAATGTCTAATTAATATCTAGACATATATCTAGTAGTTTTTAGTTTTTCTTAGTATGTATATTTTGAACATGTAAATACCTATTGCTTAGAACAAAATAATGTGAAAATAATATCTAGACTAAATAATAGTAATAATGATATTTTTGTAAAATGTTTGTTAATTGAAATGTCTAACCATACATGTAGGTACATATAGTACCTGTTCGCGCCAACTTATTACATAGATAGGAGTAGCGTAGTGACATGTTCCCATTCCTATTTCCTATCCTTACGCACTCAGTGCAATCCGAATATCCCTCTCCCTTTTCCTCTACCAATAACGCTCTGGCTCGGCGCGAGTTGCGCGACCCTAGCGCCACCTAGGACTGGAAGAAAAAAGTAGTTGTCGGAGGAATTTCATTGTCTGACGCTCGATATGGATTAAAATAAATCAATAAAATATAAATAATGGTTTATACGTAATAAAAGAAAGTGATAGTGAAGTGTTATTGACGGCGGCCGCCAAAACTATGGATTTGTGAATATTTGTGCACTTTGCGAGAAAAAATACCTATTCAAGAGAAACCGAGGTGAGCTTCCTTTCTATCTAATACCTAATTCCCTTTTTCAATGTCACTCCGTTACAAATAATAAAAATATTGAATTTGGGTTGTTCTTGAGACAAAATTAGAATCAGCGCGTAAACAGTACCTATGTCCTGCAAAAGGCTGTCCTACACAGCAAATTTTGACAATACCTAAATGATTCTTATTTTGCCAATCGCCATGAAAAAGTAAGCATTCGTTCAGATATTATTTGAATGAAGAATGACAGTACTAAATAGAATTCTGTAAACTGAATATGAGGTCAAGTGTCGCTGTAAGGTCAGTGGCCCGCGATAACGTGGCAAGCACGTGGTTAGCACTATTTCTATGGTGTCACATCAGCCGTGATATATTACCTAAAACCGCCCCGCGGTTTCCCCCACTATCCCTAGAGATCTTAAGTTTTCTCAGGATAAAAAGTAGGTATATTAGATTATTATTTTTCTACTGTTTTTGGGACCTACCTAACTATACCTTTCTACTCCTACCTACCTCCTTTTCGTTTCTGAATTACGAATACTACGGAAATCTATGGCATACAAGGTTCTACATGCACTAAAAAATCTCAGTATATGGAAATGATATGTCCGTTAGAGTGCTTATTATAATTCAAGAAACATTACAATGTATTTGATTGATCAGAATGATCTAGTCGCGCCGTTCAAGAATGTTAGTTGCAACTTGCAACGCATTTACCAAAATGCATTGTCGCCAGTATAAGTTGCGTACGAAAGCAAATAAAAGGTGAGTGTTGCAAAAACAAGCGTGTTGTTTATTTAATAAAATAAATTCAAAATACAATTTACAAAAAATATTACAATTTTGCATTTTTTTCTTTTCTTGAACATAACATATATTACTATTTCCGACATAAATATTTTTAATCTATAATTAGTATACTACATAAGGCAAGGATAAGATAAAATTATACCTTACATGTACTCCACATAATATACGAAAAGAAGAAAAAAATATATATGTTGCTTACTAATTTTACTAAGCGTAGCCATGACGCGATGACTCCAGGTCTGAGCTGGCTACCAGAAGATGACAAACAGAATTAAGGTGCTGGAAGAGCCGGCTGTCTAGAAGCCAACTCGACTTCCACAACGTGAAGCAAGAATAAAAGACGCATATTTCTGGTCTTCAATATTTCAAAGTCACTTTCTGAGATTGTTAACGCTACATGGACTCCAAGGTTAGGAGCTTCTGTTTTCTCTATTAACTGAAAAGCCCAGAAATCAACGTCGTACCAGCGCCGGTTCTGTTCGCACATAACGATCTGTAGCTCACTGATACTACCTTTGTACTGGGGCACAAAGAAGCTGGTTGTGACCCTCTTCAACAATGGACATAATAAAAGATTACTGGTAGGCGAAACAGTGATTTTTATATTCTTTATATTTATCTCGAACCAGTCCACAGTATCTTGGTCTTCACACCACAGTTTCAAGACGCCTTCATATATTTCTTTCTTTTTCAAGCCGGGAAATAGGAATCCTTTAGTTGGGTGCAAGGATTTATCATATAGACCTCGCTCGTGACTATACATATTACTTCTGTTTTCGGTGTTTTGTTTATGAAGCACAATACATTTTTTCAGGTAGGTATTTATGGCATGCATAATATGATTAGCCCGTTCCTCGGTTAAATATTCAAATGGTCTGGTGGCTATACCAATGCAGAGGTCATCTGAGGTCGTAGAGACTGTATCCATGACGTCAGCTCTTGTCACTCCTAGCAGGTGTATCTTGGTTTAGCTGCTGGTACAGTTATTTGAACACGTGAACTGGAATGAACTATGATAATCGTAATAAGCAGAATATATATTTGAATTGATATAGACAACGATACGGCTGCAGGCAGGTGAGGCCACTGTAACTTCACTAATTAGATAGCATTTTTATCAGTTTAAAATTTGATAAAACCCGATAGTGTATGTCTCAGTGAAACTCGCGATTTTTCGCATAAAGAGCAGCTCGACTGGGGAAGTACCTCCACCTTACAGAATACCGCAGCCAAATAACCTGGTTGTGTTCCTGCGCGTGAGTAAAGTCGCTAGAGTCAACAGTAACTTTCGACTTTCTGAGTGCCTTATCAATGCTTCAACTGAATAAATGAGTTTTGAGTTTGAGTTTGAAACCCACTCAGTATGAGAGAACACTTTGATTTCAATTTGAAAATGTGTCGAGTTTTGAATAGGCATACAAATACGTATAATAAGAATGCTTAAATTGTACCAAAAAATGGTTCTGATCTTTAGCATGAACATTTTGTAGGTCGATGTCGTGTTAATGGTGCCGAGGACGCGTGAGGCGAGCCCTTTTCTGACCTAATTGTACTATCCCCTTTATGGGCCGTGGCGTGGCTTTATAAAGGTTCTTTACATAGCCTGTGACACTCCCATAGCATACCTACACCTTACTATATGACCACTGGGTAACATAATCACAGAGTTCCGAACCGGTGGTAGAGTCTATTGTAATAATTGTAACTATCGACGTTCATAAGTGCCATAACATTGCCTACACTGAATAAATGAGTCTTGAGTTTAAGTATTTGATTTGATGATTAGAGAACTTGAACCGTTTATGGTTTTGTACCTCAAAAGACAAAAGGACCATTATAACTTCGTTGTTCATCTGTCTGTATGTGTATCAAGACCATTTCTGTTATAAATGCGGATAAAACCGAGAGGAGCTGGTGTCGAGTCTAGGTGTAATTATCAATTATGTATTTTCAAAAAAAGTTGTAGGTATATCAGTTATCTGGTTTCCGTAGTACAAGCTCTGCTTAGTTTAGGATTAGGTGACCGTGTTATCTATACTAATAATAAAGCTGAAGAGTTTGTTTGTTTGAAAGCGCTAATCTCCGGAGTTACTGGTCTGAATTGAAAAATTCTTTCACTAATAAAAAGCTACATTCTTCCCGAAGGTTATAGGCAACTCTTTATCCCCAGAACGCGAGTGAAACCGCGGGGAACAGCTAGTTTATTATAAAGCAATTGAAAAAAAGAAAGGATGAAAAGTAGAACAACATTAAAATACGTATAGAAATTCAAGTAGTCGGTGATTTGGAAGATTTTCTCAAAAAAATAGTTTCGAATCAACAATCAATCTCTCATTATAATATTAACCTCGATGACGAAGACATGACTTGTAAACTTTATCTAAAATACAGTTATATGTACCAACTGTGCCAAATATCAAGATTGTTCGAAATGTACGCCTGTTATTGATAATGATGCGGAAACATCGAATGACGATTACGAGGTGCATTTTACGGAGTCATCTCGAGAACAGCGGATAAATCAACACTTTGTGCTTAATTTATTAACGTGATTGTGAAGATCTTCATTTTTTATTCTGTACCTTGGACTAAAATTTTACCATTATGAAGAAAAAGCAATACAGATAAATGGTGTGTGCCGCCAAACAAGACGTTCAGCTCAGCATTGCTACTGGCTACTGTCGGCAACGCTGATTTTCAACTAACGTAAGTAGTAACAAAATACAAATAGATATACCTACAAGATAGGTATACATTATTGTGGTCGTCAATTGTAAACACGCTAAGCTTATAAGGGATGCAATTGTAGAAGCATATTGGCAAGGGATGGAAGTCAGATATCCCGGTCCTACAAAGATCAGTGTGCCACTGTGGTAGGCGGGTATTGTAAAGCACTTTGTACTTGACTTGCCTGGCTATTTTTTTTTTTTTTTTTTTTTTTTTTTTTTTTTTTTTTTTTTTTTTTTTTTTTTTTTTAAAGGACTAAGTTGGTAGCCTGACAAATCGGCGAGCGCAGAGGGCTCTCAGCCGGGTAATATTTAGGTAACAACGCCTGAGGGCACCCCCGAATGGGGTACGAACCTCGGCTCAGGGCGTTACCGGACTTGCCTGGCTAACGCTGCTCAGTTGAAGGTGGTATAGTATAATGTTAACACTGTGGTTGTAGGCTTTGTGACTTTTTAAAATTATGTTTATAGTATAATTTTTACAATGCAAAAATAGCAGGGGAGTTTCAGTCCGCGGTCCAAACGAAGAGTCGATGAATCTAAAGGCCCAAAACGTTAAAAAAATAATACTTTTTACTTTTTTTTAAATTAGGTATTTCCCTACTCTAACAACATTTTGAAAGGAAAATGGCCGTAAACTCAGATGTCCGTTAGCTTCTGAGTAAACAGAGTGGTAGGTTATTTACTTTAGTTACACAATTAGAAACCCGTTGATAATGATTGGTGACGAGCGGCCGAGACGCGGCTGAAGGTGCTCCACAAAAACCGACCGCGCCGCCGCCGCCGGCTGGCTTCGTGGCGAAACAATTAGTTATGGCTTGCAGCTATTGACACTTGCTGGCTCAAACACGGACTACATAACACTTGTATTATACACAATAGACATTTAGACAACACTTTATTGGTAAGTAACACCAAGTGAAATAAGTCATAGAAATCGTAATATTTTTCGTAGTGTCTGTAGCGGCGATTGTCCGAACAAGATTAATTTTTTGAATGAAAAGTTTGTTTTTTTTTTGGGGTTTTTAGGGTTGGTCCCATAGTTAAAGTTGTTCATAATGATGAGTACAATAATCCCTGACAATTTGAACGGTGGTTAAAAAATCACCCAGAATAAATGAGCTGTCAAAAGGAACATTTTTAGATATAAAATAAACTCATAACTACATAAAATGTTGTACCTTAAACTCATTTAGCCAGTTTAGTCCCGGAACATAATATGAACGGTACTAAAATTGGCTCTACCACCGTAGTGCAGACTCTACTATATATGAAAACTAATATGTATTCCTTAATAATATGATTTACAAAAATATTTCTAGAAACTTGTAGTAGGTATAGGTACTCACAAACAACAGCTAAATCATCATCAATTTCATAAACGAAACCCAATTGATTAATCATATTATTGTCTAATCAATAAGCCATAACACGACAACCTACGCAGAATACCTATCAACACAAATCAAGTTCATCGAACTTGTCGATAAAAAAAGACAATGTCTTATGTATTCATTCTACAATTATTTAAATAAAAAAATAGTAAGGTAAATTAAAAGACAAATAGCTGTAGGGTAGTCACGTCGAATTCCATGACGAAAGCGAAGGTTCGGATCTTACAGTGATCATGATTTACATCGTGAGGACACCACAGCACGAGGGTAGGGTACTCTGACCCACATAACTGTCTACAATCTCTCTAGGTGAACATATTTCACTAAGCATCTGCGGCTCTTGAAACCCAGTCTTTTTCTAGTTGTATTATTTTTACGACCTGTCTGGTTGGTTACCTTTCCACCTTCAAGTTGAAAATCTGTCGTGAAAACAAATAGTACCTATCGGTGTGTTTCGACGCTGCAGTTCCCTTCTAGGCTTTGTGTGATTACCACCATCGGCCACATCATTACTGACCACGGTGAAGATTGTGGTTAAACTCCGGTCTATACAAAGTAAAAAAGGGAATGTCTTAAATAAGAAAAAACTTTTTGTACTCTGAACTAAAAAAAAACTCTTTTAAAAAGGCTAGAAATGAAAATTAATTAGTTAAGAATTTGTGACACGCACGCACCTCACTGTTCGATGCGACGGCCGCCTATGACACCGTGTCGTAACACTGCCGCATTGTGATGGTAATGTGTGTCATAGTGATATTGTCACGGGCGTTTAGTGTTCCACCTGACACCACGCTGTGGTGGTTTTGTTATCTTTTGTTTGGGACAATGTCGATGACCTTTGATGGAATGTAGTGCTGACTGTACAGTGTATACCTATATATTTTTAATAGCTGTTCCGCGCGGTTTCACTCGCGTTCCCGGGATAAAAAGTAGCCTATAACCTTCGGGAATAATGTAGCTTCCTATTAGTGAAATAATTTTTAAAATCGGCTCAGTAGTTTCGGAGCCTATTCAATGCAAACAAACAATCAAATCTTAAGTATAGATGAAAATTTAGGCAGATACCTAAACTACTTAGATTTTTTTATAACACTAAAGAGGCAAATAAGCATACAGCTTGCTAGATGTAGGTCTATAGACGCTTGCAACACCACACAAACTCTATGAGCAGAGAAAAAATAATAACGTTATTTGAATAAAATAAAGAAAAACAAAAATTATAAAAAAAAAATCTCTTCATATTGCTTTACTCTTCCAACATCACACACAACCAAATCAGTTTTTGTTAAATACATTCTAGACGCGCTTGTTCAACAGTTTTATTTTATACATACATACATAGAATAAAGTAAACAAAAAAAAATACTAACGTCAATCTAGCTTAATACTCTGTTCTAAGCAGGTATTACGGCGATAAATTAGTTAAAAACAACTAGGTCGTATACAAAACGAATGATTAATTAAAAACTGCATACAAATAAATAAGCAACATACACTTTCACTTCGCACGCCGTTCTCTCAGCTTTGTCATTAAAATTTTCATTAAAGTGCGCTGAACTCTAATTGGGAGCGTTAAATAATGGTTACGTAAAATGTAAAGAAGAGATATGTGGATGGTCCGCATACCGCGCTCCAACGTGCCTCGTGATTGTTTAGGATGGGGCTAAATTGTGTGAACCGTGTAAATATGTCTACGCGTTGTATTTTGTATACAATTGCTGTTTTAGAAATGATGTTTTTTTTCTCTAATAAGCGATGTGGAATGGGAATGGAACGTTTCTGTTTACATATTTATTTTATACTAGCTCTTCGAGACTTATGTAATGACGCAACGAACATTGTCATTAAGTTTTTGTAACCGGGAATGTGATGGACTTCAAAATGTGATAAACAAGAGTACTTAACCAAGTTAAAACGTACCTATAATTTTATTTTTATTTACTTAGATAGGTATAGTCATTGATAACTAGCTGGCCCCGCAAACATTGTCCTCGGGGGCTAAAACGGCCGCTCGAGGAATATTGCTATGCAATTCATATCTCGAATTTACAGCAGATTATGGTGTAATTTGCCTAAATTGTAAATTAATTATTTAAAATGATTTGCATTTTCACCAAAAAATATTTGAAAAAACATTTGGATCTGCTGTAAATTCAAGATATGAATTGCATAGCAATATTGCTCGAGCGGCCGTTTTAGCCCCCCTGGCCCTATAGGAATAAAAGAAACTGGGATCTACCTACCCCTACCTACTTACCTACCTAACGATTTCTTATCTTTTTTCATAAGAACCTTCTCCTGACAATAACAAATACAACAAAATAAGAAAGCGAAATCGGTCCAGCCGTTCACGTGATCTCGTGACTTTTTATATGCGTGAATTTGTTAGGTTACTTCCTAAATCTAAAAGAGAATCAGATCTGTCGTCATTATTTTCAGCTCCCATACCTTCATCTCTAAAATAGGACCGTCCATTAAAGCTGATAATGATCCGTCATCAGTGACGAATGTCTCCGCTCCTTATTGGGTCGGTAATTAGCGATTAGCATGGATCGCATAATCGGAGCGATTGTTACGGGATTTGTTAAAAGCCGACGCCGCCGTGGGAACAAGGCGATGACACTGTCTACTATTATTTAGAAACGCCACGGACAAAGGTACAGTATGACACAACTTAGATGTAGCATCGGCAAATCGTATATCTACTTCACTTCCGATTTACACGACTAATAAAAATCATTCATTGTCGCGCCATTCAACGTTCAACGCACTCTTTTCGGAAATGAACGATTTTACGAATTTTGCCGATGCTTCATCTAAGTTGTGTCATACTACACAGAGGAGTACTAATACTTAGGTATACTTTTATATGCAATCTTTATGAGTTTGTGTATATGTAAAGGGTAATCGGCACCACTGATCAGATTTTATGAATTCTTACACTGATGAAGCAGCATTATTGCAAACCTATAAATAATGAAAACGAACAGTGTTTTTTTGTAGTCGAATGTGGTAAGCACACAAAGCCTATAAGGAAACAGGCTCTCAAGTGCAGCTATCAGCTTGAGGGTGGGAGCTAGCCAGGCGGGAACAAAAAGTACTTACACTACCACTGTGCTATGGTTTCCTTACGATGTTTTTCACTGAAAACTCAAGCTTTGTAGGATTCAAACCCGCGATCTTCATCTCGGCATTCGGCGTCAATAAAACTGAGCTAAAATGGGACCACCTTGAAGCTATACATAATACAACCCAAAAATAAATTATTAAAATCAGTTTATAAGCAAAAAAATTAAGTGTGAACAAACATTAAAAAAACACAGTCGAATTGAGAGAACCTGCTCCTTTTTTTAAGGAGGTTAAAAAGTCGTAGAACATGTTGTTAGTCTTGATCCTAAGTCACCTTTAAGAGATTTTATGTTAGTTACCACTAACCCTGTACCTATATAAATAGATTATATTTTTCGCGGCGTAATTCAACGTCATGTTGTCTTTGTCCGACGATTGGTACACAACAAAGATGCCGCCTTTAATTGCAGTTTTGTTGATTGTATTTTATTATAATAATCGATCCTCAAATCAATTAGATTGTTATTTAATCACGAATCGATTATTATCAGTCTACAATCTTAGATAAAATCTGGTACATCTAAAATTGCATTTATTGATTAATTTCTATACAAATTAATCGAGATTCATTATATCGATCATATTTCAAGTTCCTGTTACAGCAGTCTCCCGCGTTTTCACTTGTGTTCGTGTTATTGGTAATAATATGTAATACCTAAGTACCTATTTTCATAAACAACATTTGTTTTCAGTAACGCGGTAATATAAATGAGTGATGCATTTTTATATTGACTTTGTTTTATTACTAAGCACGCAGGGCAGCATACTCCTCCTCTGTGGAAGTACCTCCATCTTACAGAATACCGCAGCCAAATAACTTTGTTGTGTTCCTGCGCGGTCGCCAGAGCTCTCCGGGGGGGGGGGCTCTCTGTCCCGGGTGTCACTAGCGTCCATAGGCGACGGTAACCGCTTACCATCAGGCGGGCCGTATGCTTGATTGCCGACTTTGTTGTATAAAAATAAAACGTTTTTATCCGCTAGAGGATAAAGTGAACTTAGAACATCTTGTGCACTAACTTTGTGAACTCAAAACATAATTAAACCTATTTACTTCTATTTTCTTCTATTGGAGCAGAGACGTGGTCGCTTACGATGGGCCTCATAAGAAGGCTCAAGGTCACCCAAAGAGCAATGAAGAGGGCTATGCTCGGAGTTTCCCTGCGAGATCGAATCAGAAATGATGAGATCCGCAGGCGAACCAAAGTAATCGACATAGCCCGAAGAATTGCCAAACTTAAGTGGCAGTGGGCGGGGCACATCGCTCGAAGAACCGACGGCCGCTGGGCCAGAAGAGTTCTCGAGTGGCGACCACGATCCGGAAGACGCAGCGTGGGCAGACCCCCTACAAGATGGACCGATGATCTTGTGAGGGTTGCGGGAAACCGCTGGATGCGGGTAGCGCAAGACCGGCCATTGTGGAGATCCTTTGTGTAATTTTTTTAGTCATTTCCTCGCTGAGGTGGGATGAAAAGTTACGTGTTGCACTCGAGTGCAAAGACTCTTCAGCATTATTGTAAATTGTAAATAAATGCATAGCATGTGTTAACCCTACTGCAGTGAAGCCAAAGAAGGAGGGTTAGGTATGTGTTATACTTGTCTGTATGTATGTCCATCCATATCTTCCCTCGTAAACTAAATGGCTGAAACGATTTTTATGATTGATATTAGAATCGTGTTTATTGCGCGAGTGTCACTGGGTAGGTATTTATTTATTTAATTTAAAATGTGAATTTACAACAACCTCCATCACTATTATCGACGTCATCAACACTGAGCTTTTCATCACCAATGACAATAGATTCTCACAGTTATATTTGGTAACAAAACATCTGGATGGCAATCGAACCCACGACCTGTGACGTGATAGGTACATGGCATCTCAAAAAACTATGCCGACTGGCTCGCCAAATAACTAAATAGTAATAATTAAATTGTAATTTTGAAGTTTTTATGTAACAAAAGTTAGGTAAGTAATAATCATTAGGTTTAGTGCAGAGGTCGCGAGGTCAACTTGAAGCCTTGTGGGAAAGTGAAAACAATAACATTACACACATGAAACCGAATATAAACCTACCGAATTAAGAACTATAATGTTCTGTATGGTTGCGTATGGATAATAATACTCCTGCAATTGGCAAGGCAGCGTTGTTTATGTGTATTGCGTGACAGAACTTGAAATTTGTTCTGTCACTTTCGTTAAACAATAGATAACATGACGGAACGCTGTGAAATTAACTATAGTGCGACCCTCACCTGCGACTTTACAGGGGACCAATGATGATAAAGGGAATAGGGATGATGACAAAAATCTAATTAGTCTGTCAGTTAGAATACCAAAAAATTAAAAATATTTTTTATTTACTTCCGAAAACAAAAATAACGAAGATGCAGTTTGTTAAAATTTCAAAAGGTTATCGTATTACTTTTTTAACCTGCTTCAAAAAAGGAGGAGGTCCTCTGGTAGTTTGTATTTTTTTCATATTTGCATAACTTTTTTGCATATGAGCCAATTTTATTTATTTTATTTTAGTCTCATATTAATTTTATTGATTTAGAAGGAGGTTTTATTCTTTCCATAAGTTAATTATTACAGAGAAGTGACGTCACAAGCCCCTACTCCTGAACTTTGATGCGCCATATCTTTGTATTTTTATATTGATTAATATTTTTTGATAACCCAACTGAAGGACTAACCAGAATTAATTATTTTTTACCCAGTCATCATCCTTATTGTGTGGCGTAGAGGGGAGCGGGGGATGACTTCAAAAACCACGCGGATAGTGGATGGTTCACTACTGTACATCGCACTACATATTTGCCCGCACTTGCTTATTTCATTTCTAACGCCATGGCGTGGTCTGAGGTCTTATTACTAATTATTAGGTCGCACTATACCTTACCGCCCCGCGGTTTCACCCTACCCTAACATTATGATATCCTCCAAATTTCATGTCTCTAGGATCAGTGGTCAGGGACTTATAATCTATGCTAATACCTACCAATAATAAACCTGAAGAGTTTGTTTGATCTTGGAGCCACATACTGCTCCGATTTGAACAATTCTTTCACTAATAGGAAGCTACATTATCCCCGAAGGTTATAGGCTACTTTATCCCGGGAACGCGAGAGAAACCGCGGGGAATAGCTAGTTTTATATAAACAGTAGAATGTTAGACTCATGCCATGACCGTAACCCCCTTCCACGCGTCGAACACATCTAAAGGAAGGTGCAGCAATGAGGTCACCAGTCCACCGCTACCGTGACGTCACCGAGGCCGCGGAAGCCTCAATACGCACCGGACGTACGCTATTACCACTGCAGATATTTTGATAGTAGGTAAGACGCTATATAATTTATGCGGGAACTGTTATAATAATCTTTGTTTCAGATCACGTTAGGGGAATTATATTTTTTTATTCTTATTTACAGGGTTACTTTTCAATGAGTAGCTTAATTGTCAGGGATAATTTGTACACATCATTATGAAGTATGGGTGAGACCAACCTTGAAATCACGGAAGAAATTCAAACTTTTCATACATTTTGATCGAAGTTTTGTACAAAATGTTTGAATTGATTTTCAGTCAGCGTGCGCCCCTCAAGGTAGATCGACCGTCTTGTGAGGGTCGCGGGAAACCGCTGGATACGGGTAGCGCAACACTACCGCGGCCAGCGAGGAGATCCTTGTGGGAGGCCTTTGTCCAGCAGTGGACGTCTTTCGGCTGACATGATGATGTTTTATACTTTAAGAGTGGTAGAGCATAGCGATTTTTCGCTTGAAGAGCAGCTCGACTGGGGAAGTACCTCCACCTTAAAGAATACCGCAGCCAAATTGACAGGCCATTTGGCGCAGTTGGTTAAGACGCCACCTATCGCGCCGCTGGTCGTGGGTTCGATTCCCATATCTCTATCTATCTATCTGGGTGTAATATCTATATAAGTATGTATTTACAAAAAAAAAGTAGTATATGTAGTAATATCAGTTATCTGGTTTCCATAGTACAAGCTCTGCTTAGTTTGGAATCAGATAACCGTGTGTGAACAATGTCCCAGGATATTTATATTTATTTATTTAAATAACTTTGTTGTGTTCCTGCGCGTGAGTAAGGTCGCCAGAGCTAATCGGGTGGGGGGAAGTGAAGGGAATGCGCGAGTGGTACCCGGGGCGCGGATTAGTATATGGTCTCTGTCCCGGGTGTCGCTAGCGTCCATAGGCTATGGTAACCACTTACTATCAGGCGGGCAGTATGCTTGTTTGCCGACTTTGTTGTATATAAAAAAAAAAAAATCCTAGTATTTATTCCACGCACGGTTTCAACTGTCTAAATAAAGTCAATCCGTCCATCCTTCCAGTTATTCCATCCATCAACTACGACGCAAACAAAACAAACACACTTTCGTATTCATATTGAGTTTCATATTTACATAATGATTATTTATGTGATCGCAAATCGTTCTTAACATTCGTAAGTCATTCATCACGTGTTGGTAAGGACGGCTACTGTGGTGTGTGATCTTTTTTTTTCGTGGAGAAATCCTCATAGGATACCCAGCCGCCCCGGGGGGAGCAACCAGGTTATGCCGGACTCGTACCGGCTAAAACCCCACGGTGGTCGCCATCTGCGCCGTAGAGGGGAGCGGGTTCTCGTACAGAACGCATACTCACTTCCCCTCCACGCGCGGCGCTAGATAGCCCGTCCTGGGGGAAGCGGTGGTGTGTGATCTAGTTCAAGCGAATACCGGAAACATAGTATTAGCCAAGTCGTAAACAACTTTACTGTGGATGGAGGACTACTCGCTACACATGGAACATTGGAACAGGAATAACATAACTGTAATTACATAAAATTAAAAAAGAAAGATCCACAAAAAAAAAAAAAGTACCCTTGCTGAGTTTCTTGCCGGAGTCTTCTCAGTTCAAGTGTATTCCGAACCGGTAGTAGAGTCTATTGTAATGTTTGTAACTATTGACGTTCATAAGTGCCTTACCAGGGCCAGGGCCTAAATTGAATAAATGAGTTTTTGATTTGATTTGATTTGATTGACATGCGTTCCGCAAAATGTCGTCCCCCTAGGATTATTAAATGTTTTAATAAATTATTTTACAGCAAATTTTGTTATTTTACACTTATATTTTCATATTTTGTGTTTACGATCATTTATTGAATGAACTGCTCATGTTTGTTGATAAATCTTTTTATTTCCTGGTCCTGTGGCTCCCACGAGGCAGGCTTGCCCTAGTGTGGGAACCACCAGTAATGCAATGTTTGTTTAACGTGTACTTTTAAGAATGCAATAAATCTTTTTTTTTTTAATATTATTACGAGTAAAGTATCTTTTGATTTAGCTCAAATCGAAGCTGACGAAGACACTACACACAACCGATCACGCTACCGTCCTCGACGGCGAGGACCGCCACTCACTCTCGTCCCGTTCAAGCGGCCCGAGCTGCCTACAGTAATCCGACCGCCCCCAATTAGCCGTTACTCGTACAAAGTCCTCCCCCTCCCCCGGTAACGCCCTGAGCCGAGGTTCGTACCCAATTCGGGGGTGCCCTCAGGCGTTGTTACCTAAATATTACCCGGCTGAGAGCCCTTTTCGCTCGCCGATTTGTCCTGTATCACAAAACAATAAAATTCGATTTGAAAAAGACGCTAAGATTTCAGACGAGGTAGTTTTACTCCCGAGCTTTAGCGAGGATTAGTAAAGAAATCTTTCAATAATATATAGGAAGCAACAAATCCCCGTTAGCTCTAAGCTACTTCCCTATCCCGAGAACGCAACGCGGGTGTAATCGCTAGTAGAGTTCTTTTGGCCATAGAGTCGCTCCAGAAGAGATCATGATTAAAAAATCCAGCATAAAGTGCAAAATGCTTTACTTTTTAAATAATATTCGAGGAACGTCTTCACTTATACATTGACAATCTTACTACTTGATGTTGACCTTGACTTGACCACTTAACATCAGGTAGAAAATCTGTGTATTGAGGTCAATGTGATGATTAAAAATGTTTTTAACAACAAAAAAAATCCATAAAACCGCTTTGCCAATACTGAAACTGAAAAGACGGAGAGAGCAATAGGATTTTTATTTACACATACGTGGGTACTATGATTCACATATGACAAGACTATTGATACTGACTAATGGCCGCGAAGGCCCGGAAGCTACAAACTATTTGCATGTGAGTCGGCGCGGGCGCATGCTTTCTAACAGTTAATTGTACGTTTGCATTATTTGTTTAAACATAACTGGACACCTTGATGATTGAGGAAGTAGTTAACAGCTCGCCTTTGAAAATCTACATTGCTTTTCTAACCGTTTGAAAAGGCGTAAGTACCTAACCAATACTTGTTTGCGAGTTAAATTGGTTTGGTTTTAATTTTGGATCGTAGTCGAGACTCTACTATTCTCTATTCTGTTGTTTATTAAAAAAAATGTCCTCATTTCGAACTCTGACGCGTTGAAATAATTCGAGCAGCGGGTATTAAAAGGCTTCGTATCAATTTCGTACGTCATAAATACGTATTCTACATATTTTAACTGTAATGGATTTTTTTTCACCTTCTTTCTGTTTTGGTCGATAAGATGTAAATTATGGACAGAATGGAGTGCCAAGGGGTGGTAAAAAGCTGTGTTCACAATAGTATTAATAGGATAGACTTAAGGCGATGCTATACGAGAAAATTAAATGATGATTCTAAAATGCTTTTTCTTTGTTCCAAACTAGAAAATAAACGACGAGGAATTGGTTTTTAAATTAGATTTTTAAAAGTAACGTCAGAAAAAAATCGTGAATATGCCCCTTTTTAAAATTGAGAATGAATTCTACTCTTAATTGGCCCATCCAAATAACTTGAAAATTTTAACATTCAGAAAAAAAAACAGCTCGTTATTTTTTTTACATTGTGAAGTGAGTCAAAATTTTACAAGATTCGACCTAAACATAATAACACGGCAAGTGAAATAAAAGCTTGTAAAAAGTTCATTAAACATCCGCATGCGCATAATTCAAAGAGAGAACGATCTAGCGAGAGCGAAGTGAGAGTTACAAACAAATCGGATGTTACGAGCACATCATTAATTTAGGCGAAAACAATGACGCGTCGTCTGCCATAGGTACCTACATCCAACCTCCTGGTGACTCAGCTCACCTGTCAGGGTATTTGTTCACAAGCACCTGAAGAAATAACATGAATCGTTAACACTTGTGCTAGCTATTGTCATACTGTATTTACTTAACGATGATTCAAAGATATTTGATAATATGTATGAAAGCATAACTCGTATCGTAGAGAATTAAATTATGCTCATGGAAATTTCATGGAAATATAAATTAAGTAGGTTTCTGCCCCGCGGTTTCACCCATTTTACCTCCTTTTCAAGAATCCTTTCTTAGTGGATGCCTACGCCATAATAGCTGTATGCCAAATTTCGGCCCAATTCAGCATTTATATTTTATTATTTTGAGCTGTGCGTTGATAGATCAGGCAGTCAGTCACGCTTTCCTTTTACAATTTAGATACACAAAAGATACTTAGTTTTGTATGGAGTTCGCAGTAAAGACCTTTTAAGCGCTATACAGATATGGAGGAACAAGGTGGATGATTCCTCCATTGAAAAGGGAAGATCTTCCACCAGGCTGGGTCATCGTGCCTGGGGACCGCGGTCCTACTGTTGATGTTGGAATCTTGTATATATGCTAATGCGCGAACAAACTTCACTAGCGCAATGTAGATTGTTCAGTTTGTAGTGTTGATCTATTGCAGCGCCATCTATCCATTTGGTGTCTGAACTATGTAGCTGACAAGGGTCGCTACACAGACATTTCCGGGTACCCGGCCCTGCCGTTCCGGGTCAGGGCTATCCGTGTTCCGAGTTGTTCGTTATACTATGATGTATCCGGACGCCCCTGACACGGAGCTGTGTGAACAAGTTCGTACTAATTGTACGTAACCGATTTTTTCCCCGTCACTGACGGGACTTGGCAAGGCCGGGTACCCGGAAATATGTGGATAGTGCTTTAAATATTAGGTAGGTATGCTTGCCCAAGTAACCTATAGTTGTCCCTTTCGATTATGTATATAATTATTATAAAATGCTGTATGTAATAATCGTCAACACGTGATAAATTACTTGCGTTAAATTGGTAATCGCTTGGTCTCATACATATTCGTCTTAGATAAAAAACATGTCTAGATAGAGTTCCGCTGCAATCGCAACAAAAAAAACCAGGCCCGATTTGTCTGCCTGAGTGACAAGCACGCTTCGTCACTCAGGCATCCTGTGGTAAAAGCAGAGGAAAAATATATTCTGAAGCATATTCGGCACAGAATTTGACAGAATACGTGTTTAGAGCACATTGACAATGTCACCACTGAGCTGGCGGAACAAGTTTACTCGCCAACTGTAGGCTGATATAATTTTTTTGTGCGTTTAGACGCGCGATCTCTCTATCTAGACAGGTTTATTGTCTAAGGTATTCGTATACCTAGGTTACACAATACCTAAATGTCACCACTCTTTGACAAAGCTAAACTCATAGTTGATAGGAATCATAGGGTTCCGTACATCAAAAGGAAAAAACGGAACCCTTATACGATCATGTTTCTGGTAATGACGGGCCTATTTGCGCCTTATGTTTGTGTTTCTGTCTGTCACAGCTAATTTACTCCGAAACTACTGGACTGACTGAGTTGAAATTTGGTACCTACACATAATGTAAGACGGTGATCAAAACACGCACGTATAAGCAAGGCTGTGAGCCGCGAAATCTGCTGTTAAGAGGCCACTCAGCACAGGCGCCTCGCTCCAAAACTACACCCATATAATAAACTTAAGTTTGTGTATGTAGGTTGGTACTACTTTATGTTTGTTACCAATCAGCTCCGTTGAGACCAAACCCTGCTAAAAGTAGACAGTTTACATGCAGATTATAAATAATTCAGTAAGAAATAAATTTCAGTATTCATTAAATATTTACGCAACAAACTCGACGCACTCGAATTTTGAAAGCATTAACTTTTTCTATATTGCCGAACTCAAGCGAGCTTTTAAAACGAAAGTTACTACAAAATGTACCAACCATTTACGTTAATGAAACTATAATGGATATATAAATTCTTTGTTTTGCATGAAAGTGTACGAGTGATGAGTTTGGACACTCAAAACAACGCATTACGGCTATTACCAGCCATTGGTAAAAGTACACCACTCGTTATGTATAAACATAGGAATGAAAACGTCACTTTCTTTGCACAAAAGTGAGCTTTCGCTTTGACAGGAGCTAGACAAGAACGCTCAGCAGCTGCGACGCTGTAATTTGACTGTAAACCGCTGGATGCGGGTAGCGCAAGACTGGCCATCGTGGAGATCCTTGGGGGAGGCCTTTGTGCAGCAGTGGACGTCTTTCGGCTGATATGATGAGTTTGAGTTCATGGTTACCGCCAATAACCGGAGACAACATTACAACGCCCTGGGTGTGATTTAATTGCCCCCTCCCCGATGAGAAGAGTGAGAACTAGAGTTTTGGCTGAAGTATTCTGTAAGGAGGTTCGTTCCCAAGCGAGGAGCAGCGGGTGATATAACCACGGAAGAATTAAAGAAGGATATAACGCTAGCTTTACCTCTTATTTAATTAATTTTCAAAACTTTCAAAATTTACGAAACTTTATATTATTCAATTAGTTGATTAATAGTAGAGAATAACTGTGTTACTGGTCCTTTTCTAAAAAATCTCTCAATAGGAAGCTAGCTTATTAACCCCGAGTATTATGCTACTTTTTTATCCCAGGAACGCGGGTGGAACCGCGGGAAACAGCTAGTCGAATCTAACTATCTAAACATGTCAGACTTCGAAGGCATAATGTTATTTGGAAGACACAATAGTTAATGCGTTTTTGTTGTATTTTTTACGAGTTGAGTCGAGTCGAGTCAGGTAATCGATGGACTCAAGGAATAGCCCTCTCGTTGGACAAAAACGAATCGTTATGAGTTTTCGTGACACGAGCATGTTTACCATGACGTTATTCAATTTATTCTAGTGGTCTCAGAACTAGGTATATTAAAATTTTAAGGTGATGACAGCTCCTTGCTAGTGACGTCGAGTGCCGAGATGAAGGTCCCGGTTTTGAATCCTACCATGAGCGTGAACTTTCGGTGAAGGAAAACATCGTGAGGAAACCATACCACGGTGGTAGGTACCTACTGTAGTAACCGCCTTGCTGGCTACCACCCTCAAGTTGAACAGCGTTTTTCTTCAGTTGCACATGAGAGCCTCTTCCATTCAGGGCTTCGTGTGCTTGCTTACCATCATCACTGACGACTGTGAGATTGTAGTCAAACAGAGGTCTACACATAGTAAAAAAAACTGATGGCAAAGAATAGGTACTAACTGGAAGTACCACTCCTTATTATAACCATCAGTGTAACGGTTTCCTCACTATTTAGGAATCAAATTCATGAATTTTGCGTCGGCATCACAGGACCATTATACCTATTTCATTGAATAAAATTATGAGAAATACCTATCTATCTATATATCTATACTAATAATAAAGCTGAAGAATTTGATGGTTTGAACGCGCTAATCTCCGGAGTTACTGGTCCGATTTGAAAAATTCTTTCACTGATAAGAAGCTATACTATCCCCAAAGGTTATAGGCTACTTTTTATCCCGGGAACGCGAGTGAAATCACCGTAGAAACAGCTAGTAGAAAGATAACCGGAAGATAACGTATCGCCATTTCCATTTTAATGCTCTTGTATTGATTTTACAGTTACGTACAAAATACATAAGAGAGTGGTTAACGAGTTCCAATAATGCCCCTTTCATTTATAATTTACAATAAATATAACATTTTATTGCAGTGTTTTTGTAACGACAGCTCTGTCGCCAAGTTGACATCTTGATGGCGACTCGATTCCCAGAATCGATTCATTGAACGTTTTCGTTGTCGTCGAGAAAGCGTGGAAAGAACGTGCGAAACAGATGATTGATCCCAAGTGGCTTTTTCACTATTTTATACCTAATGTTGCTAAAATCAAGTATAGTATCAAAACAAAACACACACGCCCACACTACCTTATCAGTGCGGGCTTCTTTTTTCGTCATCAAAATATGAATTCAATGTAACTTAATTTTTGATAAGATTAGTACGGATGGACAGCACAGTCTGAGTAATAGTGTTCCGTTGTCACCTTTTGGGTACGGAACCCTAAAAAACTTAAATTGAGTCGCGTCACTTGAGTTTACAATACTGTTATCACTAAAAGTTGCTACATATCTGAACGATCATAAATAAAATACATTAAAATATTTCTCATGGCACCAGCGCCAATAAATGGCTCACAATAAATTACTTGATCATGGAAACACTATTTAAACAGTTACTTTAAACGGACGGGAAATTGCTTTAAATTCGGCCGTAACAACCGAACTCTAGCGAAAGTTATTATGGGTAGAACGCACGGCGTTATTGTAGAGCTTTTTAACTTTGCCAGGTTGGCGTACTGATACGAGACAAGTTTATGTGAATTCTTTGTATTTACCTTCATTATTGTTTATGTACCTGTAAATAATATTATGTCTGTGGATACAATGTAGGTACTTAAAGTTTATAGGATTTTTGCGGATATTTTTTTTATAACTGTATAGCGACCCGTCCCGGCTTCGCACGGCTTTTCTGTACTAAGTATAATATGCATGTATTATTATACATATTACCCGGTTGACCGAGCTTAACTCGTTTTATTTTTTAAACGACGTTTTCTAAACCTAGCTAGGACGATTTTTCTCCCCCGAAACGAAACGGAGGGCATACTAAATTTCATGAAAATCGTTGGAGCCGTTTCCGAGATTCGGATTATATATATATTTAAATACAAGAATTGCTCGTTTAAAGGTATTAGATAAACCTTTCTCTTGAATTACTCTATCTGTTAAAGAAAACTGCATCAGAATTCGTTGCGTAGTTTTAGGGATCTGAGCATACATAGGGACAGACAGACAGCGGGAGCGACTTTGTTTTATACTATGTTGTAGTGATGTACTAGTAGGTAGCTGTAGTGTAGCTTTTGGTTGGAAAATGGAATAAATCCCGATAATGACGGATTGAAGGGCTGAATAGAAGAAGAGTACCTACATATTGAGCGCAACACTAATGATTGGGAACAAGGCAGGGAGACGATTGTTGGTGGATAGAATTATGTGTTTACATAATAGTAGTTTATGATACTGCTAAACTCATATAAATAATGTACTTAATTTAAAAAAAAAATCGATAGTATTTTTCTAACTTAAAAAAAAAAATTGCTATTGTAGTGTCATTTTTGGTCAAAATGAAATATGTAGGCAAAAACAATAAAATAAACAGACAATAATCATATACATAATCAAATCCGTGTTGCCAACTCCCAAAAATTCTTACCTTTAAATTTCATGTCAACAAATTAGTCACATTGTCATCGTCAAATTGAATTGATACTGATTGATTATACTATTGATAGGTCCAAAGTGTACTTTAATAGAAAAAAAGTTATTTTATAGCATTATCTTGGGAACACAACTGTACTATAATGAATCATTATACACGGGTGTGCCTAAAGTGGGTCATTAAAGTACTGATTTTGATTTCATAATAAGAACATTACGATATGAGAGTAGATAAAATATGTTAAAAATACAAGGAATTTATTTACTACATAAAGGCTTGTGGTGTTTGTATAGTCAGATACAAGCCTATATACATAGTAAAAAAAACCTCAACCTTTTTAGTTTGAATTATGAAACACTAACCAGTGTGTAAAACGACTAAAAAAAACTGGCAAAACATCAGATATGTTATAATGCTTTTGATGATTGAATCACATAGGGTAGTTGACAGACCTATCAAATCAGCTACTTTTTAATAAATGTCATAACGATCGGTTACATAATATTGTATGAAATACTAAGCTATGACGTCATAGTTTCACAGCATCAAATGATCTACTCTTAGTGCTTCTACTGGTAATTAAAAATCATAGAAAGCATTAAATGTACAACATATTTGATGTTTCCGCGTGTTTTCAGATGTTTTATGCATTGGTTAGTGTTTGGTCATTTATTTTTGACACTGTCATCTAACCTATTATGAGGTCAAACGCAAGTATTTCATACAAATCTCCATGGCAAATCGTTTTGACATATAATAAAATGTTGCTGATATGTCATCAAATGAGCAAATACCCTATTGCAACAAGTTTTTTTGTGTATGTAACGACTCTATCAGCTCTCTGTAACTCCTATAGAGATGTCTTACAACATAAAAACATATGCTAACCGTGTTATACGTCGCTTGTAATCCATTGGTCACGGCGGACGACGCTAACACCATATCATGTATTTGATATACAATGGACACCCATTTACTGACTCTCCGAATAATTGAGTATTTTGTAACAAAGGTGATGCTTTGGACGTTTTTAGGGTTCTGTACCCGGAGAGTCCAAACGGAGCTGCTGTTGCTCTCTCATTCATGTATCCGTCGTCTGTTACATAGGTTTTACAGCGAAACACTGGGTTCTTCAAATTTTCACAGTACCTATAAGCATCTTGTTGACCAAAAACCATATCTAGAAATTTTTAAAGAATATTTTAAAATGCTTTTCAGCTAGGTATACCTAATAATAAACGTAAAGCCTCCAAAGACAGTTCAAAATTTTGTATCGAAAAAATTATAAATCAGATTTTTTCTTTGAAATTCCCTTATTTTCCTATTATGTAACACAGATCAGAACTGATTTTCTTCAACTAACTTAATCTAAGCTGAACCCCTTTTATTATAATACTAGCTGCCCCCTGCGGTTTCACTCACGTTCCCGGGATAGAAAGTAGCCTTTAACCTTCGGGGATAATGTAGCCCTATTAGTGAAAGTTTTTTTCAGATCGGACCAGTAACTCCGGACGCGCGTTTAAACAAACAAACTCTCCAGCTTTATTATTGGTATAGATTAGTGCCTAGATATCTATAGATAGTGAAATGCTTTAGATAATTTAAACGGATTTATTTTGTCAATACAAATATACGTAAGTATATTGAAACTGTAAATGTTCAATGACGAATCGAATTAATCTTCGGTTCCATTTTGATTTTATTTTTTATAAATACCATGTTACGAAGTTGAACGAATCACCCGCTATCATTTCATACAACAGAACGCTTTGTGTGCAATTGAATGAAGTTCACCGCTAGGAAGCGATTTATTCAATTAATTTATCTACTTTTCAAGTAAATTCTGTTATATTTTTCTTTTCTTTAAGCATTCGCCTGGCTGGCTATTACCCAAACACTTAGTGTTCCGGCAGATGCACTTGAGAACGAGATACTTTCTAGGCTATTTTTTGTAGGTACTAGTACCTACCTAAGTCTGGGTGGTAGAGCCAATTGTCAACTGTCAACATCTGATACTACAACACATAATATTTTATCCTTACTTTTCAAAAAAGTAAGAATGAACCAACTTGTTACACTTATTTGGTTTAATGTATTCTTTCTTTGACAAGCCAGTTGGCGCAGTTGGTTAACACACCACCTATCAAGCCGCTGGTCATGGGTTCGATTCCCATCCAGGACAAACATTTGTCTGTTTGTCCTGTGTCTGGGTGTAATTATCTATATAAGTATGTACTTACAAAAAAAAAAGTAGTATATGTAGTATATCAGTTATCTGGTTTCCATAGTACAAGCTCTGCTTAGTTTGGGATCAGATAACCGTGTGTGAACAATATCCCAGGATCCCAGGTTTGGGATCTTCTTAAGACTTTATTAAGCATTACCATAATTTTTTTTTTTTATTATGTAAGTAGTAAAAAAATGAAATTACATGCTATGGTTCCCTATAATTGACAGAGCACTTTTTCGAAATCCCAATAAAATAAAATCTGTCATCTATAAGTACCTTATCTATAAAGGCTAAACTGAATAAATGAGTAATTGTGAGTTTGTAACAAGCATTGTCTGATGGTAATCGGTTACCGTAGCCTACAGACACTTACAGCAACATGAGATAAACTGGATACTAAGCCTAACTCGCGCGATGCCGACCCTGCCACAAAACGTGGAAACAGTTTCAGGGATGCTTTCGCCACCACTGTCAATAGCAACACCTACATCACTAAAGCAAATTTGTCAGCACCCAAAGGCCACACTCCGCTACTTTAAGGAGCTAGGATGGCTTGGGTAAAGCTGGCAGGGGGGAATGCACAATACACCCCAAGCGGGACGTCAGTGCAGGCCTCATCGCCCCCAAAATAAGAATAAGATGCCGACCCTGTAAGAAACTCTTCCTTCTTGAAGAACCCCATACTGGGATGACACTTTATAAAGGTCGACAATACATTAACATTTCCTCTGGTATAGTTAATGTGTATAGGCGGAAGGTAACCACTTACCGTCAGATGATCCGCCTGCCTGCTTCTCAGCTTTCTGATATAAAATTACTATTTCAGATTAAAAACAATGGAAAATGTATTTTCGAAACAACAAACAATCAGAAGTTGACATTGATTCACTGTTGTAGTTATCAATAGATACTGAACTCGGACAGTGGGTATATCTATATGTGTGAGATAAACTGATAACTGGAGATAGGTTAATATTAGGTACTAATCCATTGTATGAAAACGAGCCATTCGATTGTGAATTCTAAACAGAACTAATATAATTTTTTTTTTGTGAAAGGACAAAAGTTGGTAGCCTCTGGTGGCTTCAACAACCTTAACGGACAAATCGGCGAGTGCAGATGGCTCTCAACCGAGTAAGCACGCCTGAGGGCACCCCTGAATGGGGTACGAACCTCGGCTCAGGGCGTTACCGGGGCTTAGTACTAGTAAACTAATTGGGGGCGGTCAGATTACTAACTTAACTATTACCATGCTTTGACCGTAGAGTACCTAGTACTACTATCTACTGGCGAAAGAAAATTTAGAAACGGTGCAATAGTTTGAGTTTATTCATCACAAGCAAAAACACAATTCTAATATATACTAATAATACTATTTTAATATTTGTCTCCCCCCCCCTCCCCCCTACAATAATCGCAGGATGAGTCGAGGAGGCTACATATAAGCCCAAAAAGAGAAAGAAATGCTATCACACAAACAGTAGATTCACAACCGTGAACTTTGATATCAACGAATATAATTTTTGGTATGATTGGTCGTACTCTCTTCACACCATCTAATAAGTGTTGGTATGTTGTGTACAAAAACGTATATATCACTTTACACAGCGCTTAGTGCCGGCTCGCTAAATGACTGCAAGCAAACAGCCCAGCCGGGTGTACCAGTGAGCGTGGTACCAAGAAACCTAGCACATGTAATGAAGACACTTCACTTGGGTATTATATATAAATCATCAACATATTCCTCCAAGGTATATCAGTAACATTTTCATGAAATAGTCGTATATGTCAGTAATATACCTTGGAGGAATATGTTGACGATTTCTTTTGTTATTAATCAGTAAATATACTACCATTCTTCTCGCAAATAACATGTTGATAACTTACGTCCTATAACTGAGCTACAATTAGCAAAAAACTTGATAAAATTTGAATTTCGCGCTCCAACCGAAGGTATACCCTTAAGTGAACATAAATATGAGTAATATAAAGGCATGTATGAAGCCAAAGGGCATACCCGCTTTCTGGTCTCAAGGGGGGGAAATCAGGAATGTGGGATTGCAATCAAGGTGCTGGTAATATATAAAAAACAATTTGAAGGCCTTTTGATATTTCAGCTGCAATTTTAAACACAAAATAAAAATGGAATTCAAAAGAACCTTGCTCAATAGAAATTTGGTAAACTAAGCTATGCTAGCACTAACCTGTTTCACATCCATCACCTGCTACCGTCTACACGAGTCAGCGCAGATCTCGTTCTTGGTGAATCCAAGTATCCGCACAATTTCAAACGGTGAATAATTAATTCAAATAAATGTGAGAATATCTAAGAAACGTTCTTGTAAGCACATCAACTGCCTCACACACGGTAGGTATACGCGCGATTGTAGCTAGCCTTCCAAAGTAGGTGGTACTGGTGGCGGCCGGACGATCACTGATCCTAAAATGAGGGTAGTAAGAAAAAAACTAGTTGCAAGATTCTGATATTCTCTTGCAATAATGAGCAAGATCTGAACAAGGAATTGATTGTAGGTCTTGTAAGTAATCTAAATATATAAAAGGCAAACGTGACTGACGAACGAACTGACTGCCTGATCTATCAACGCACAGAGAAAACTACTGGACGGATCGGGCTAGTAGGTATATATGTCGCAGTCGGCAGCCGTTTCCAAAAACAGCACTTTTGTATAGTAGACAAACATGGTTCAAGATTTAGGATGAGAACCACAACTGAACTATACACTGTAACTGAAAAATATAACGCCTTACAAAGTATTATAGCAATATCACACGACAGTGTATGGCTGCTTTTTATCAGGTGATATTTAGATTTATTTCTAAGGAATTGTATTTTATTGTAGGACTAACATAACGATTATGTACTCTCGATATACATACATAGGAGCATAAGATTTTTATACCTACGTATTCAAATTTGGTTTATTAGCAAACGTAGCTGGTTATTAAACATATTAGGTACTTAAGTGCCTACCTATATAATCTTTGTAGGTAGGTACTAATATCATAATTAAATTAAGGAAAAAATTATCATGTTTTTGATGATGCACTTTGAAAACGAAACTTAGATCACAATATAATGTATATATTTACTAGCTGTCCCCCGCGGTTTCTCCTATATTCCCGGGATAAAAAGTAGCCTATAACCTTCGGGTATAATGTAGCTTCCTATTAGCACAGTAGACTATTAGTGAAAGATTTTTTCAAATCGGACCAGTAACTCCAGAGATTATCGCGTTCAAACAAACAAACTCTTCAGCTTTATTAACAGTATTTTATATTTATTAACAGTACCTATATTTATAGATTAACAAACAGAAAACAACATTACAGTCCTAACAAGCTATGTTCCTTTAAATCTGTCAAAAAACCGGTAAAACCACTTAAAATCTATCTAATACCTAATGTTTGAACGATAACATTCCAGATTTCTCCAATTTAGTTTGCTTTGTTACTAACAATAACCTAACATTTAAGATCAGACGAGTCGAAATCGAAATTGTTGTGAAATCAATAGTTTTTATAGCCAATGTGACGATTTTCAGTTCATAAAAAAAAACATTATTTTGTTAACAAATTTTACGATTTTCAGAGTAGAGGAATTCCTATTTTTTATTTTATTATTTCCTCATGAATGACTTTAATAGAAAGTAAGTAATATATTTGTCATTATAGGCTATTTCAAACTCAAAACTTAATTCATAGGTAATTCAGGTCCTTTTAAGGCACTTATGTACTTACAGTGCGACAAGGATGTTTCGGCACGAGACCAAAATCGGAACTAACACGGCTATCTTGTGAAGTGTCACTTTTTGAGAGTTCGCTCTTCTCGCGCGGGTAGAGATTAATGTCTATGAAAAATCTCACCAAAATGTCATCATTCGACATCGAAATCTTTACTGCTCCGGACCATTCGTTGCATCTCGAACGAAAGGGATTCGACATTTCTCTAGCGTGACAACCCGAGAATACGAAAAATTGATTTTATTAGAGATTCGCCATCTTGTTTTGACATATCTCGAATTAGAGATGATCTCTACCCGCGCGAGAATTGGCCTCCTGTTCGTTTATCATTGTTGTATGTTGTGTTGCCATGTTTTTGCTCACTATCTCTCTGACCCCATTTCTTATTACTTTCGGAGCGTCCTCCTGTCGAAGACACCTATGAGGGTCGCGGGAAACCGCTGAATGCGGGTAGCGCAAGACCGGCCATCGTGGAGATCCTTGGGGGAGGCCTTTGTCCAACATTGGACATCTTTCAGCTGATATGATGACCTTATCACAGTATTTAGTTAGTCATAAATCCAGTGTCTATAATTCAGGCATACGAAGTTAAGATTACACGCGATAAATCCAATTATATACGGTTCAGAGCTAAAGCGGATTTAGTCCACTTTAACAGATTAAGTTGTACCAAACGAGCGCCATATTGTTTTAGCAAGGTGTTTGTGACTTCATGTTGGATAGTGAAAACCAAGCCGCATTAGCTATGGTTTAGAGAGGTGCTCTATGTCATATTTTTTCACTTGAGTTCATTCTGGTATTAAATTACTGGAGTTTGACATAAGTTTACTTGTATGTAAGGATAGTTAAGTGGATTATTTTTTCATACCTAAATCCTGTTTAATATTTTTTTAAAGACTGTGAGGCTAGATAAGGTAAACAGTCGCGAATGATTTAATTATATTATTACTAGCTTCGAGGTTTCACCCTCGTTCCCGAGGGATTTTATGTTCCCGAATAATAAAAAGAAGCCTATGTGTTAATCCAGGGTGTCGGCTACCTCCATACCTAATTTCATCAAAATTGGCCAAGCCGTTTGAGGGTGAGGGAGTAACAAACAGACATACTTTCTCACAAACTTTCACATTTATAATAGGTATTAGTAGGATATAAAAACGTTCGTGTCTCAACACTAGCGTAGTATTGTAGAAACGTTTTCTGAGAATAATCGAGCGGAGCTACGTCCAACAACTAGACACTAGTACTTAATGGTCACTTTGTTGCTATAAACTTCACAATTACTATATTTTATGTTTTGAACAAAACAAAATATCATTGTCGTTAAGCGAAACGCGTTATAGAGTGAAACAAGTAATAGCTGTCGAGTTTAATATTTAATTTATTATTATACCTACCTACTAGCGACCTTAGCCAGAATAACTAGCTCTCCCTCGCAGTTTCACCCGAGTTATCACGGAACCCTATAATCGATTAAAAAAAAGTTGCACAATTTACTCCTTATAATAAGCATAGAGTAAATAGTATACTACGAGCTATCTGCCAGTGAACAAATACACAGATAAAACTTTAATAAATTGTACCGGACCTATATAACTTCCATAATGGATTTAGGTACCTAGTAAAAAAAAATGGCAACATGCAATTGCACAAACATCCTCTCACCCCAAACGCATATACCGTCTCCGTTCCGTCGTGGGTAAAAAGCTGTTAATTTGACATTACAAACAGACACTTTAAATTACAAGGGTTTTTTTTTAATAAGTTTGTAGTGTGTATCTGTCAGTGCCATTATAGCTCCTGAATGGTTGAACCGAGATTTTTTCTTTTGAAAGGTGTCTTAATCGAGAATGTTATTTCAGGAAAATCTGCTCAGCCGTTTGAAGATCATCTCTTTTCTAAAGTGTCGGAGGTTTCCTAATTATATTTTAATGATTAAGGTAGGTTGTAGATAGGCTAAACAAGATAATAATAATAATAAACATCCTGGGATATTCTTAACACACGGTTATCTGATCCCAAACTAAGCAGAGCTTGTGGTACTATGGAAACCAATAACTGATATACTACATATACTACTTTTTTTTGTAAATACATACTTACATAAATAATTACACCCAGACACAGGACAAACAGACATGTTCATGCACACAAATGTTTGTCCTGGATGGGAATCGAACCCATGACCAGCGGCGTGATAGGTAGTGTCTTAACCAACTGCGCCAACTGGCTTGTCAAATATTGTCAAATAGCTAACTGCTAATGAGATTTTGTTAGTGGTACTCAAAACTCATTTATTCAGTTTAGGCCCTGATAAGATACTTATATGAATGTCGATGGTTACAATTATTACAATAGACCACCGGTTCCACATACACTGAGAACACTAAAAAATACTTTCATCTGAAGGTTCAATCTTAAACATGATTTAATTATTTGTGAACGCCGTTAGTTCATATATCGCGATTCTGTAAGCTGTCGAAGAATTGAGAACAATAACATACTGCTTACAGTATAACGTATTAATTTACGATAGTCTAAAATTTATACATGTCAATCTTGTTATCGCCAGTTTACAATTTCGCGAGATATTTTGCGAACTGACGGCGCTCACAATAATACGGTGATATATCTATCATTGGAATTATATTTGGCATTTTTATGATAAATCCATTAATAACATGTTATTTGTTACTTTAGTTAAAGAAATATGAATATAATGAGATTAACTGTAATGACGCTGAACTGTAAATAATTTGCACGTTAACAAGATTTGATACTAATTTCGTCTGGCATTGAGTGGAAGCAGTCACGTGGGCGGTCCTAGGTTCGCTTCTAGGCTTATATTCGACTAATCGACTTGAAGCCATACAACTCTATCGTAAATGACACTTGTAATTGGTGAGCCGATTTGAAGCCAATATTATAGGTATAGCTGTCCCCCGCTTCTCTGCATTGAAAGAAGTCTATACTTAAGTATAGTTCTCAGGGATACTTAGGTACTGTTGCTTCCTATAATAGGAAGATATCAGAATTCTATCTGTAGATAGTTCCAGAGATTACCTCCTTTAACAAACTCTTTATAATCTGTTTATATCTAGGTTATCTATATAAAGGAAACCATGACTGATCTATGAACGCACAGCTCAAACCACTGGACGGATCGAGATAATCAAAATTAATTAGTGGAATTGGCCCCCTGGCCTCATGAAACAACATTTTCTGTAACAGAAGAACTATAGTTTACTAATATCATAGACAAGTAGATTAGAGTGAGAGTAGATTAGATACCTATCTAATCTACCTTTATATTGATAGGTAGGTAAAACATATAAGTAGGTATTACAAAAACCAATCATTCGTGACAATGATCCCATGTATTACCTAGTTAAAGCACATCTGGCCATCAGGGTATGCAGCAGCACAAGCAAAGAGTACATTTGTATATATATATATATATGAGGATACAAGTCTGAGCAATTCTCAGCTACGCTCATTTGCCTTTAACTTTTGATCAGGGGCTCTGACCTAATGCTCTACCACTTACCTACCTGGTAACGAAATTCACTGAACTTGGCTCACATTTTCTAGGAGGGGTGATGACTAAAAAAAAAATTTGTCCGTCAGTTAGATTACCAACAAATATTGGACACATGTTTTTTCTTTAGTACTGAAAACAAAAAATAACGAAGATAGAGTGCGTATAAATATCGCGTGACGTCACGTTTTAGTACACTTTTTACAGAGAAGTGACGTCACAAACCCCACTCCTGAACTTTGATGCGACCTATCTTTGTAAGTTTTTATTGATTTGATAAAATAAAAAATACGTATCCAATATTTTTTGATAACCTAACTGACGGACTAAATAGAATTAATTATTTTTTACCCAGTCATCATCCCTATTTGGGACCCAGGGGCTGATGAAATCTGATATTAGGAACTACTATCGCATGTTGTTTTTAGGCACCAACTCTCAGGCAGGGGTTGACTTACATACAACGACTTTGTATGCAAGTTTGAATCTAGATTAGATTACCATAGATAAGTAAAGTAAACCCAATCCAATGCAGTGTGCTACGTTTCAGGGAGTTCTAAAATCTCACAAAACCACATTAGGTATTTAGATATACTTAGATATGCGCTGAACTATGATAGAAATATCAATGCTGCGCTCTCAACATTTTGTAGCAGAATACTTAGCTGAGCAATTAGGTAACTGCTTGACCCTATGATTGAGGAGGGTAGGGGATCGAATCGTCACAAACCAGGACCTGCTGGTGCTGAGGACTCAGCGGATATCCCTAGATAAAAATAGAATGGTAGAGTACCTATTCAAAACTAAGATTATTTTTATTTATAAGACAACAAATTGCCGGAATATCAGTTGTAGGCGCTTATAAAAAAAGAGATCCTTCTACAGAGGGTTTGCAATATAGTCAAAAATCATTGATTTATTAATTTATCTACTATATTAGAATAGGTACAGACATCTCGCCGGTAAGCGGTGACCGACGCTTGCAAAAGGGTACTATCAAACTATTACTCGCGCGCGCGTTGTCTAACCCTGCAAGAATATCTTCACTTCAATTTTGAAGAACCCCACGCTGTCTCTCTTGGAATACTACGGTGGGGTTACTTAAATATATGTAGGAAAACATCTTGACAATACCTACAGGGTGGGGGGAAAATTACTTGAAATATAACTTATAACTTGAAAACATGTTGACAATTAAGGTAATTTTTTTTAATTCGGCTGCAGAACTTTAGAGGGTGGAAGACAACTTTTACAAATCAAAAGTAACCCTGTATAATACAGGTACCTACCTCTGCAACCTACTTATTTAATGAGTTGCCTATAGTCACAATCGATTGTTCGATATTATTTATAATTTCATAATTGTAACGACACAATAAAATGATACAATAATTTGTAATGATATTGAAAAGTTCAACCAAGTGTTGCATTTTGTGAGACAATATTATGACTATAGATAGATAGATGGATTATTATTAGATAGTTCTATTGGAATATATACCTACCTACTTAACGCCTTGACCCGCTTGTTTTAACATTAGCATAACATTGAATAAATGGTATAACAGAGAAATTGGTAAATTACCGGCATAAGTACCTACTCATAGGCACAAAATTATTGTTTGTGAACGCATAGACAAGATAAAAAATCCTACTTATATTATAGATGCGAAAGTTTGTGAGTATAGATGTATGGATCGATGTTTGTTACTCTTTCACGCAAAAACTACTGAACGGATTTGGATGATGGAACACATATAGTTTATAACCTAGATTAACACGTAGGATACTTTTTATCCCGGGAAAACATAAGATCTCTCGGGAACGCGGGTGAAACCGCGGGGCGGAATCTAGTGAGTAATAATAATGTTAACATACTGTCCTTTTTAGGGTTCCGAAAAAAAAGGTAACGAGGCAGTTATTAAAACCCGAAGTGGAACTTTTTGGTGGGAACAGGCGAAGTGACGTTGCGTTTTCGTTTTATTTTCGTAAAATCGTGGTGGTATTTTGTCCAATAAAGATCAATACAAGTGCACCAGTGAAGTGAAATGAAATGATTACGTGTATATTTTTTCAAGTGGTCTCAAAAAGTACGAGAAAAGTTTTAGTAGAACCATTGTACTAAACACACTGACCGACAATGACTTTATGATGATATAACATGACTTGAACTTTACTAGAACTTGAAACTTGATTGACGAGAATTTAAATAAGTACATGAAGATAAAAATACCTACTTGCATTGCTCAACTTGACACTGACAAAATACACTAACTGTGATGCCAAAAAAAAGAACAGCAGAAAAAAGTCGAACCTACCGACATCATTCATCAAAATCGGTTCAGCCGTTTAGTTGCGTGTTTTGTAAAAGATCTCAGGTAACTAATTACTTTGACGGTCTTAGGTACCATATTCAATGAACTACCGGTCCTATTTCCTACATAAGTAATCAACCGTAGATTACTTCTGTTCAAACTATAATGTAGATAGACGGTTCAATTATTTAAATGTTGAAATTAACTTTTATCATGGACAAAGAATAACAACAAATTGTCTTTGGTAACAGTTGAAAATATCAGCTAGGTACCATAGTAATCTAAGCGGTAAATTTCATACAAAAGAGGTGTTTTCAGAAAGGATTTGTCTGTATTTATAGATAATCATTTAAAAGCTAAAAAAAATAGTTTAATTGACAATGATGTTATCTAAAATTTGGAAATAAAAAATGTTGCTATGTGAGGGTTTAAAGTGTATGTACATTGTACATACCTATAAAAAATAGTTACCGGACAAATGCGAGTCTTACACGCGCACCAAGGGTTCCGTGTAAATTTTACTATATAATTGAGGTAATATTCTCCCATACGTCACGGTCAATCTTCCAAATGCAAATGTAAATTTGTTATTGCAATTTTTTTTTCATGTGATATAATATAACTGCATATTAGCATTTTTCAGATTTATTCCTGTATTATGTGTGCTGTAAGACCTTGCTTTATGCCAAATTTCTTTTCTATTATTGAGCTATCTACCTTGCAGGGCTCATGTACCTATTGGACAATTTACGATGTAACATACTACATGAAACAACAAATAAACGAATATAAACTATTTACAAATGAACAGGACTTAATACAATAATACCAAACATCCCAGCCGTAGAATATTAAGATAATTCCAGATTAAAACGATAAGCACAGCTTAGCGGTGAGCCGCGGCCGCTGGAGCGTGTCCACGCTTGAGCAACGGTCCTCGAGACAAAACCGCGCGCGCGCGCCTCCCGCGAGACACTCGACCATGCGCCATGCCGCCCGCCGCGCCGCCGCCGCCGCTGCTGCTGCCGCTGCTGCTGCTCCTCGCAGTGGCCGCCACCCTCGTCACCGCACACAACGATACGGGCACGCGCCCCAGCGGCGATGACGGCACCATCAAACTGGAGGCCGCCCTCGCCCTCGCCGACGACACCTTCGCCCTCGCCAACTACACCGTCATCGGGAACGACACCGACGACCACGAGCCCGTCGTCAGGAAGAAGAGGACCTTCGGCGACATAGTGTTCAGGGGCCTCGCCGACGTGCTGGGCTACAACGTGCAGAGGAAGCCACCGCAGGTGGCGTTCCCGCCGCCGCTGGCGCCCGTGCCCGGGATAGACACGCCGCAGGCCGCGCCCGCGCCCGCACCCGCACCCGCGCCCGCCGCCCCGCCCTGTGCCGCCCCTCGAGCCGCCGCGCCCCCGCCCTGTCGTGCCCCCAAGCCGCCCCCACCCCCACCTCCGCCGAAACCGAGACAGGCTCCGTGTGCCAAACCTAGAGCGGCCCCGCGCCCGAAGCCGAGCCCGCCGCCCTCACCACCCCCACCGCCACCCCCGCCGCCCCCGTGCGCCCAACCTCGAGCCAACCCCGCCACTCCCGCGCCTTGCGCCCCGCCGCCGCCGAAGCAGGGCGACAACCTCGAAACTATCTCCTCGAACTTCCAGCTCGCGTTCAATTTCAACAGGAACCCCGTGGCGACAACGGCCGCCCCGGCCGCTGAGGAGGTCCGCGAGGAGCTCGAGCCGGAGCGGGTCGCACCGATCGCGATCGAGCCGCGCGCCGCGAAGCTGCCGCAGGAGGAGCCCCGCAAGCCGCGAGTGTTCGTCGACGCGTTCGTGCTGCAGGACGGGGTGGCTCGCCGGGCGGACACCGTCGACGCGAGGCGCCTCGACCCGCAGCAGCCGGCCGCCGACGACGACTACCTCGCCTACGACGACGAGGAGCCGCGGCGGCAGCTCGACGACGACTACGAGGACGTGCAGGAGTCGCGGGACCGCGCCAGCGCCGTGCGCGATTTCGGCAACGCCGTCGATCGCTTCTGGGCGAAGAAGAGGCAGCAGCGGAAGCCCCAGGCGGAGCTGCCGGCGGATCACTACCGGACGGTGCACTTCGGGGACCGCGACCTGGCGGACCGGTACCACGTGCCGGAGTCTCATCAGAGTCTGCAGCGGGAGCGCGCGCCCTCGAACCGCATCCCGGCCGCGCCGGAGCCCGAGGACGACGCGGAGGGCACCACCAGCACCGAGGACCCGCGCCGCCCGCTGCGCCCGCGCGTGCTGCCGCCCACCGAGCACAACCCGGGACAGATCGACACCGTCACGGTGCGCGTGCCTCCGATTTACAGGGAGAAGAGGCCGAGGAAACTGCATCGCGAGCGCCCGCCGCCGCCGGACCGGGACGAGGACGACGGCGAGGACGGCCCCGGCTACGGCGCGAGGGACGACGCGAGAGACCGCGAGGGGGACCCCGAGGGGTACGACGAGAGGAGCTCGGACACCGAGGGCGACGACAGCTCGCTGGCCCCGCGCACCGAGCGCCCCGTCAAGCGCAGGCGCCGACGCAAGCAGAGCCGCAAGACTCGCTCCGTCGAGGAGAACTCCTCGCGCTCCTCCGAGAGCGACCCCTACTCCGCGGGCGCCTACGACTACTACGGTAACGAGCTCCCCGTTTCGAAGGAGGAGCGGCTGTACATGGAGTTGACGATTCCGCCGCCGACGATGGACGCGGACCTCGCAAGGCACGAGCGAGCGCCCGCGGGCGAGACGTTCCTCGAGGATCACGAGCGCCTGCGCGAGGAGCCGGAGCGGATTAAGGCCAGCGTGGAGAGGAGCGACAGCCGCGAGCGGGCGGACGACTCGGGGCGAGCGGACGACTCGGAGCGCGCGGACGACTCGGAGCGAGCGGACGAGAGCGAGCGCGCCGGGGACAGCGGTCGAGCCGCCTCGGAGGAGCGCACCGACGCGCTGAGCCCGAACGCCCGCGTGCGCGAGACCGGCTACAGCAACAACTACGTGCACGCCACCAACGTGCAGGTGGAGAACTCCGAGCCGACCGTCGCCACCCTCCGGCGGACCACTGGCAGTAGGACGAGCAGGGCGTGACGTCACGCCTCGCCCCGCGACCACCCGCCATAATCATAGTTATTTATTACAGAGGAGGGTCGACGACGAGGGTCGACCCGCGTAAACAGCAGTTGTCGAATATGTATATATCGAAACGTTCCTATAAAATTCAGACGTGGAGTTTACCTACCTGTGATGTTCTAGTTGTACCTAAATGTTACATATTTTATATTCGTAGTCTTATTATTTTTATACGTAGCTGTAAGAGAATTGTAGATACTGTTAGTTTCTTAATAAACGGTTTCGTAAATTATCAGTTTCATTACTAGTATCGAGACTCCGAATCCAATTATTGTCGGGGCGTGAAATTCGATTTAGTCGAAGCACGTCCGAGTATCGACAACGTCTGACGCCTAACTGGGTGAAGGTCCGACCTGCGCCCGCGCCTACCGACATCAAATAGAAAACTGTGTCCGGTCACCGGCAACTGTTTCATGACAAGTGCAATGACCTACTTGCCGAGACCCAGCTGCTGGTTGACAAAGAAGCCTCGCTGCGAAAGAGTTGCAGCCCACTAGGTATTACTACAACGACCACGCCGCTGTCACTTTCCCTGCGCCTACCTGCTTGGGTACCCCATGTATCTATCTAATGAACCAAGGAAATTAAGCACACCTGTTAAATCCAATCCGAAAAGAACCGATTAGGAATTAAATTCGAATACAATATTCGAAACAAAAAATAATATCAACCGCAAAATCAAATTAAATTCTTATTTCATGTCAATTATGTATGCTTACTCAATAACCAATATTTTGTTACGAAATTAATCGTAAATAAAACAAATAATTTTCTCACATACTTTTTTATGTATTACTTTCCATGGACAAGGCAAGTGGCCGTCGAATGTCGGCCTTGACCGCGACCAATCGCACTCGCCACGGACGATTTCACCCGCTATTATTTGAAACATTAGCATATCTTATAAAAATAATAATTTTGTTGACATCATAACACACCTACCTAACACACGAGGCAGTGACGGATTTAACAGCAGGCTGAGTAGACTGCAGCCTAGGGTGGCAGATTTTAAGGGGCGGCAAATTAGGTCCAAAATTTTTTGTCTTACAGCCTGTATAATTGGTACAGAGTCGCTTATAACGATCAATTTCTGAGAAGTAATGTTATATGACAAAATAAAGTAAAGGTAGTTTTTATGAAAATACTGTTTATTTATCTTACTTTTACAGAACTAGGTATATACTCGTATCTTATAAAAACTCACTTATACAGTTTAGGCCCTAATAAGGCACTTATGAACGTCAACAGTTACAGTTTTACAATAGACTCTACTACCGTTTCGGAATACACTTGAACTGAGAAGACTTTATAAGTGACACCTACTTATCCATATGATGAAAAACATAGTAAATCGTATCGTATCGACGTATTAGAGTAACAAAGATCCAGGTTTATGGGAAATGGGGAGAGATTTTCAGAGGTAAGTAGGGGCGGCAAAAATTTAATACCCTACTGGCGGCAAATTGTAAATCCGCCACTGACACGAGGAAATTTCTTTAACGAGGCCGATGCCTACCTAACCTATATGTATATGTCACCGGAAATGTATAAAATATAGGAATTGTATACAATTCCTGTGTATTTCCCCTAGGAAATTATAATTCAATAATGATACTTGGAAATATATAGAAACTATTGAAAAAAATAGGTTGGGGTTATTTTTTTTATTTTGCATAGTATAGCAAGTATTTGCACAAAAGTACCTTTCACTTACAACCCCCCAAATACCGCTATCCTTACAAATATACCGAATGTAATACTCCGATAGATATTTAGGAAATGTATGGATTTCCTAGGAAATGTATACAATGACGGACTAGATACTTTTCCGTTAACATATATAAAAATAGAGTGTAGCTCATAAGTGCCTTATTAGGGACGAACTAAACTAAATAAATTAAGTTTTGAATTTGACAGACTTTGAACGCACAGCACAGCGAAACCGCAGGGTTCATATTTTGAGATGGTTATGTCAAACTTGTGACGTTCATAAATGCTTCATGTCTAAACTTAATAAATGAGTTTGAAGTGCGTTTGAGAGGACGTCTTTTTGGAACCAACCCATATTACTCATATAATAAGTTAACATAGGTATACACTACCCTGCCCTGTAGCTGGGGCTCAGAATAACAGCTACGGTGTTCCCCTGCCTGTCGTAAAAGGCGACTAATCGGGGACCTTTGGGGTCGTGGGCAATCGGGGCGGGGGCCCTGTGCGTCCAGAAGCGATCCCAAGGAGGACGATGGGTCGTCGTGGTCACGATCCATCGTGCGATAGCACAGCGAGGGTGCTGGGGGGAAGTATCGCACTTCCCCCGGGACGGGCTATCTAGCGCCGCGCGTGGAGGGGGAGTGAGTATGCGTTCTGTACGAGAACCCGCCCCCCTCTACAGCGCAGATGGCGACCACCGTGGGGTTTTAGCCGGTACGGGTCCGGCATAACCTGGTTGCTCCCCCCGGGGCGGCTGGGTATACTACGATGATTTCCCCAAAAAAAAAAAAAAAAAGGTATACACTACCAACCCCTCTTTTCAACCCCTAAAAGTAAAGACTAGTAACTTGATCAGGCAACTAAACATGTTAAAAATTCTCTTTTAAGATCCACCTTTGTTTAAATCTCTATGATATTAATACCTGTACATTTAAGTATTCTGTGATATTATGTACAATGTAAGAATAAATTATTAATTTACATAAATCTTTGGTAATTGAATACGTTAGATCTTAATAATAAATTACATTAAATATTTAATCTACGCAGTAATGTCACATACCACTGGGTTTGGTGCAATCTTCTCGCTGATGTCAGGCAGAAAGTCAGGTTTCTGGAACCCAGCAAAATAATAATTATGTAAGATTGCTCTATTAAGCTTAACACGGCTTGCGGCAAAAGTGGTGAAGATTAGACACCCAAAGAGTACATTTGAATTAGGAGATTCAAGATACGGTTTCGGATATGAAATTATTTCGGATTTTCCGTTAGTATCGGATAGTTTCAGTTGCGGATACTAGGTTTCAGTAAATGACTGACTGGTTATGTCTAAGCAATAGAAATAATAAACATAATATACTCCGAAATTATTTGAAACTTTTATATCGGATTCGGTTACGGATATTATTTTATTTCGGATATCCGATAGTTTCGGTTACGGTTACGGAGCTCCATAACATCCCTAATTTGTATATAGGAGGACACCCACCTGCGAATGATTCTTCCGGATGTGTTTATTAAGGGACTGCTTGTGAGAGTACGTAGCTGCACATAGAGAGCAGGCGTGCCGGCGCGTAGTGTGTTGAGTTTGTGGAGTGTGTGAAGTGTGTGTCGCGTGTGGAGTGTGTGTGGCGTGTGGAGTGTGTGTGGCGTGTGGAGTGTGTGGAGTGTGTGTTGTGCGTGCGTTCCGTCGGTCGGCGAGGCTGGCGTGCGACCACATGTGTGCCGACAGCTTGTTCGTACGGAAACGTTTTCCGCACACCGGGCATATGTACGGCATGGCACCTGAACACATTATACACGAGTACCAGAACCGAATGGTATTCTGTAAGTTATCCGAACCCATTGGGCTTAAATTATGCGTCTTTTTAGGGTCTTTAATCGATTTTTTTTAAATTTGTAAAAATTCTACTTTGAAAAAACTCACAAAAAAACGACGTAAGGCATTATTACTGAGGACACAAAATGCTGTACTTGAGAGCCAGTTTCCTTCTAGGCTTTATCTACACGTGTTACCACCATCGCCCACATCATCACTGACCATTGTGGTCAATAAATAGTAAAAAAAAATATTCAGAGGTAATTATTATTTTGATGAATTTTGGCCGGCTTCTTATCTTGGGTATATAAGTGGATACTACATTATATTGTAATGAATATGTAATCACCTGTATGTATCCTGATGTGATCGTTCAGTGTGTTCTTGCTGGTGAATGTTTTGCTGCAGTCATTGCATTTAAATGGTCTTTCACCTACAACAAAATGTAAGATACATCAACTCTTTACCTCACTGATAAATTAAAATTTAGGTACATACTGGTGCCGATTCTGTTGTTTACGAACTTAACTAATATTAGACAAGTCGCCTCTCTTTCATTTTAACCTTATTGAAAAAAAATAGAACATTTTTAATGCTGTCAGTTTAATCCATACCGTCGTAATGTACGGGTAAATAGTCGTGACCAATAAAAATCGCGCTTAAATTCACGTTGAAATGTGTGATCGGATTAAACTGACAGGACTAAAATATCTTGCATCCCTTTCTTATATTTACTATTAGAAAGAGATTTAGTGACATTAAATTTATTTAGTTCGTAAACAACAGAATCGGCACCACTATACTAAAATTACAATGGGGTAGAGTATTGTTTGAATGTAGAAAAATTTGTGTTGCTCAACAATCAATAGTGTACTCGTGTGTCACTCGTATTATAGGTTATATCGATACTATTGTAGTATTTAGCATAGTACTATAGTACTGATAGTACGTACTATTTTATTAAACAATCAATAGTTCTATTGATATTATTTTATGCTAATTACTGGTATCTATTGATACAATCGTACGAGTAACAATAAATAAATGGTACAATTAATTTGGGGAGAAAACAGTTGATGCTTCGATTTTTCAGTAACACTGAGTAGAATCCGATAAAAACCGATTCTGAAAAAAAAGGAAGCTACCTACAATGCTGATGAACATACCAGTGTGCACTCTGATGTGCGTGTTGAGGTTGGTGTTGGTGGTGAAGGTCTTCCCGCAGCCGGCGTGCGGGCAGGGCCGGCGCGGCCGCGGCGCGCAGTGGGCGCCCGCCAGCCAGCGCGACACGTGCCGCGACCCGCAGTCCGCGCCCGGGCACCTCCACTCGCGCTCGCCGCGGTGACGCTTGCTTCAACAATGTTTTTTTATATAAGTATCTATAATAAGTATGTACCTACCAGTGTCGAAGGGTCCATACAAGCCGATTCCCATCGGCTTACCTTTTAGAAATCCCAGTCCCACAGATTCATCATTTCAAAGCCACTTCTATATAAAATACACTGTAATTAAGTATAAAATGAATGTGTTTTTTGAATGGCTTACTCTCGCTATAATTTTACTCCTCGCCACCTACCTATATACAATTTTTTTTGTTGTATATATGTAGTATATCAGATATCTGATTTTCATAGTACAAGCTCTGCTTAGTTTGGGATCAGATAACCATATGTGACGAAGGTCCCGGTATATTTATTATTATTATTTATTACGTACACCACAAACATACTAAGGCATTAAAACAACCATCCAACTTAAGTTTGGAACTTATAGGTGATTATTACAAAGTACCACCATGCAGTACAAATGCAAATTTAATAAGGCGGCATCCAGTGCTCAGTAGATAGCCTCGCTTTAGGTAGTATACCCTACTTACCGACAAAAATCTAATTAGGTTACTTAGTTTCCCTGGAATAGATGGAACTTTATTTTAAAAGCAATAATAGCACCATTGCTACTACAATAATAATAAATCATTTATTTCTGAGAATATGGTACAGTAGGACGGAATAGTATTAACGATCTGCATATTCTACCATTATTGGTGTAGAAATAGTTCAGAAACATGTCAAACTAGTCAATGTCATAAAAATATACATTCATAAGCAAAAGACAAATAGCAAATATGAACAGTAGCAATGTGCAAGGTATTCTGATCCATATAGTGCCCTTATACATTTCTTTTGCGTTATAAATGCTCTATTAAAATCTACAGAGTTACCCCATATAATTAATACATAACGGAGTACAGATGATACATAACCATGATATGTGGACAGGGCAATTTCCTTTGAAACTAGGAATTTCAACTGCCGAAGGGCATACACAAATCTGTCCAATTTTGTACAGATTTTTCCTATGTGGTCTTTCCAGTTTAAATTTTTATCAAACAAATATTCATTATTATCTGATGATACATAAATGCAGGTAATCCCTAAGCTGTCCCGAGTTTATGTATGACTAGAGTCATACACTAAAAGATATAATCAGGTCAATAACTTAACATATATGACCAAGCCAGGCCCATGGGGAGCTCGCACAGGCAAAGACCCCGCTGACAGATGCCATCTCAACTATATGACCAGTCCAACAACACAGTGAATGCTTATAATTGATAGAATTTTAGAAACTTACATATGCAGGTTGTAATTAAATTTCCTAGTGAACACTTTGTGACAGTAGGGACAGGTGTGCGTCGCAGGCGGAGCCCAGTGCCGGCATCTTCGCCGCGACCCGCACTCCGGGCACCGCACTTCATCGACTGTTTTCATCTCGCTTTCATTCTCTACTCTCTCCACATCTCCTTTTTGTTCTACATCTAGCTCTCCATTCAAATCTTTTATATTCGAATGCTCATCTAACTGAGCGAGATGTGATGCGAGAATTTCATTCGACTTCTCACACTTTTCCAAGAAATTTACCGTCGTATCTAGTTCTATGAGGCACTGGGAGCATATAGACGAAGGCCCAGTGTCGTTCATTTCGATGTTTAACTTGGTTTTATCCAGTAATTTCTCGTAGGGCGAAGCGCCGTTAGTTTTCCGAAACAGTGAGAATAGTGTGTCTTGTATTTTGAAGCATATTCGACAGGTGTTTTCTTCATGGTATTGATCCATATTTTATTAGTGTACTTTCACAAAATTCAAGCTTTTATCTTTTAGGCACAATGAATAAATTAATTGTTTTTAAATTCCATACAAACCGTATACAAACAAATCATAACACATAACTGTCAATGTCAGATAGATAGGTTGTTGTTGTTTATTAAATTCGCTAAAAGGCAGGCAAAGGTACAGAGCCCTACAGTCTTGTCTTATTTGATATCATCGTTAAGTTTTAGTACAATGGTAGTCGTTCTACTAAAACTATTCACAGACTTTCTGGGACAACTTGCAAAGCCACTATACACGTAATCATATCATTTCACTTCACTGGTGTACTTGTATTGATCTTTATTGGACAAAATGCCATCGATAATATTCAATAAAACTCAAAATACTCAATTTTATGAAAATAAAACGAAAACGCAACGTCACTTCGCAAGTTCCCGCCAAAAAGTCAGTCAGATAGGCTACTGACAAACAGCTGAGACTACTGAGAGCAAGTAATGTCATCTATGGCTGAGAGCAGTATCTATTGCAATAAATGTAGTAAGTTCTGAATTAAATAAAACGTTCTATGCGTTCGTTACTTAGAATTCAAACAGTTAGAGTAACAGACAGACAGTGTTTACTTTCGCATTTAAGTAGATATAATAATTAGTATGATTTTTTTAAACCATGACCATGGCCCTGATAATTCAAGCTGGATTAGGTACATTATTGGAGTTTTCATAGGGATCCCTAATTTCTTTAAAATTAATATATAGCCTTCTGCTTCGTGATATAATAAATATATTTCTTTCCTTCTTTGAAATTAGCCCATGTTACTCAGTTAGGTACTTATAGCATTCTGCTGTTGAGTGATTTTTTGAAATTCTAGTAGATTTTTAGTATATTCATTAGGTATTCGAATTCATCCGTGTTTTGATTGACATTGGGTTACATTATTATTATACAGATGTATCTACTAAATTATTAGTTGACGCTCAAAGTCGAACTATAAACTTAATGACTGTATAATAAGAAAGTGTGGGTAAGTCCCTACCTAAATAGGTAAATGTAAATGTATTGCAACATTTAATCCATATGTGAGTATTGTAAAGCTTGTACGTTTGTTGCGTAACACGTGGCTCGAACATAGCTTGTTAAGATCATCAGGTGTGTCGCCGGGCAGTTAGTGAGAGCTAAGGAAAGTGATCGCCGTTTATTTGGTAACTGTTGCGCGTGCGCACGCATTGTGATGTCCTGCCGATGGGACGGATTCGGGGCATGGGCGTAAACAAAGTGAAGTCAGAAATGAATACAACCAAGATGCTATGCTAGTATGATTTGTATTTTATAGGAGATTTATATTTATTCGGATATCACTTTAATGGACTGCGCACAGTGACAGACGGGACGGTAGAGAATTAAATTTAATAGTTATCCAATCGGAACAACCGATCACCGAGCATTGAGATACATACCTGTATCTCAATGCTCGGTGATCGGCCTTGGAGCTTCGCAGCGCAGTTTTCATGAAGAGCACACTGGATCCTCTGCTGACCCATCCTCCACTGTGCGCAGGCCATAAGGCTAAGATATAGGTATCTATTTAATTCATATTTGTATAAAAGTTACTTATATAAAGCGTGTCGGCAACTGGCAGATTATTTCAATAATGTCCTAAATTAATTTATTGTTAGTTAATTAATTTAGGTTTATTAATTACTACTTACGAAATGACTTGGAAACATAGTCGATTTTAGAAAATCTTTAATTAAACTCATTTCCAAGTCCTTACCTGTGGGGTGGTACAATTTTCTCTCGATTACGTTGCCTAATCGATTGATATGCGTATGCGCACGCTTGTTACGGGAATGACGGCAGCTTGATACGTGCCCGCTTTTAGCATACAATCAGCTACTAAACTCCACCTTCATACACCGCGTTAGAGTCGAAATTGCCGTGTAGAAAATTCGGAAGAAAAATAAAGATGCATTCGTTTAGGAGCTCTGGAAAGCATTATCGCGTAAGGACGAAGTTCGCCGGGCGTCCGGCTACCGCAAGTGAAAACTAGACGCAGGCTACATACTAATGCATCTATTGTGTTTAAGTCATAAGTATGGGTGATGGGATTCGATGATACTCGGTTTCAAAGTGGTTGTCGCGCCGACCGGGCGACCGCATCGATATGAAACTTACTATTGTAAGTAATACGACAGTGAAATTGTAACAGTGATAGTGAATCGTGTGTTTATTTATGAAAATGGTGCGTGTATTTCAGATCTTGGTGTTGTGCGCGTGCGTGTGGTTGTCGGCTGGTGACGTCACTCACCTGAAGACAGCCAAGGCGAAGCTCCTCGGCCGGCTGGCAGGACGCGCCAGGCATCACAAGCGAGGAGTCCTGTCCTCCGTCCCGCCCTTCAAATTAGGATACGATATCCCTCACGTGACGCACTCTGTTCTCAAGCCTCTGGTTGTCTCTTACCCTCCTACAGCATCAGTGACCGCAGTTAAAGTCCCACTAGTTCATCCCCTGATACGCCATCCCGTACCAGTGGGACACAAGGTCCCCGTACCTCATCCTCACTACGGCCTCAAGTTTCCTCACAGCACCAAATCCATTGTTGTGCCGAAACCTGATCAGCACTATCATCATCATCACCATCATGTCGCTCCGAGACCTATAGTTCCTGTGGTACACGCTGCCCCGATACCTGCCACTCCTTTAGTGCCTGTGGGACAGCCGACAGCTACTATTGCGCACCCGATCCCCGCTCCGTCTCCTCCGGTAGTCATTCCACCGACGCCAATTGTCCCAGCAGCTCCTGTCCATCATGTTTACCCTCAGCCCATCCCTGTTCCTCCCCCAGTGCATCTTCTCCCGCCAGACCACCTTCATTTGAAGCCGATCGTCCCTGCTCCCGTTCCTATTCAGCCAGCGCAGGTCGTGTCTCCTTTGATTCCACTTCAACAGCAATATCCGTATTACCTACGTCCAGGTAATGCAGTTCAAACGTCAGTGTTCGCCACGTATCCCAGATATCCTCTACTGAACTACCAGTCCCCGTATATTCCTCTGACTCCCACAGGCCCGGCATCTTTAGGTCCCGTATTCTTTGACCGGCCTGAGGCTCACATTCCACAGCATCAGCTTCATTTGGTTCCGCAGGGTGGTCACGAGCACGGAGTGCTGGAGCAGCATTTAGTTCCACAAGGTGTTCAGGGTCACAGTGTACTGGACCAGCACTTGGTTCCGCAGGGTGGTCACGAGCACGATATACTGCAGCATCACTTAGTTCATCAAGGAGGTCATGAGCATGGAGTTTTAGAACAACCCGGTCCACAGATAGTTGTCGAGCCGACCCCAACACTGTTGCATCCTACTCAGGCGGTCCCTCAACCGACGTTACACGTTCAGCCTACTCAGCCCGGCGTCCCTATCGAGCACGACGGCTGGTCGCCCGTCCCAGCTCCACATGACTTGACTCCCACTCAACACCCGGAAGCTCACTTCCCCCAGCCGCAGGATGCTCACCATCACTTCACTCAGGAGCAAGGGAACCAAGTGTTCGAGCACCACACCGACGAACAATACCACGACTACCAGCATCAATTGCAACAACACATTCAGCAGCAGATCGAGCAGGCTCAATACGAACAGCATCTCAATAATCAGCACCAGTTAGGGCAGGAATACGGCGTGCCACAAAATTTGGGTCAGGAATACGGCCAGCCGAACCAGGATTTTAACAACCAGGAGTTTATTCAGGCTCAGCAACATGCTCAACAAGAGTACGCGCACCAGGCGCATGAGTACGCTCAACATGGGCACGAGTACGCTCAACATGGACAGGGGTTCGCTCAGCATGGGCAAGAGTTCGCTCAGCACGGGCAAGAGTTCGCTCAGCACGGGCAGGAGTTTGGTCAACACGGGCAGGAGTTTGCTCAACACGAGCAAAATTTTAATTTGGGTCAACAGCAGCCGAGTCAAGAGTACGGGGTGCCACAGGGAGCCGAAGGGCGCAGTGCGGAGGGAGAGGGTGACACCCAGCGGTTTCACAACCACATCCCACTGGGGCTGCAACCACCCATCGACCGGCCGCTAGAACACTTCCGGTAGTTACGTCTATACCTATTGCTATAGACTGTATCCTGTACATAATGTTCTGTAGCATTTAACCACCGATGTAATATTATGCGTCTTAAGATTAATAGTTATTTGCTGAGATCGTATTTGTTGTATCGGTGCATTTGACACGCTGTTACCTCGTAGAATAGATGTGATATGTGAGATTTAGTCGTGCCTCCAGGGATCAATAATTTAGGGCCGTATTATAGTGAAAACTTAAGTCAAGTACCAAGAATATCTTGAGGTAATTGAAAATTAATCTTATGTCATTGATATAGGTGTGACCTTAATGTTGTTCCCGTTGTGTTCGTATTGTTAGAGTTAACGTTCATGTATTGCCTAATAAATAATATATAAGTCATTAATATTAACATAGCAATAAGTTTTATTTATTGTTTAAGTTATTAACGTTGTAAATAAACAAATGTTAGCAATCGTGTACATTTTTTCTATTCAAAACAGAAACAATACTTCGTAGGCCCTGGTATGGTACTTTTGATCGTTAGTTACAATTGTATGTAAAATACAATCCAAAGTTAATGTTATTATACTCGTAGTACTAGATGTCCCTGGCGGTTTCCCCACGTTCCCGGGATAAAAAGTAGCCTATAACCTTCGGGATAATGTAGTTTCATATTAGTAAAAGAATTATTTGAATCCGACGGTAAATCTAGATATTAGAGCGTTCAAACAAACAAAACCTCTTCAGTTTTAATAATAGTATTAGACTTATAGATGAATGGATGATGGTACATATCTGTCACGAAAATTTGACTTGTATCATCACATACTTTGTTATTTTCCTCTCTATGGGGGCCCATAACATGGTGAGATGATGAAGGTACAAGTTTCTACTGTTGACCCATAGACAAGATCAGATTATAAAGTAGTTTTAGGTATGAATGAAATGAAATATTATTTATTCAAATAGACCCTCACAGCCACTTATGAATTGTCAGACTCTAATACATTGTTCGCAAGGTAGCTTCTGCTGAGACTGTTACTTTTACTAAAAGAGGTAGCAGGTGAAAACCATACCCAAGTACTAGTACCCGGAACCCTACATGACGCGACGCATGTGGCAATACCTCGGTGTCGACTTGTCCATTTATACTTATTCGCCACAGCACAGATTTGGGCCACACGTGTGGCGTGGCGTGTGTCGCGTTGCCGCCGCGCGCCACTCCCAAACCACTCGCCAATCTAATGTTGAGATTACAGAATAAACTAGAAACCGAAGCTCAATAATGTAAAGCACGTACATACGATTATTTTTATTTTTTGATTTCTAGGAACGTTTACCTTCGTCTATCTGTCAGTCACAGGGCTGTACTTTTAACCCAATTTATTACCGTAGGTAATACAATGTTCTAGCAACATAAGTATAACATAGTGAGTTCGCAAATAAAGGCAATAAATCGAATAATTATGCAATTCATATTATTTGATTTACTAAATTAATAAAATAGGTAGATTCCCGGGACAAATAGCATTGATAATGTAGCATAACAAATTCAGAAACAATCCGTAATTCCGAAGATTAAATCCTATATCAAAACTCAAAAAATTTAGGTTACATATTTAAGACTTAAAATCGATGATTCTAGTTTGTTCTACGTCTGTGGCACTAGCTATAATTTCAGGGCAGGCTATAATTTCACATGTGGACAAGTCGAGACAACGCGAATGGGTCCATTCACTGTGATCCCCCGATATCAATGTGTCACAAGGATTTTGACAAGCTTGTTATAAATTGCTACTAAATTATGCAGTATTATACCTTGTAATTATAATACTCTATAATCTAGACGATCTAAACAGGTGTCGGTAGGATATAGTAGGCCAAAAGGTATAGGTGGTAAGTATAGGTACCATTTTTAGAGTAGAACACAACACTGACATAATATTTACATAGGTACATATTGCAAAAAGTATTAACGAACTCGCTGTCCCCCGTAGTTTTACCCGCTTTCCCGGGATATTTTTTTTTAAATAGAGATGGTATCTATTAGATCACTCGACTACTAAAACAGCTGAACCGGTGGTAGGTAGAGTCTATTGTAAAAAATGTAACTATCGACATAAACTGAATAAATAAGTTTTAAGTTTACTAAACTTTTAGATTGCGAGTAAAGGCTACATTAAAAAAATATACCAGAGATTTATGGTAAACTTTAAATTGTCGTAACTTCGCAATGGTAACGCTGAAGCTCCTGATTTTTTTAGGATCATTGATAATGATACACTATACAAGTACTTATATAGGACTTTTTGGTGGGAACTTGCGAAGTGACGTTGCGTTTTCGTTTTATTTTCATAAAATTGTGTATTTTAAGTTTTATTGAATATTATCGGTGGTATTTTGTCCAATAAAGATCAATACAAGTGCACCAGTGAAGTGAAATGAAATGATGACGTGTATAGTGGCTTTTCAAGTCATTTCAAGAAGACCATGAAAAGTTTTAGTAGAACGGCTACCATTATACTAAAACCTAACTAAACTGACTGACTATGACTCGAAGAAGATTTAAAATGACTAGAACTTTGAAACTTGACGATTGACGAGAATTTTATACATGAAGAATATAAAAATACCTACATTGCTCAACTTGACTCTGGCAAAATACACGAAGAGTGCTGCCAAAATAAAAAAATAAAAAAGTACTTATATAACGTACACTACTAATCTTTACATAATTTATATATACATAGTACGTATACAACGCTCAAGTAAGTAAGCCTAATATAGAATTTATGAGTCTCTAACATTTTATCGAGTAAATATATCGCAACCATAGCCATTTACGTTTATTTACAAGCGGAAATTCTACGCACATTTATTGGATATTTCAATTCAAGTAAAACGCTTAGTAAATCAACTTTTTGAAGTAGTATTTCCGACACACATAAATTAAAATTGTAACACGTGACGTCAGAGATTGCAAACCAAATCAATGAACAACTACAGGGGGGAACGCACAATACACCCCAAGCGGGACGTCAGTGCAGGCCTTATCTCCCCCACACAATAAGATGGGTCTTTATGCGTTTGTCCTTTGTACACGCAGCAATGGAGCAATGGACCGACGACGTGATTACGTGGAAAGTAATATAGGCAAAGAAGAATGTCCAGTTTTGACCTGTCAAACAATTAGCGCGTCTAGAGATAAGATATATCTTAAAAAAATGCTTATCAAAAGTACATTTTAAAACACTAACTAGAATTTTAATACGAAGTCTAGAAAAAATTAAAATGATTTTTAAAAATGTTCATGTTTGGCAATAATTTTTATAAGAGAACGCATCCATTTTGGACTCATCCATTCATAGAGTACATGATTTACGTTCCATTTATCGCACAAGGACGCAGCCGCGCTGTCTCTATTTATTGACTTTAATTATTTTTAATTCCTAATCTAATAAAACCTTTTTTTCTATTCCTAACTATCCTTAATACGCGTTAATTTTTACTTGATTACCGACTGTAAGCATTTATTTTGGAGACAAACTACTGAAGAAAAAAAAAATGATCGATATGCGCGAAACAGAACGTGACACTTTTTTTTTTTAAAGCTTTGACAGCTTTAAAAAAAAATACATTTGAAATAAAGCAACTTCACGACGATTGTTTTCAGTCACTAATCTACGACCATAGCTGTTGAAGGCTGGTTACACCAAATACCTGCCTATATGTACCTATACTTTTTCATACTTAACCTCAAACAATGATTTTATTATAACATTTTTCCCCGACTTCCAAATAAAAATCTGATGAGAGTATTGATTTAAGTGGACATTAAAGATTCTAATACAATACTAACAGTCAGTAGACACCACCTAATAACAAAATTGAGTGACAGGTCAACGCATGTATGGGAAATGGGCATTGTTCTTTTGATCCCAGATTCCCGAGTAAAACCGCGGGCTGGAAGCTAGTATATACCTATATAACTACCATAAGATTCAATAGGCCGAGAACCAAGCTATGTCTTACAGTAACTTAATAAAAACTATATTCAATACAAATTGCATTCAGATTGTAAACAATAAAATAATAGATGTTGATAATCAATCGTTTGAACACGAACAGTACTGTCTCACGCGCTGCGCCCGCGCCGCACCGCACTGTTAACCTATGATTCATTCAACTAATACACCAACATGTAGGTACTACGTTACCTACCTACCGACCAATACATAAAGGTTATAGGGTTATCACTTTACTACCCTTCACCACACTAACAAATATATGCGCAATAGCTGCGAAAGCCCCCCAATTAGTCGTAACTCGTAGTCCTCCCCCTCCCCCGGTAACGCCCTGAGCCGAGGTTTGTACCCCATTCGGGGGTGCCCTCAGGCGTTGTTACCTAAATATTACCCGGCTGAGAGCCCTCTGCGCTCGCCGATTTGTCCGGTAAGGTTGTTGCAGCCATCTGAGGCTACCAACTTAGTCCTTTCAAAAAAAAAAAAAAAATAGAAGCGAAAGCGTGCTAAGAAGACTACTGATGCTGAAAGGCTTTTGCAATTTTTTTACCTAAGTTACCTATTACTCTTGACATGAGAGGCCTCAATGAGACCTCTTTGAACAATCGATGAGTCTCCGGTCCCCAGGGCCCTATAGTTTGAACCCCAAATATTATGGGCTTTTGTAGAGCAATGTATCTACTTGAGAGTCGTAGCAGCTACAACTAGAAACGTATTTTACGAAGGTAAGATTGCATGAGAGTCCAGGGACCTTCCTTCTAGGGCACTGATTGGCGTGGTTGGTTTAGACACCACCAACTGCGTCGCAGTCAGTTTGTTCCATGTCTGGGTGGGAATTATTTATATCCAAATGAGAAAGCTTGTATGAATGTGAAAATGTTTTTTATTCTTTTACGCAAAAACTATGGAACGGATTTGGATGAAACTTAGCAAATAGATAGATCATATCTTGGAATAATATCCATATAGGACCCATAGTAAAAGTTGTTCATATTATATGATAGCACTGCAGGTGAATTAAATTGGTCCTGTTTATGTTGGATGTATGACCCTAGCAGGCAACGCAGAGCTAGCCGCGGCCCTACGAGCTGTAAGGGTGCGTATATAAGCCGGCGCAGGCGCAAGTCGCGGGATCAGTGATACCTAGCCGCTACAAGAACAACATATTACCAATATGAAGGCTACTGTAAGTTACTAATTTATTTACTTTATTTTAATAATTTAAACAAATTATAAGTATCTATTTGTATTTTCAAAATAACTAATTTTGAATGGCTAACTTTAAAGAAGGATTAGGAATTCGCGCAAAACATTAAGACCCATGAAATATTAGGCTACTTTTAATCCCGAGAACGCGGGTGAAACCGCGGGGGACAGCTAGTTAATCAATAAATTAAAAAGATATCAATGTCAAGTAATAACAAATGTATAGCAGAATGATTTCGATAAAGATCAAAGTGTAATTATTATTAATGATATTAATTTAAAATATATCAAATTTATAAATATTTGAAGCATAAAATATGAATGAATTATTAATTATTACAAATATGCATATAATTATGAAGTAATATTTATGTATGAAATCATATTCAATAACACATTAAGTGTTATAATTTATTGATAGCCAGTTTATTTTCTCACTTTACTATTATAAATGAGAATGTTTGTTAGGATGTAAAGATGTTTGTTACTCTTTCACACAAAAACTACTAAATGGATTTTGATAAAACTTGGTACATAAATTGATCATACATTTGAATAACATAGAGGTAACTTTTTATCCCGTAAACGCGGACGAAACCGCGGTTTATACCTAGCTAATTAAAGTTAAAGAGAATTTAAATTCGTGAATTTCAATGTAGTTTTCTCAGATAGGTACGGTCGGCCAAGAAAGTGGTGTACGACCCTAAGGTTTAATGTCGCTTGCAGATTCATAGGTGATAATGATTAGTTTCGCTTGTATTATATTTACTGTTTGTTACGTGACAGCTGTTCTTAGTTTGAACCTTGTTGTAATTTTCGAAGACTATTAAACTAAATCAAAACACTAGCACACCACATTCTTGGCTGACCGTACCTACCTACTTCTTTTTTGCACGTGGTACTTTATACCCTACCTGGCTGGCTACCACCCTCAAGTTTAAAATCTATCGCAAAGCACTTATAGTATGACACAACTTAGATGAAGCATCGTCAAAATTCGTAAAATCGATCGTGCCCGAAATGAGTGCGCCTACAACATTACCCATGTTTATTAGTACTTTAGGCGAAAATGATCTTGTTGAACGTTGAATGGCGCGATAATGAATGAGTTTTATAAGTTGTGTAAATCGGAAGTGAAGTGTACGAAAACGATTTACCGATGCTACATCTAAGTTGTGTCATACTGTACCGGTGTGTTCCGGCAATTGCACTTGAGAAGCATTCACCTTCTTGGCACGAACAGTTAGTTTATAATATTACTAAGGATTACTGAATCCAGTATAATCGGACAGTGTCAATGGTCGCGACACGATTGAACCCGAGTCCTCACGATCTGTTGCGCCACGAGCCCGCTCGCACTCAGATCAGTCACGAGCAACAATCGAACCATTTACAGGAAATGCTATTTAATATCCCAGTTCACTAACAAATGATACTTCATTGATTTTATTATGAAAATATCAGCAAAACTAGAACGCACCGCAAACTTACAATGAGCTCCATATAAAAGACTTCAACGCGTTTTGCACAACATTTTTGAAGTGGAAATTCTGTTTTGTACCTGTCTATTATAAAAATATGAGTGTGTTTATGAGATTAGATGTAGAATTGGTACTTATATTATAATAACTTTAAATATTTTTTTTTTTATTTTTCCTTATAAAATATTAAATAAATAAATATCCTAGAACATTCTTCACACACGGTTATCTGATCCCAAACTAAGCAGAGCTTGTACACACGGCCACCGATCAAGCTACACATTTTTGTTGCAATATAGCGCCTATTACATCCGCATAAGGTGCCGCAGTGTATAGCTACTATGGAAACCAGATAATTGATATACTACATATACTACTTTTTTTTTGTAAATACATACTTATATAGATAATTACACCCAGACTCAGGACAAACAGATATGTTCATGCACATAAATGTATGTCCTGGATGGGAATCGAACCCACGACCTGCGGCAAAATAGGTGGTGCCTTAACCAACTGCGCCGACTGGCCTATACCTAAGTTATTATTTAAAAATTGTATGTAATAATTAACATTTATTCCAGCTGTGCGTTGTACTGCTAGCGGTGGCTCTGGTGTACGGAGCGGAGGAGAAGAAGAACGAGAAGCGTGGAGTCCTCGGCCTCGGATACGGCCTCGCAGCGCCCGCACCCATCCTCAGCCACGGCTACTACGGAGGAGGCCTCTACGGCGGCCTCGGACATGGCATCGGCCTCGGACATGGCATCGGCCTCGGACATGGCATCGGCCTCGATCATGGCTTAGGCCTCTATGGCCACGGAATCGCCGCAGCTCCTGTGATTAGTCATGCGGCCCCCATTGCCTACAGCTCGTACAGTGCCCCATTAATTGGTCATGGATATCTGGGCCACGGGTGGCATTGAGGGTTATGAGGTTATCAGAAGTTATGACGTATTTTGTATCGTAGTGCCAAATTAATGTATTCAGCGCGTTTTTTTAATTAATTATGTTTTTAATTTGAGGCTAATAAATTCTAAAGTTTTATTGTCATTTTTTTGTTATATCCTACAGTTAAGAGGAGACTATCTGTGTATGTCTCCATCCCTTACTAAACTGGCGGTGACAAGCGAGACAGGAGAAACGTAATTTTGGTAAAAAATATGATTTTATGTTATTTAAAAAGAAACTAAGCCTTTTTTGAAAAAAGTAAGAAAACTATTCCCTTTCTAATGGATTTCAAAATGCATGTCAATATTTTTCAAGTTATTTAGATGGCCCAAGTAAGAGAAGAATGCATTCTTAGTTTTAAAATGGGGCATATTTACGATTTTTTTCTGACGTTACTAATGAAAAATTCCAATTTTTAAAAAACTATTCCCCGTCACATATTCTCTAGTTTCACATATATTTTTTCCAAATCTCTTGGAACAAAGAGTACAGAGAAAAACGCATTTTAGAATCATCATTTCACGTATAGCATCGCCTTAATGTAAAAATAACTGCTGATTTAAAAAAGATAATATACAAAGTATAAATTAATAGGTGTGACATTTCAAAAGCACAAACAAACAACTACAAAGTTATTAGCTAAAGCTCAGCGAAGTTTCGTCAGCGGAAACTGCTGCAATTAGCCGAGAGCACCGGAAACTTGCGAAACGTCAATGGGATATTTCAACATACAGACAGGCTGGTGATAAATATGTTAATGGTATCCTGCCTCCAACGGTGTGGAGTGTGAAGTACATACCTTGCAATGAACGTGGAAGTAGGCAAGATTAGCAATAATTATACTACATTCTACTCATAAATGCGTAACGTAAGTATGGATGTTTGTTTGTATGAAGTTTAAAACTGTAATTACATAAATAAAAAAAAAAGATCCACCAAAAAAAGAACCCTTGCTGAGTTTCTTGCCGGAGTCTTCTCAGTTCAAGTGTATTCCGAACCGGTGGTAGAGTCTATTGTAAAACTGTAACTGTTGACATTCATAAGTGCCTTATTAGGGCCTGAATAAATGAGTTTTGATTTTGATTTTGTTACTCCTTCACGTAAAAACTATTGAACGAATTTAGATGAAACTTGCCACATAGATAGTTCATACCCTGGAATAACATACAAGCTACACTTATACCTACTTATTTTATTGTAAATATATACATAAACAGGTACACCCAGACTCAGGAGAAACTCAGGCACACAAATGTTTGTTCAGGATGGGAATCGAACCCACCACATGATAGGTAGTGTCTTATCCAACCGCGCCGACTGGCCTGTCAATAATAAACAAATAAGAATAAGAATAATTTATTGTCAAATTTACACTACACATAACAATTACTAATAAGTACAAATAATTATATACACAGATCAAAAATATGTTTGTCAATGGTATCACTCATGGTGCCAGTGTGCACTGTGTATGACACACTGATTTTCAGTTTGCCCCATCATTGTCCATATAAAAATATAAATATAATATTTTAAAACTATGTTTCAAACATTTACATTTAGTTAAAAAAATTGCAATACAATGCAATGCACTAACTAACGGCGTCAACGTATTGTTGCTATCGCACTATTCGCCGCTTCAAGCTGTCAGGACATTAAAATAGTCTTAATTTTATTCTTAAAAGCGTAGTGTGACAATACTAAAGGAAAACGACTTCATGCGCAATAAACATGAATGTTAAAATAGACACAGATTCCAGTACGAGAGCGCGCAACCCAGGACATTACTCACAGATATCGAGTTGGAATCGGTTTCGACAAATATTTTTATCTGTTCGCAGGTTTCCTTACGAGGTAATTCTAGTTTTTCGTCTCAGTGAGAACACAAGTTGAGTCATAGGTATTCTACAGACTATTTCATTATGTCACAATATTTTCGGTGCCTATCTATACTAATAATAAAGCTGAAGAGTTTGTTTGTTTGTTTGAACGCGCCAATCTCCGCATTTATAATTTGACAAGCCAGTTGGCGCAATTGATTAAGACACCACCTATCACGCCGCTGGTCATGGGTTCGATTCCCATCCAGGACAAACATTTGTGTGCATGAACATGTCTGTTTGTCCTGTGTCTGGGTGTAATTATCTATATAAGTATGTATTTACAAAAAAAAATGTTATCTGGTTTCCATAGTACAACCTCTGCTTAGTTTGAGATCAGATAACCGTGTGTGAACAATGTCCCAGGATATTAATTATAGTAAGATTAGTAGGATCGAGAAAATGTAGGCGGTGGCAGTACCCATGATAGTCGAGAGATATAATCCACAGATAATGAGTTGCAGATTGCATGTTACAATTTAATTAGAATGTCAATTAATTATGCAATGTAGTAATCAAATGAATCTACTTATTATTAAGCTTCTTATCTCTATATTCAAATGCTTTTAGTCAAATGGCAAACTACTACTTGCTGAATTAAGTCTAAATATATTATGTGAATATAAAATTAAATTAATTATCTTTAAATGTATTTTTTAATTATTTAAATTTACATAACATTGAATACATTACATTATTTATAACAAATATTATATTTATAAATGTTGTTTTTTACTATATATAGGTCTGTGTTTGATTACAATCTAATCGTGGCCAGTGATGATTTGGTCGGTGGTGGCAAGCACACAGAACTTAGAAGAAAGAAAGAATGAAATAAATAACATTTATTCTAGACAACACACAACATTACATTATGACATACAGGTGTAATACATGGAACAATAAAAAAGTAAAAACAGAGGAACATAACAATACAATAATGTAATGTTGCGAGATGCCCGGAATAGGCCCGAATAGAAGGGAACTGGGAATAGGTGTTTGGCGACAGATTTTCAATTTGAGGGTACCTAGTACCTAACCAGGCGGGTACCATCGTGCTCTGGTTTCCTCACGATGCTTTCCTTCTACGAAAACTGAAGCTCATTGTAGGATTCGAACTCGCGACCTTAAATTATGTTTCGTATTTGTTTGGATAGTCGCTCGCTAGCGATGCAAGGTCGCTATGTGACATTTAGTGACACTTGTGAACTTGCTGGGCCAAAGGGCGGCCCATAGCGGGACGGACCTTTGCAAAGTTGTTCACAGTTATAAATTTGTATGTCTCTACATATGGAACTAAAGAATTTGTACTAAGTATAAGCCTGTATTTGACCACCATCTCTACGTAGTCAGTGATGATGTGGCCGATGGTGGTAAGCACACAAATCCTAGAAGAAAATTTAATTTGGAGCCTCAAACACAAAACTCATTTACTCAGTTTAGGCCCTGATAAGGCATTTATGAACGTTAGGTAGGTTGACTCCACTGGTTCGGAATAGGTAGGTAGGTTAAAACTGAGAAGACTCCCCCAAGAAACTCATTACGGTAAGATAAGTCCTTATTGTCCCGTGAATATACCTAGGTACATGATAGATAGATAGATAATACTTTATTGTCACACCTCAAAGATTACAAATGTATAAAAAATAAAAATAAAAAACTCTTAACCTAAACAATGAAAGTGTCACAATGGGCGGCCTTATCACTAAGAGTGATCTCTACCAGGCAACCTTTGGATGGAGAGGAGTTAAAAAACAATATAAGACCACCCCCGTCTTATATTGTTTTTTAACTTTCGATATGTAAAAATACGAGACTAATAATAAAAAAAAAAAAAAATACAGACAAATATACTTAAAATACAGTATTAATAACATTAGTCCAAATCTAATCCCTAAATATACTACATAAACTACAATAAAGTTATATAATACACTAATGATACTGTGGCAGACAGAAAATCTGTATATATAAAATTCAAAGTCAGGTATATCAGTCAGTCAGTGAGTCAGCATTGACTGACTGATATACCTATCAACGCACAGCCTAAACTGCTGCTCTTAGAAACATGAAATTTGGAGGATGTGTTCTTTGTGAAGTGTAGGTATCCAGTAAGAATAGGTTTTTGAAAATTCGTCTCCTAAGGGGGTAAAATAGAGAATCGCAAGTGAAACCGCAGGGCGTAAAGCTAGTTACTTAATAAAAATAAAAAAATGCATAATAAAATTCTGAATTAAATGTAAAGCGCCTATACATTTTAGCTTGCAATATACAATACTAGGAAACATAACTGATAAGATACTAGCAGTAACTTTGTTTAATTAAACACTCACTTTTTCCTGCGGTTTCACCCGCGTTCCCGGGATAAGTTATTATAACACTCGGGTATAATGTAGCTTCCAATTAGTGCAAGATTTTTTTAGAATCGGACCAGTAACTATGGAGATTACCGGCTACGTACCTACATCAGAACTTACAAACTATAAAGTATATTAAAGTAAAGCGTGACTGACTGACTGATCTATCGCCGCACAGCTCATAAACCATTGGACGGATTGACCTGAAATTTGGCATACAGATGGTTATTATATGTAGGCATCTGTTAAGAAAGGATTATTGAAAATTCAACGCCTAAGGGGGTAAAATAGGTGATCGCGGGTGAAACCGCCAGACGAAAAGCAAGTTTTATATAATTTTGTGTGTGTGATAATAATGTTTTGTATTTGTATGAAATTTAAAATGTTTAGATGAATAAACTAAACTAAAACATTGCAACTAAACACTATTTATTTCTTTACCCTGACCTTGTATGAAGGTGATGGAGAAAACTGGATCTCAGTTAAAGCTGCATTCTAGTAACATCGAGCTATGGTTTCATCAATATGGTTTTTTCTTTACCTCGGGAGCTCATTGTAGGATATAAATCTTTAGGAACGGCATCCAATTTTGCTATTGACTTATCATCGCCAAAATTTGGATTACCTAGTAATTATTTTTTTTAACTGTGTCCTTCATAATTTACAGTCCTAAACATAAGTTATGGAGAGTCTCTGACTTTTAAACAACGTTTTTAATATATGTAAACTTCATTGATTGACATTTTATCATAATTTCGACACGTATCTATCTGTAGCATCGGACCGTGAATTTTATGGAATTTCAAAACACTTGAGCTTAATATAACATTTCTTCATCAGTTCTAAATGATGTATGGGATTTTTAATTCGTCTGCGGAGGGATATTTGCGCAATTTTTGAATATATGGCCCTTATTCTCATGTATAAATGTGTCCGAAAACCATCAGACTTCATCACATCCAATTCAATCCTATTGCTGACCACATTTGAACCAGATACCATGAAAGTTTTTGTAAGTATATTTTTAAAGTATAAATATTTTGGTATCTTTCATTTACTTTTAAATCTAAATTTCAAAATAGCTAATGATTTATCTACTGATCCCAGTCAGTCCTTCTTTCAATTCCTAAAGCAAGGTACAATTAACGTTTCACTATTATTATTTAGAGGTTAAAAATATGGGATCAAATAAGTACTTTAGCAAGAACTCCTTTTTTTTTTTTTTTTATACTACTAAGGTAGCAAGCAAGCATACGGCCCACCTGATGGTAAGTGGTTACCGTTGCCTATCGCCATTGGCAATACCAGAGATATTGCCAATGTGTTGCTGACCTGTTACAATGCCGAGAAGGCAAATTGGCTCTCAAGTGCAATTGCCGGAACACACCGGTAGGTGCTTGGCGACAAATTTTCAACTTGAGGGTGGTAGCCAGCCAGGCGGGTACTACAAAGTACCCTACCACCGTGCTATGGTTTCCTCACGATGTTTTCCTTCACCGAAAGCTCAAGCCCATTGTAGGATTCGAACCCACGACCTTCGCCGCGGCATCCGACGTCACTACCACTGAGCTATCATCGCCTTTATTTATACATTAGGCAACTTATAATACCCAATACAAAGTTTGATTTGAATAAAAAAATATGATACCTATATAGATAGTTTACAATCAAACTAAATAATCCAGAGAAAACATTAAACCCCTTGGCAAGGAACAATGAAATAAGTAAAATCTTCAAAATAATTTCACTTTTCAGGTATGTTTAGTGCTGGCACTGGCTGCCCTAACCTCAGCCTCGAGAGTTAAGCGAGGGATCTACGGCGAGCCTGGAGGCCTGCACTCTTCACTTGGCGGTGCATCTTTACTCGGGAGCGCCTCTCTGCTTGGCAGCGCTTCGTTAGCGAGTTCACTAAGCTCTGCTCCCATATTGAGCTCATCTTCGCTTCATTCAGCTCCTCTCCTGAGCTCATCATCCCTCCACTCAGCTCCTCTAATTAGCTCGCATTCGATACACTCTGCTCCTTTATTAAGCTCTCACCATTCTGCTCCTTTATTAAGCTCTCACCATTCTGCTCCTTTATTAAGCTCTCACCATTCTGCACCTTTATTAAGCTCTCACCATTCTGCACCTTTATTAAGCTCTCACCATTCTGCTCCTTTATTAAGCTCTCACCATTCTGCTCCTTTATTAAGCTCTCACCATTCTGCTCCTTTATTAAGCTCTTACCATTCTGCTCCTTTATTAAGCTCTCACCATTCTGCTCCTTTATTAAGCTCTCACCATTCTGCTCCTTTATTAAGCTCTCACCATTCTGCACCTTTATTAAGTTCGTCTGTTCACCACTCTGCTCCACTGTTGAGTTCACATTCTCTTCACCACTCTGCTCCATTATTGAGCTCAAGTGTTCTCCACTCAGCTCCTTTATTGAGCTCACACTCTCACTCCGCACCACTTATATCCTCTGCGCCTTTATTAAGCTCCCATTCCCTGTCAGCATCATCGTTACATCCAGATTCTATTATCGGAGCTCCGCTCGTCAGCTCCCATGTTGAATCTGGTCCCCTATTACCTGTGGTGACGTCACATGTACACTCGTCTCCTCCTTTGAGGACTACAATTATCAGGACGACTAAGATCATAAATCCTTCCCATGTCAAATATATCACTGCGCCGAGGTACGCAGCGGGCTGGTAGAAAAATAATATTTTTTATGTTATTGATGTAATAAATTTTGTTTTGGTTTTTAAAAGAATAGTTATTATTTTATTCGTCTTCCTGAAGTGCATGAGAGGTTAATGCCCTTAGTCACCACACTAGGCAGACGGATTGGTGACTGCAGAGTCAGCTGTCATCGGTGTCACCCACACTGTCGGTCACATTGGCATTGCAAATGTCTATAAATGAAATATATTTTCATTCAAATAGACCTTCACGGGCACTTATGAATTTGACTCTAATGCACGGTTTGTAAGGTAGTTTTTACTGGAACTTGGAACGAAACGGAATAACCACCACTTACCATCAGATCATCACTGTTTGCGTGTTTAATTAAATCTAAGTCGTAAATAAATCAAAGATGTATGATGACATTAACAAGTTTTATAAATTTGTCATTCCATCCAACCAAAACTACAATCACAACCAAATATAAATTATTATTGTTTTTCTATGTTTATTTTTATCATGTTGTAATACTTAATTCTATGTTTAGAAATCCATTAATCATATATGCTCATTGATACGAGTCGGTCATTGACAGATGTCCAGCCATTAACCTTGGATCGAGTAAAGGTTTGTGTTATGCAACATGTATACGAATAACTTATATACGATAGCCTCGATATAAATATATTTGCATAGAGTTTGGAACTTCGGACTGTTTGTTGCAGTCGCCGCTCCGATCCGTCGACGGCCAGCAGTCGGTGGGTCGCGTCCCGAAGTTTAGTACCTCCTACAGTTTATATGAAGTATATGATAAAATTAATATCCTGGGACAATATGTAAATATCATTTAGTTTAAATAGGGTTAATTATGTTACTAAAAATGAGTTCTATAAATAAATATAAAAAAAATATCCTGGGAAATTGTTCACAGACGGTTAACTGATCCGAAACTAAACTGAATTTGTACTACGGATACCAGATAACATACTACTTGAACTCCTTTCTTTTTCTATAAATACATACTTATATAATTACTAGCTTCGCCCGCGGTTTCTCTCGTATTCCCGAGTTATCTTATGTTTTCCCGAGATAAAAAGTAGCCTATATGTTATTCCAGGGTATGATCTATCTATGTGCCCAGTTTCATCCAAATCCGTCCAGTAGTTTTTGCGTGAAAGAGTAACAAACATTCATCCATACTCACAAAAATTCGCATTTATTATCTTATCGACTCTGGACAAAAAGACATATTCATGCACACAAATGTTTGTCCTGAATGGTTTTCGAACCCATCTATGGCGTGATAGGTGGTGGTAGGTGACCGCACCAAATGGCCTATGAAATAATATAATTCAGATAAGTATTCCCCGCCAAGGCTGCACACATGCTCAACTTATTAGCCAACCAACACTCGTCCGAGCCGCTCTGAGCTCATAATCAGGAAATAAAACCACCATTTAACTGCAGCCCAGCATTATAGGTATAGTTCTCCTTGGTCTTTATTGTTATGAATCGCAAGTGGGAGGAACGCGAGGATTTTGTGTAATAATTTTTATAGGTTTTTGTTGCCCGAGTTACATTATTTTTATTATTTTTAGGGTTCCGTACCTTAAAAGAAACCTTTGTATGGTCCTTTAGGATCTTTATAGGAATAAAATAAAAAAATCATTTATACAGTTTAGACCCTTATAAGGCACTTATGAATGTCAATAGTTACAGTTTCACAATAGACTCTATCACCGATTCCATAAACTTGAAATGAGAAGACTCCGGCAAGAACTCAGCAAGGCTTATTTTTTCCGTGGATCTTTCTTTTGAATTTATATAGATAGTTATATTAAAGAATGTGTCTAACTGGGAGGTTCACTTCTTGAGATCTAGACTATGACTAACCGAAGCAGAAGCCCAACCTAGTCATTAGCATAATAAGATGATTAACATCTGCCATTTATAAATACAATTCGTTGTCAATAGTAACTTGTGAATTGGTTTTTCCTTCATTTATGAAGAGAACCTTGATCTTTATGCGATTGGTTGTTGGAATTTCTTAATTTCCTTTATCATCGATTCGTTAATCGTTTCCCTAATAAACTCAGCTTCATGTATGTATTGTTTTTGAAAGTTCTTCCGAAGTACTTTGCCTTTGACTTCTTGTATTTGTATCTTGTCCTACTAATGTAATTAAGGCGATGATAGCTCAGTGGTAGTGACGTCGAATGCTGAGACGAAGGTCGCGGGTTCGAATCCTACAATGAGCTTGAGCTTTCGGTGAAGGAAAACATCGTGAGGAAACCATAGCACGGTGGTAGGGTACTTTGTAGTACCCGCCTGGCTGGCTACCACCCTCAAGTTGAAAATCTGTCGACAAGCACCTTTCTGTATGTTTCGACAGCTGCACTTGAGAGCCAGTTCCCTTCTAGGCTTTGTGTGCTTGCCATCATCGGCCACATCATCACTGACCACGGTGAGATTGTGGTCAAACACATATATTATCTTACTCTGTGCCTATACATAGTAAAAATAATAATAATAAATGATAAAGCGAGTTTGTTCGTTATGTCTTGACGAATCGTGGTGAAATTGTATACGCAGATAGCCAATAGCATGGAAAGGAATATAGGATACCTACTTCATTCCGAAAACACGGGCAAAGTCGTGAGATATAGTTAGTAGTAAATAAATAAATAAATATTCTGAGACATTTTGACAGACGGTTATCTGATCTAGGTAGTCCACCAAGCAGAATTGTACTAATAAAAAAAAACTTAAACAATAAGAATTAAATTTATTTGTGGCATACTAGGCCTAAAATGTACAAAAAGAAGAAACAAAATTTAAAAACAAAATATAATAAACAACATAAAAACAAGAAATGCCACAAAGCGGTCCCAACTCAGCATATGCTGGTTGTTGATAAACGAGCGCTGGTCTTCCGTTGGGGCCGGACCGGGACGTCACGATACAGAAAACGGCAGTAAAACTAACATACAACAAAAAATTAAAACAACAATAATACACGTATGTAACAATATCATGAAATAATAATAGCTTATCACACTTCAAATAGTGTGTATAACATTTTATTAAAAACTTATAGAACATTCTTGTTGACTGCCCTGTAGTATAGTATACAAAAATAATAGTTTTTTTTTTTTTTTTTTTGAAAGGACTAAGTTGGTAGCCTCAGATGGCTGCAACAACCTTACCGGACAAATCGGCGAGCGCCGGGGAAATAATAGTTAATACAGTTTAATTCGTAGCGAATTCGTAATATAGACACATCGACCTGTCATCTATCTGTCCTTTTATCTAATTTGACAAATTTATATGGAGTTTTGTGATATCGCCCAATTTTAGGCTGAACAGATAAGATTCTGCGAATTTGTCAAGCGACATTAAGGGGGAAGGGCGTTGATCTCTTCTCTTCTAATCTTTTTAATCAAATTGTGATAATATTGTGGTCAAACACAGGCCTATACCTACATAGTAAAATGTTTGTTCAAGATGGGGATTGAACCTACGACCTGTGGCGAGACAGTCAGTGTATACTCAACAACCAACCCAACTATGTGAAATATAAAAACAATAAATTTAAATTTGTCAACGAATTACTTACTTATTAGTGTGAACATGGAACAAATGACACAATAAAAATTATGTAAATATTAATAACATATGTATTTTAATGAAACATTACTTGCTAACAAATGATTCGACACATTCCAATAGATTCGCGAACTATTATACAATACAGAAATTTTAAACTCAATCTCAAAACTCATTTATTCAGTTTAGGTGATAAGGCATAGAACGTCGATAGTTAAAAAAATATAATAGTCTCTAACACCGGTTCCACATACACTTAAACTGAAAAGACTGGCAAGACTTTAAATTCTTAAGCTACATTAAGGTAATGCCTGACTGACATATACGACTATTTCATGAAAATTTCACTAATATACCTTGGAGGAATATGTTGATGATTTCTTTTGTTATTAATCAGTAAATATACTACCATTCTTCTCGCAAATAACATGTTGATAACTTACGACCTATAACTGAGCTGCAATAAGCAAAAACGTGATAAAGCCTTAAACTGAAGCCACTAAATGTAAGATCACTGACTTACACTGAAGGATTTAGAAAACATTTAATAAAACGAGCCAACTTTTAAAACTTGTATTGGTTCACACCTACATTTTTGACCGGATTTAAATAAAAGTGATAGGTATTACAAATTCGACCCGCTTCAGGTCAGAAATGTCAACATACTATCTCATTGATAATAGTATCCAAAGCACCGTGAATATGTAAGTATTCAATTGAAACTGTTTTGCAATATTGACACCTAAAAGTTGCGAATTATGTTTTTTTAATAATTATTTTTGTCTTTTTTATGCGAAATTATAACGTGAATAGTGCGTAGTAGCTATTACGTCATTTTCACTGTTTTGTGTAGGTATTAGGTACCTACTGCTTATGGTAACAAACATGCGTACGGTAGGCCTGATGGTAACCACTGATTGTAACCTGACGTTTGCAACACTCTCTCATTGATGACAAGGAAACCACTACTGAATTAGGTGTACAAACAACGTGACAAACATTTATTAATTACTAGCTGTTCTCGGGATAAAAAGTAGCCTAACCTTTGGGGATAATGTAGCTTCTAATAAGTAAAATAATTTTAATAATTCATCAATCGGTCCAGTACCTAACTCCGGAGATTAGCGCGTTCAAGCAAACAAACTCTTCTTCTTTATTATTAGTATTGATTGTAATAACTAAAATCAAACAAAAATATTCAAATGCAATTTTAAAATGTTGTATTTCTTTCTGAATTAGCGAGAATACATCAATATTGTGATAATCAACTGACTTCGTGATAAATGACACAAATGACAAAGCAGCGCTGTACATACCTAATAAACGTGCTTTATCTTAGGTCCTTTCTTATTGCATATAATCTTTGATTAACATCTTTCACTACGTTACTAGACTAGAACTACGTTTTGTTATTTCAGTGGGTTTTAGTTAGTAACACTAATAATAATCATAACAAATTACATAAATAAACAAACATTCGAATATGGAAACACTTTTGAAAATATAGACTTTAATATACACTTTTGATAATAGAAGAAAAAAAAAATTACACTTCTTTTAAAGTAAAAATATACATATACACAGGGAAGATCTCCCCGCTCTTTCTAATAAATTACGGTAGAAGGTGATGGATATATTTAAAACTTTTATGTTTGCATTAAACCACCTCATATAATGATGCCGCTTGCAGACCGACAACTAAGCTATGTGAGCTAACTAAAATACCTATGCGAAGCTAATGCCGATACCTACACGAGCTAAGCTAAGCCCCTCCCGCCTGCCCCGCACCCCTTCGCACATCCTTTGCCAGTGCTGTCGCACCCTGACTGAGCTTTCGTTTAGTTCTTGGTGTGCACGGGGCATATTTTTAGTTTATCTTGGCTTAGCTTAGCTAAGCTGGCTTTGTTTAGCTTCAGAATAGCTTAGTTGTCGGTCTGCAACCGGCATAAGGGGGATAAGGTATCCTAGGATTACGCTGGATACACAGACACAAGGTCGAGGCAGTTAACATTGACGTTTTCTCGCTTGCACTCGTACACAAACAGCTCGTTGCAGATGCCAGGTGAAGCATCATCGAAATCCAGGTCGGTGCTGCCGCCGGATCCCAAGCTGTAGCTCTTGTCGGAATAGTTGACGCCTGGCTTACCGCACTTCGAGTACCACTTACCAACTTTAAATGATATGTTGGAGCCGGCTATGTTGCGGATGTGGATTTTATCTGACCGGTAATCGTCCTTCGCGCAGCGGAACTGTGAGTCTCCTTTGTGTCTCTCGCAGTGAGTCGGTCTACTGGTGACCAGTAGAGGCAGTGTGAAGAGTAAGAGTAAGGTATACATTGTGTCTGATTCGTGGATCAACTGACCGACGCTGGGTTCAATATTAACATTTATAGTCGGATAGCTGTAAGTGTTATCTGGCTGCATGCCAAGTGTTGTAGGGACGTTTAATAAATTATCGATGTTATTGATTTAATATTATGAGTAAATACTCATATATCTTGAGTATACGATGATATTACCTACTATTGAAAATGGAATGGAATGGTTTTAGGAAAATAGCGAGGAGTCGAAACAGCAAATAACAAACCCTTCAATACTTTTTTATTTTTTAATAATAAAACATGTATTCCTTTTTCACCTGTTTGAAACGGAACCTTGAAATTTAAAAATAATATTTCTAACTTTATCGTTTGAATCATGCGCATGTATTATACTGTGCCGCCAACATAAGTTGATATTGATCGAGTGCTTTTACCTTTAAAGCTTCTGCAGGGAAATTACAAAATATAGGTACATAGTAGAAATATTTTTATCGATATTTTCTGAATGTTTATTTATCGAATAACACTACATTATTGATAGCTACGTGAGAAAACTTTGATGCGTAATTTGCGAACAGGAAAATATTTTACATAAAACAATGACATGGGATGGTCACTGTGACATTATTAGGTATTCCAATTATATATTTATCTACTCTCATATCGTAATGTTCTTATTATGAAATCAAAATCAGTACTTTAATGACCCACTTTAGGCACACCCGTGTATAATGATTCATTATAGTACAGTTGTGTTCTCAAGTTATGCTATAAAATACCTTTTTTTCTATTAAAGTACACTTTGGACCTATCAATAGTATAATCAATTCAATTTGACGATGACAATGTGACAAATTTGTTGACTTGAAATTTAGAGGTAAGAATTTTTGGGAGTTGGCATCACGGATTTAATTAGGTATATGATTATTGTGTCTGTTTATTTTATTGTTTTTGCCTACATATATCATTTTGACCAAAAAATTACACAAAAATAGCATTTTTTTTTTTTTTACCGCTACGGCTCGGTACTTAAACTCACACTCGTATTTAATAACCCCTATTATGCAACAGTATCATAAACTACTATTATTTGTCTGAGATATGGTACCAAAATAGCTGGAGTATGATAATAATATAGTTAGTAAAACATAGTTTAAAATTACTGGCACACAAAATACATAATAATATTATGTTACATAAAGTGAGTATTACCTAATTACCATTAATTTTATAAATATAAGCTAAATACCACTAAACTCGACTGATAACACTCGGCTACCTACGTTTACATTACACTGAGTAAACATAAACAACGTCAAGGCAGTCAGCGTAGACGCTTTGCTGCTAGCATTGGTATATAAAAACCGAACTACAGATGCCGGAGCTCGCTTCACTGAAGTCCACTTCGATGCTGGCTCCGCCATTCAACCTGTAGCTCCGGTCCGAATAGTTGACGCCTGGCTGCCCGGACTGCCCAAGCCACTTACCCACTTTGAAGGTTACGTCGACGTCGACTATGTTACGAATGTGGACTTTATCCTCCTTGTAATTTCTTTCCCGCAGCGAAATTGCGAGTTCCCTGCCCAAATTTCGCAGTACGTAGGTCTGCTGGTAACCAGCAGGGGCAGAGCGACGACGATGAAAATACACGCTTTCGTATACATTAATAAGCGAATGAATGATGCTGGATTACATTTTTATAATTTATATTATATTGTGTTTTTGCGATAATGACAATAATAGTATGTCGTCGATATTCCAAAGTATCGACAAGTAATATCGATATTTCAATTGTACGGAATCCACTATAAACTACGCCAGGTACGGTGGTAGGGTCCTTTGTAGTACCCGCCTGGCTGGCTACCACCCTCAAGTTGAAAATCTTTCGCCAAACACCTACCGGTGTGTTATGGCAAATGGCTATAAGCAACAGTAACCACTTACTATAAGGTGGCCCGCTAGCCTGCATATCAACCATCTGTTGGACTTCGCACATATAGGGTTCCGTACTAAATGTAGAATATATAAAGTTGGTATAAAAAATTAGGGAATTTGAAAGAAAAAATCTGATTTATCAATATATTAGTATTTTTCAGTTAAATATACTTGATAATAAACATTATCACTATATATTTCAAGTTCATAAGTCAATGGAAAGATAAAAAATATTCGGAACAAAATTTTGTAAATTGAACCTAGTCAGACTAGTGGCTCCTCCTTCCTTTGTTTTCTAATATTTTTTACACCGATAAATACAGTAAGTATTTATCTATTCAACGAGCTCTAAACACCATACACGATACCCCACTCGATGGGGAAGGTAAATTTTTGCACCCCCTTTAGCGGGGCCTCTATACCTACCTATAGCGGTTTAAAAAATTAAAGGGTAGGCTTCCTTAAAAAAAATATATTTAAAAATATCTTTTGACAATTTGTATGGCTATGAGTCAACATGATGCTTAAACTGTGAAAATTTGAAGACTGTAACTCCGACCATTTGGATGTAAAACGTGAGTGACGGACGACGGCAAAGGACTCTGTTTGGACCCTTCGGGTACGGAACCCTAAAAATCGGAAAGCTGATCCGAAATAATGGATTAATAATGGCAGTTAAATGACATCGGCAGGAGGGAAAAACAACAAAACATACAACAATGATAAGAGAATAAGAGAACAGAGCGAACTCTTAAAAAGTGACTCTTCACAAGATAGCGGCGCTGAAAATTGCTTGATAAATTAAACCCGTATTGATGATAAATAATAGTTATATTATAAAAATAAAAGAGAGGTTTATTTACATTTGTAATATAACATTTGAGATACTCTTATCAATGCTATAAGAGGTATAAATAATATTTTTAGATTACGTAAGCGTTGCAAAAATTGAATAACTTTAGGCAAGACGAAGACAGGATTTATAAGATTGAACTTCACTGAAGAAATTCTTTCGAACATTCGATCAGTTCTTACTGATAGGATCCACAGTAGCCTCAGCCTCACTTTCTACCATGTTCCGTACCCATGCCAACTCCGGGTATACTTCCACGATGTCGATACAGTTAGCGGCAAGGCTGTTGCGCTTGCAGAAGGACACGTACAACTCGTTGCAGGTACCGGCCGAGGCTTCACTAAAGGGCACGAGCTTTTGTTTACCACTTTCCAAAGTTACAGTCTCATCTGAATATCTGACGCCTTGTTTTCCACATTTCATCATCCACTTGGAAACACGGAAAGATATAGTCGTTTTGGCAATATTTCTTATGAAAATTTCATCAGCGCCGTAACCATCTTTCACGCAGCGAATTTCTGTGTTACCCTTATATCTTTCGCATACAGTCCGGGTTGTGCTGACGAGGAGTGGTAGAGCGATGAGAACAAGTAAGAGTTTCGTGTACATGGTGTTTTGTTGGTAGGTTCACTGTTCGAAATAAAATGCCGTTTGCAGGAACTACTGACTGTACTGACAGACGACGCTGCGATCAACATTTATAGTCGGACTGACGATAACCTATGTGGCTGCTGGATAAATCATAGTGATGTTTCATATAAGAGCGATGACTTTCCTGAAATATTGATACTTACAAAATATCGATATTATGAGTCTACCAGCTATCTATACCAATCCGTGCAGGAAGAATTACTATTACAAATCCAGCAAGAAACCACGTGTTATAGCATAGATAGGTACTAAAAAAGATAAAGACAAACTCATCATGTGATAATTGTGCCATTCATTAGACAGATTCATCAAAGTCTTATGGTGTCCGTCATAAATATAAGACTTGTTTGTCTCAAATACTTAAATAATTATTGTGATCTCATCTCAGTAAATTACGTTTATATTAGATTTTATAAAGTCACTAAAATAATTGATCTATCTGTGAAAGTGAAATTTAGGAAGACTGAGCTACTCGTTACATCGACAAAATTTGACTAGTTACCTGCACTACTAGATTTTATTTTTTTGCTCGTTATCTAATCTTAACATTGGATTGGAAATAAAGTTGATTTTATATATAGGTATATGTCTTATTTTTTATAAACTATATACCTATCTATACTAATAATAATATTATAAAGAGGAAAGATTTGTTTGTTTGTTTGTTTGTTTGTAATGAATAGGCTCCGAAACTACTGGACCGATTTCAAAAATTCTTTCACCTTTGGAAAGCTACATTATCCCCGAGTAACATAGGCTATATTATATTTTAAAAAAAATTAGGGATCCTTACTAAAACTCCAATAATGTAACATAAGGTGTAAAAAATGACCTGAAAAATTCCTTATGTCGCGTGCGCTGCGAAAACTATTGATGATAGAACAAAATCATTTACTACGACTTTGCAGAACTCATCATTATCTACAAAAAGTGTCGCGACAGCATATGTCTAAATATTATAGTTATGTCACAGTAAGCAGTTTTTTATTCTAAAATATTAATTTATATATGCCGCCTCTTGAAAAGGCTCTTCATTTGTACCTTGGTATTAATCCTCATCAAAATAAATTACTTTATATTCAAGACGGCTTTAATACCTTTTTATAACTTTTTGAATTATTCAATTCGGACATTTCATTCGGAAGATATCACGAGTTTAAAAATGCAAGTATTAGAAAAAAGTCGCGTGGTTGTCGCTCACCGCGCTCAGCTAGCCAGCATGCGATGTAGGCTCCATGTAAGCGTCACTGGGGTACGGGGGGGGAGTCAATGTAATCTTATATATATAAAAGAAAGTCGTGTTAGTTACTCCACTTATAACTCAAGAACGGCTGAACCGATTTAGCTGAAAATTGGCAGGGAGGTAGTTTAGAGCCAGGAGAAGGACATAGAATAGGTAGGGGTAGGTAGGGTAGGTAGGTAGGGTAGGTAGGTAGGGTAGGTAGGTAGGGTAGGTAGGTAGGGTAGGTAGGTAAGGTAGGTAGGGGTAGGTAGTGGCGCATTCCGACTCGATCCGTCGTACTGCACGGACGTACCCTTGCGCTCCGTGCGCTACCCGTATCGTTTCCGCGAATTTATCGCTCGATTTGTTACCTGGCTTTGGCTCGGTCCCTTATCTGGCATTTTTCGTCGAAAGACACCTGCGCTTGTTTTCGTGGTAATTTACCTAGGTATTTACCACGATAACATTCCATTGTTTCTGACACCGTCATCAAACTTGTGAAATCCACGCTTTTAGTGGTGAACTAACGGATACCTAACGGTGACAACGAAGTTAGTTCGAGCGTGCCCCGGGCGCTCACGGTTTCCCTTCTGGAAAACGTACACCCGGACGGGACTGGATCAGTCGGCCTTGGGGGCTTCCCTAGTCGACCCCAGTTAGCGCTAGGCAGGGACGTAGGAACCCACTGCACAATAAGACTGGCAGTGGGAACACAAGCTTAGGGCACACCCTAGGGCCTACACACCTCCCAACCTATACCCGGTTGGGAGAGATTCTACACACCTCCGGGCCTACCCACCCGGGGCGAATAGATAGGTTTTAGCTAGGGCGATTGCCTGAAGTTTCTTGTGACTTCTTCTCTCAGGAACGCCACGCGAACGAAGTCACAATAGTGTCGTCTTAGATTAGCTCCCCGGCCGCAAGGCCCGGCTGGCCACCATGGCCAGCCAACCTCCAACTCTGTCCCTAGAGGACATCCTTTTAGATGAGGAAGTACTTCGGTACCTCCAAGCCAAATTCCCGGGACACCAGATCCCCACCCCGTCCCAAAGCCGTCCCTCTTCCCGCGCTGATTCAGAGATGTCGACCCAGTCCATCTCCGAGTCAGTCGCTGAACCCATCCAAATCATCCCCCCTACCCAATCGTCTGAGGAGGACGATAGCTACCAGCTCGTCCCTGGCGGTCGTAAGCGAGGTCGCAAGGCCCGCAAGGCGGCCGCCAAGGCGGCTAAGGTAACTTCCCCCCCGGAGGATTACCCGGTGATCCCTCCCTCCCCCGACTGCTTTCCATCCACTAATCCTGCCCCCACCCCAATCTCCACCCAGCGCGTTGCCGCCAGGGAAGGCACCTCCTCCCCTCCCCCACTCATGGATACCCCAGTATCTGCTCCTCCTATGGAGGTAGCGCCTACCCCTTCTGCTGCCCATGTTCCAAAAAAGAAGGATGTACCCCCGCCCCTTTTCATTCAAGATAAGGGCAAATGGCCCGATGTGTCATCCTGGTGTAATGTGCCCGGAGCACACATCAATTTCACCAATGCCCACCCCACTGAGCACGGAATCCGTGTCACAGTGGCTACCTCCCAGGACCATAGAGCCCTAACTAAGCTGCTCAAGGAGAGGAAAGTAGCCTTTCACACCTACTGCCTCCCCGAGGAGCGTGCCCTTCGTGTGGTAATTAAGGGGATTCCCCACGAAATTACCACCGAGGACATTGAAAGGTCCCTCAAGGATCAAGCTATCCCCGTACATTCCGTACATCGAATGTACAAAGGGCGTGGCCATACCCCATATAATATGGTCCTCGCCCAATTAGAACAGTGCGACGAGGCCAAAAAGATATTTAAGATCAGCCACGTCTGTCACCTGTCCGGTATCTCATTTGAGAAACCCCACAAGGGAGTGTACCCCTCCCAATGTCACAATTGCCAATTGTATGGCCACACCGCCCGCAATTGCTTTGCCCCCCCCAGATGCGTCAAGTGTCTTAAGCCCCATTCCACTATTGAGTGCGATAGGCCGAAAGACAAGGCCCTGTGTACTGAGGAGCCTGGTTGTGTTCTCTGTAACCAACTCGGCCATCCCGCTAATTACCGCGGGTGCCCGAAAGCCCCTCGTCCCTCCCGCAAATCAAGTAACTCGGGCCCTCCGCGCAACTCGCGCACATCGCGCAACTCAACGCGCACTGCCCCCCTCACTGACCCCTCCCAGACTGTCCTAGCCCCACAAAGATCCTCGCCCTGGAAACTTGTCAACTATGACAAGGACTTTCCAGCTTTAAGTAGTGCACCTTCAGTGCCTCAAACTCCAGCAGTCAATCCCCCAACTGTCCCACCCCCTAAATCCATCCCTGCACCCACGCAACCTCTCCTTCCCTCTCCCCCACCCAAACGTTCCCCCCCGACAACATCCAATAACCGTCGCGCAAACACACCCAAACTACCACTGATCGAAGACCCGGACTTCGCTCTAGTGGAGCGCTTCGCTGAGGCAATAAACCTCGACGAAATTAGGGACCTCGCGACCCAGATCAGAGCGAACGAGGGCAACGGTCGTGCCCTCGCTTCCATCGCGATGCGCTTCCAAAGCATCGTGACAGTCCTTTCCAACTTCCGCGTAAAACCATAATGGACAATACAACCGTAACGTGCAGAATTAAACCCCGATCCCTCAAAGTAGGATTCTATAATGCAAATGGCATCAAAGGTCAACGCGATGATATCGCAGAGTTCCTGCGAAACCATCAACTTGACGTCCTTCTGATACAAGAGACTTTCCTCAAACCTTCTCATAGGGACCCTAAAATTGCAAACTACCAAGTAGTTCGCAATGATAGGATTGACTCTGCCCTAGGAGGCACCCTTATCTATTACAAAAGGTCCTTGTACTGCTCCCCCATGGATCCGCCTCCCTCCCTCCAGTGCATTGAAGCATCGGTTTGTAGGCTTGGCATGACAGGACACCAACCTATAATTATAGTATCAGCATATATATCTCCCTCCCGTAATGATTCACCACTCAAAACGGATCTAGAGTCTATTTTCGCGCTAGGTAACTCTGTAATTCTGGCAGGTGACCTAAACGCGAAAAATATGCTCTGGAACTGTCACTCAACTTCCCCCAGAGGTAGACTATTAGAGTCCCTCCTTGACCCTCTAGATATAGATATTATCGCACCCCTCGACCCGACGCACTATCCCCACCAACTGACACACAGACCTGATATTCTCGATGTGGCATTGTTACGCAATGTAAACCTACGTGTGCATGACGTAACAGTGCTACACGAGCTTACATCCGACCACCGACCTGTTATCCTAGAATTAGCAGGGCGCATAGGTTCCCCAGATGCAGGTCAAGCCCCTCCCACAAAGGTCGTGACAAATTGGAATAGACTGAGTGAAAGCCTCAAGTCAACCACATCCGTCCACCTTGATCAGATCCCAGATAGCCTCAACACCGCTGATGAGGCTGTCGGCGCAATTGACTCACTCACTAGCCACGTGCAATCGTTAATTAGCGATTGCTCACGGACAGTGCCAGCGGAGAGCGATCAACGTTGGCGCTTGCCCGATGACGTACGTGACTTGTTGAGGCAGAAAAATGCCGCCATTCGCGCCTATGATAGTTTCCCCTCAGAGGACAACCGCATCCGTATGCGTGCTCTCCAGCGTGACGTCAAGTCACGCATTGAAGAGCTACGTCAGGTCCGCTGGGACCAGACCCTTACAGACATTAGACCCTCTCATCAAGCCTTTTGGCAGCTTTCTCGTGCCCTTACCAAGGACACGGTAGCACCCATGCCCCCACTAAATAGGCCCAATCTCCCTCCCGCTTTCGATGACGATGATAAAACAGAATGCCTCGCTGAAAGCTTAGAGTTTCAGTGCACGCCCAGTACCCTCCCGATAGACCCGAGTCATTTGGACGAAGTCAACTCTGAAGTTGAACGGAGAGCCGCCCTCCCATTGCCACCCCCCCCTCTCAGCGAAGAGGATGACCCCCTTCCTCCCGCTACCCCTGACGAGGTCAAATCGATCATCAGGAACTTACACCCGCGGAAGGCCCCGGGCTCGGACAAAATCACTAACAAAGTGATCAAACTCTTCCCCGCCCACCTCATAATACTGCTAACATCCATATTTAACGCTGCCCTCTCTTGTAATATTTTTCCACATCAGTGGAAAGAGGCCCATGTAATTGGAATCCATAAGCCCGGCAAACCCAGGTCCGAGCCCTCCAGTTACCGCCCCATAAGTCTATTAAATGTCTTGGGCAAGATGTATGAGAGACTGATCTATATCCGCCTCAAAACATATGCCGACGCCAATAATCTCATCCCTGACGAACAATTTGGCTTCCGAGCCAAACATTCTTGTGTTCAACAAGTACATCGTATTGTTGAACACATCTCCTCCCAGTACCAAGAGCGTAACATGACAGGCGTCTTATTCTTCGATGTCGCGAAGGCGTTTGACAAAGTGTGGCACAATGGCTTAATCTTTAAGCTATTCACCTTAGGTGTTCCACATAGACTCGTGCTTATCTTACGAGATTATTTGTCAAATCGCCACTTTCGATATCGCATTCCAGGCGCACTCTCCTCCCCTCACCCCATCGGTGCCGGTGTCCCTCAGGGCTCGGTACTTTCTCCCTTGCTATTCTCACTCTACACGAGTGATATGCCAAAGACCGACAAAGTGCAGTTAGCTCTTTTTGCGGACGACACCGCGGTCTACTGCTCTAGTAAGTCCCCCTCGGTCATTGTTAAGAACCTCCAAACCGCGGCTAACGCCCTAGGCGCCTGGTTTCGGAAATGGAGGATCGAAATCAACCCTGTCAAAAGCCAGGCGGTCCTATTCTACAGACCCTACCATCGAGGTACCCCCACCCCTCCAAAGGCAGTTACTCTATTCGGTGAACCAATCCCCTGGGAAAGGCAAGCCAAATATCTCGGAGTAATTCTCGATGATCGTTTGACCTTTGATGCCCACATTAAAGCGGTCCGCGCGCGCGCCGCCTTTGTGTTAGGGCGCCTCCACTTTTTATTGAATCATAAGTCTAAACTTGCCCTCAAAAGCAAGGTTAGACTATATACCACGTGTATCCGCCCCATTATGACCTATGCTAGTACTGTGTTCGCACATGCAGCTCCTGCACGGATCCATAGCCTTCAGGTGATTCAAAACCGTTTCATGCGCAAAGCCACGGGCGCTCCGTGGTACATGCGTAATGAAAATCTCCACATTGATTTAGGTCTCCCCACGTTAAAACAATTTGTAAAACGCGCCTCACGCAGATTTTTCAATACCGCCGTTAATCACCGCAACCCTCTTATAGTGAAAGCCGCAACGTACACGCCCTCCCGTATACTCCGTATCCTTAGACCAAGGCAAGCCCTCAGCGAGCCGGATGACCCCATAACATTAGCTCAGATCGAAGCTGACGAAGCCCGTAAAAGTACACAACACACTACACAAAACCGATTACGCTACCGTCCTCGACGGCGAGGACCGCCGCGACGTCCCAGTCAGTCTCGTCCCGTTCAAGCGGCCCGAGCTGCCATTAGTAATCCGACCGCCCCCAATTAGTCGTAACTCGTACTAAGTCCTCCCCTTCCCCCGGTAACGCCCTGAGCCGAGGTTCGTACCCCACTCGGGGGTGCCCTCAGGCGTGGTTACCTAAATGTTACCCGGCTGAGAGCTCTCTGCGCTCGCCGATTGTTCGGTAAGGTTGGAGCAGCCATCAGAGGCTACCAACTTTAGTCCTTTCAAAAAAAAAAAAAAAAAAAAAAAAAAAAAAAAAAAAAAAAAAAAAAAAAAAAAGGTAGCTAGTGGCAGGTAGAGGTAGGTAGATAGGTAGGGGTAGGTAGGGTAGGTAGGTAGGGTAGGTAGGTAGGGTAGGTAGGGTAGGTAGGTAGGGTAGGTAGGTAGGGTAGGTAGGTAGGGTAGGTAGGTAGGGTAGGTAGGTAGGGTAGGTAGGTAAGGTAGGTAGGGGTAGGTAGTGGCAGGTAGAGGTAGATAGGAGTAGGTAGGGATAGGTTTGTAGGTCCCAGTTTTTTTTTTGTTCTCAGGGCAGGACAACGTCTGCCGGGTCAGCTAGTATTAAATAAAATGACACTTGATTAACCTACTAACAGTTCATTTTGAACCGAAAAGTGAAAATCATCCTGATTTGATCAATCCGGCCGGATGGGAATTCGGTCGGATCCGGCCGGACTAAAAATGACGCCGGATTGCAATGCCTACACCGGTAGGTGCTTGACGACAGATTTTCATTTTGATGGTTATCGTCAGCCAGGAGAGTATTACAAACTACTTTGGATTTCTCACGCTGTTTCCATTCCCCTAAAGCTTATTGTAGGATTCCAATCCATGCCTTTTGCCACGCCCTTCAGATAAATGTAATAATAATAGGTAAACAACAATAAAAAAAACATAATTACTTAATCATATTATCGATATTGTTTTAAAAAAAAATCGATCCCATCGTATTAAAAAGGGGATTTTCCATTTAGCAAAAATTCTACAATCAAAACACTAACATTCTTGATGATAATGCTGTTTAGTGATAAGTTTTAAATAACCTTATGATTGTTGGGGTCCGGGGTAGGTATGTAGGTATTAGCTGCGGGTAAACACAAAGTAGGTACTTACTTAAATACAAATCAAAATTATTAAAAAATATTAGGCTTTTAATTATTTAAAAATATGATGAAACAATAACAAAATGTAAAATGTCGTCACTATTGACTGATGACATGGAGTTACCCAATTTTTGCAGATTCACCCATAAATAATCTAATAAACCTGTACACAAATACCAAAAATAGATACTCATTTGGGAATCATTCGGAATAAAATAATTGAATATAAGCTGCTTCATATTTTATTACATATATTTTTTCCGCTTTTTACAATTTCCGATAATAAAGCCTTTTCACATATGTAAGACGAAGACAGCATATGATAAGATTGAACTTCGTTGAAGAAATTCTTTCGATCATCCGATCTGTCCTCACTGATAGGATCCACAGAAGCCTCAGCCTCTCTCTCTACCCAGTCCGGACTCGATGCCATCTCCGGGTAAACTTCCACGACGTCGATACAGTTAGCATCAAGGCCGTTGCGCTTGCAGAAGGACACGTACAACTCGTTGCAGGCACCGGCCGCGGCTTCGCAAAAGGGTACAATCTTTTGTTTACCACTTAGCAAAGTAACAATCTCATCAGAATATTTGACGCCTTTTTTTCCACAATTCATCAACCACTTGGAAATACGGAATGATATTATCGTATTGGCAATATTTTTTATGAAAATTTCATCAGCGCCGTAATCATCTTTCGCGCAGCGAATTTCTCTGTCACCCTTAAATTTTTTGCATACAGTTGGAGTTGTGCTGACGAGTAGTGGTAGAGCGATGAGAACAAGTAAGAGTTTCGTGTACATAATGTTTTGTTTGTAGGTTGACTGTTCGAAATATAATGCCGTTTTCAGGAGATACTGACTGAACTGACCGATGACGCTGCGATCAACGAAAGCGATGACTTTCCTGAAATATTGATACTTACAAAATATCGATATTATGAATCTACCAGCTTTCCACCAAACGGTTTCTCGTACCCCATTTCATGTCCTATGGAGATTTTGAAGCACCTCAAAATATTTTATGGATTTATGCTGGTTTGGATTGTAACCTACCGTTGCAATATTTAAAAAGGCAAGAACAATAATTTCAAGTGACAAGTACCTATATATATCAAAGGAAAACGTGACTGACTGATTGATCTATCAACATACAGCTCAAACCACTGCACGCTGCACGGATTGAGCTGAAATTTGTCATATTTGCGCAATCCAAATATTATGAATGGTAGGTAGATACGGAGGAGGAACGATAGGTCTGTGTTTGACCACAATCTCGGTATAGTAAGTGATGATGGCGTCGGCTATCAAGTGCAACTGCCGAGGCACACCGGTAGGTATACTTGACGACAGATTTTCATTTTGATGGTTATCGTCAGCCAGGAGAGTATTACAAACTACTTTGGATTTCTCACGCTGTTTCCATTCCCCTAAAGCTTATTGTAGGATTCCAATCCATGCCTTTTGCCACGCCCTTCAGATAAATGTAATAATAATAGGTAAACAACAATAAAAAAAACATAATTACTTAATCATATTATCGATATTGTTTTAAAAAAAAATCGATCCCATCGTATTAAAAGGGGATTTTCCATTTAGCAAAAATTCTACAATCAAAACACTAACATTCTTGATGATAATGCTGTTTAGTGATAAGTTTTAAATAACCTTATGATTGTTGGGGTCCGGGGTAGGTATGTAGGTATTAGCTGCGGGTAAACACAAAGTAGGTACTTACTTAAATACAAATCAAAATTATTAAAAAATATTAGGCTTTTAATTATTTAAAAATATGATGAAACAATAAAAAAATTTAAAATGTCGTCACTATTGACTGATGACATGGAGTTACCCAATTTTTGCAGATTCACCCATAAATAATCTAATAAACCTGTACACAAATACCAAAAATAGATACTCAATTGGGAATCATTTGGAATAAAAAAAATTAATATAAGCTGCTTCATATTTTATTACATATATTTTTTCCGCTTTTTACAATTTCCGATAATAAAGCTTTTTCACATATGTAAGACGAAGACAGCATATTATAAGATTGAACTTCACTGAAGAAATTCTTTCGATCATCCGATCTGTCCTCAAAGATAGGATCCACAGTAGCCTCAGCCTCTCTTTCTACCATATCCGGACTCGGTGCCATCTCCGGGTAAACTTCCACGACGTCGATACAGTTAGCATCAAGGCCGTTGCGCTTGCAGAAGGACACGTACAACACGTTGCAGGCACCGGCCGCGGCTTCGCAAAAGGGTACAATCTTTTGTTTACCACTTAGCAAAGTAACAATCTCATCAGAATATTTGACGCCTTTTTTTCCACAATTCATCATCCACTTGGAAACACGGGTCGATATAATCGTATTAGCAATATTTCTTATGAAAATTTCATCAGCGCCGTAATCATCTTTCGAGCAGCGAATTTCTGTGTTACCCTTATATCTTTCGCATACAGTCCGGGTTGTGCTGACGAGGAGTGGTAGAGCGATGAGAACAAGTAAGAGTTTCGTGTACATGGTGTTTTGTTGGTAGGTTGACTGTTCGAAATAAAATGCCGTTTGCAGGAGATACTGACTGTACTAACCGATGACGCTGCGATCAACGAAAGCGATGACTTTCCTGAAATATTGATACTTACAAAATATCGATATTATGAATCTACCAGCTTTCCACCAAACGGTTTCTCGTACCCCATTTTATCTCCTATGGAGATTTTGAAGCACCTCAATATATTTTATGGAAACAAATGTAATAATAATATGTAAACAATGGTGAGCAACAACAAATAACATAATTACATACTTGGTTAAAATCGAAAAAAAAACGTTAAGTATCAATGTAACTAAGAGTTTAAAGAAAAATACAGATGTATCAACATAACAAGTAGGTAAACGAAAAATTTTTTTCTTAAAATTGTGCTTGCTCTCTACATTTTTGACAAGTAATTTTCCTGCATCTGTTCTTAGAAATTCTTCACTCTTTAAACAGGTTATATCATAGTTGAACATCACCATCAATTCCACACTCGCAACAAATTAGCATAACGTCACGTTCACAATTTTATCTGACCGGACATATTGCATGCGGTCGGAAGTTAGCGACCTGACCCTAACAATTCCTCCTAAAACCCAACAGTCGGCTTGAAAACCGGACCGTTGGGAACCCTGGCTGCCATAGGTAGGTACGGTCCACCAAGAAAGTGGTGTGCCACTTTTGATTTAGTCTCCTAGTCATCGAAAAATACAAAAGGTTCAAACTAATAAGATATCACTGAAAGTTCAAAGTAAGAACAGCTGTCACGTAACAAACAGTAATTACCCTTATCAATAATCAGATAAAGATGGCAATAGAAGTTGTCAGATTGATCTGCAAGCGAAACTAATCACTATCACATTTAAGGCGATGATAGCTCAGTGGTAGTGACAACACAGTACAATGAGCTTGAGCTTTAAACCATAGCACGGTGGTAGGGTAACTTTGTAGTTCCCGCCTGGCTGGCTACCACCCTCAAGTTGAAAATCTGTCGCCAAGCACCTACCGGTGTGTTCCGGCAATTGCACTTGAGAGCCAGTTTGTCTTCTCGGTATTGTAACAGGTCAGCAACACATTGGCAATATCTCTGGTATTGCAAATGGCGACGGTAACCACTTACCATCAGGTGGGCCGTATGCTGGCTTGCTACCTTAGTAGTATAAAAAAAAAATATAGGTATTTTAATGTCAATAAATGTACAAACTTACGTTAGGTAAAACAATTCAATACTCGTATCCTTGAATCAATCAGCCAGGATTAGAAACGTTTCCGAAATGTAAGAAACCATGCGTGTTCACGCGGCGCCGGACGAAAACAGATGATGCACATAATTTGTACATTTTTCGCAGTTCGTCGTCTGTGGTTCGTCTTTATTTATACAGTTGCCGGGCGGAGATGATATGCGTACATTGTTCGCCTTTATTTACACAATTGCATTTTCTATTGTATTATTTTTTTTACTTAATATAACCTATGTGTTGTACTATATGTCTCCCTTTTAGAGAAAGCGCGCCGTCCCTCTCGTATCACTACACGCGTAATTTTGCTACACACCACATAGACATAATTGACAGGTGAATAAGTGATGTGGTATCGACTAGATATGAACGAATGAATGAACAATTATTTTGCTACCGTAAGTTATAATTTATGACCTTATAAATTATTGATAGATTAATAAACAAGTTCACGTTATTTATAAATGTATATACAATGTAATAATAATACAATTTATATACATAAAAGAAAGACTGACTGGCTGAGTGACTGCGCAACGCTTAGCAAGTGCACACAGACAGTGGGTCTACTACGTCCTGATGCTTCGTGAGGAAGCGAAACACGTGTCGATTTCCTGTTAAGTTCCCTGTGTGGGACTTGACAGAGAAGGAGCTCCAGCGGAATTAGTTACTAAATATTTGTCTTCTGTTTAATCTTATAATGGATTTCCGCAAGGTCACGCTTGCGTCGATTAGTTACATTAAAAGAAAGTTATATCTCTGCTTTTTACAAGTCTTCTGGGATATCTAATGCCTCAGAAATAATAACTTCTAGGATCTTCTGAATATCCGACGGAAATGTGTTCGGTCGGAAGCTTTCTTGTCTACTAATTCTCGGACTCCGTCTTGCCTTCGAGAGGACGCAGCATCTTATTATTATATTTATATTGCTATTTATTTGATTCTTTTTCCTTATTTGTATATTATAATTGTGTTGTGTGAAGTCAGAATAAATGTTTTTCTTTCTTTATCTTTCCAATATGTCGGAGAAAGAGAACTGTCAGAAAGCATTGATATAACTTCCTCCATAATAGAACTATGAGTTCTTTCTGCAATAGAATTTTGCTGAGGGCTGTAGGGAACTGTTGTTTGGTCTTGTACACCTAGATATTAAGCATCTTTTTTGTGATTTATAAAAAAAATTGTTGCCTGTAGCATTTCCCCAGAATATTATACCTTAGTATTGAAAGCTAGGCCGTGGTAAGTTGTTATTAAGGCACTTTAATTTATTCATCAAAACAGGATGGACTAATTTGAAACGGGCTCATTTCTACGGTTTGTATTTTTTATGTATGAGTGGGTACAAATTATTAATTAAATTTTATTTTTTCATCAATCGTATGTAACTTTCCTACGTGAATATTTGCTTGATACTTTTGTTATACAATAGATAACCAATAAAATAAAAAATATTTGCTGCTCAATACTTTATTATCTGTATATTTCCGCTGTTTACAATGTCCGCTATTAAAGCTAATAATGTAAGACGAAGACAGGATTAATAAGATTGTACTTTACTGAAGGCATTTTCTTTGGATCATTCGATCAGTTACGGCTCTGCATAAACATTCACGACTTGGTGACAGTGAGCGACCAAGTTGTTGCGCCTGCAGTTGATCACGAACAACTCGTTGCAGATACCGTCCGTCGCTTCACTAAAGGGCTCGGCCTTCTCTTTGCCACTTGTCAAAGTTACCACCTGTTCCGAATACTGGACGCCTGGTTTACCACACTTCGACATCCACTTGGTAATATGGAAGGATATATCCGTGTTGGCAGTGTTTTCTATGAAAACAATATCCGCGCCGTAACCATCTTTCACGCACCGGATATCTTTGTTATCTCTATATTTTTCACATTTAGTCTGACCTGCCTTGACGAGGAGAGGTAGAGCGATGAGAACAACGAAGATTTTCGTGTACATGCTGTATTTTTGATAAGTTCGGTTCGAAATATAATACCGTTTGCTGAAACGACTGACTATACTGATTGATGCTGCGAACAAAATTTATAGTCGGAGTAGCGATAACCTATCTTATGTCACTGCTTGATAATTCATAGTGATGTTTCATACAAGATCGATGACTTTCCTCAAATATTAATACTTACAAAATATCGATATTATGAATCTACCAGCGGTTTCTAGGTACACACGGCCACAGATCAAGCTACACATTTTTGTTGCAAAATAGCGCCTATTACAACCGCATATAGTGCCGCAGTGTGTAGCTTGATCTGTGGCCGTGTGTACACAAAGATTTTGACGAGCTCAAGTTTATTTAATTGCACTTTATTAAGTTCAAGATATCTGACGTCGGCATAATCAAGAAGGATACGGAAGAGCAATGATAGCTCTGTGTTCGACCACAATCTCAACATGGTAAATGATTGACGACAGATTTTCAATTTGAGGGTGGTAGCCAGCCAGGCGAGTACTAGAAAGTACACAACCACCGTGCATGAATTTCTCACGTTGTTTTATTTCACCTAAAGCTTGTTATAAGATTGGAATCCATGGCCTTGGCCACGACCTTGAAATAAATGTCAAAAACAAAATACCTAATAAATGAAATAATAAGCAGTTATCGATATTTTCTTCAGTAATTCGGTCCCAACCCTTATTTAAGGTAAATTTGCAATTATTAAATTTAATTTAGTTTGTTCGTATGTTATGAATTTTACATTTTGCAAAAACTTTACAATCACAATAATTAACTCTTGATGATAATGCTGTGAGTGATAACTTTTACATAACCTTATGATTATAACAAAAACTCTACATTGATGAAATTATAAAAAAAAACAGATCATGGAAATCAGTAAAGCAGATGCCGATTCTGTTGTTTAGGAACTAAAATAAATTAAATCTCACTATATCTCTTTCTAATAGTAAATATAAGAAAGGGATGCAAGATATTTTAGTCCTGTCAGTTTAATCCGATCACACATTTCAACGTGAATTTAAGCGCGATCTTTATTGGTCACGACTATTTACCCGTACATTACGACGGTATGGATTAAACTGACAGCATTAAAAATGTTCTATCTTTTTTCAATAAGGTTAAAAAGAAAAAGAGAGGTGTCTTGTCTAATATTAGTTAAGTTCGTAAACAACAGAATCGGCACCAATATGTATTTAATTTCGAATGTAAAAAATGACAAAATAATTGCGGACGATAACATGCGATAACTCTGTCCGTGGTATCTGTGCAGAGTAGATCACTGTCAAGGCCACGTGACACTGCTCGCGCCCCTGCGCCCGCGCCTCCGCGCCTCCGCGCCCCCGCGCCCCCGCGCCCCCGCTCCCCCGCGCCCCCAGAGAAAGTTGTCGCACTGAACTTTACTGCCAACTGTAACTAGTAAATACAAACATAAATAATTATTAATTGATTTAATAACAATATTTCGAAAGCCAATCTGAAGTAGAAGCAATTTTGCTATATCCTGACTGACACTTGCGATTTGGTAACTTATATTTTTTTTATTTATTATACATGGGCGTGCATAAAGTACTGTTTTTGAATTCGTAATTAGACCATTACGATATAAAGTGTAGATAAATAACATGATGTTTTGTAATTGAGTGTTGTTTGGCTAATATTTTGAACCTGTTCCTTCAACTGACATTGCGACTCTACTTCTTTTATTTTGTAAAACAGTTACTTTGCGTTATTTGCAACGATCCTGTTTCTAGCCAATGCTCTACGGCTATTTTTGTCTTTGACTTTAATTGGCATTCGGAGAGATATAGGCTCCCACTGTATCTTTTTCCTTCTGTCGATTCGTCTAAGATCTTGACCTGGTGTCATCATCCATCGCACGGCTCACCGGCGATGTCCAATTCATCCTCGCATCCTCGAGTAGCCTGCACCGACCACAAGATGGTTCTTACTGCAGACCATTTGTATACAGTATGAGCTCCCTATTATAGTTTGACGTAACGGTACTGACTTCAAGTTCAGACATTTCATTGCATCTCCACGATGGCCGGTCTTGCGCTACCCGCATCCCGCGACCCTCACAAGATCGTCGGTCCACCTTGTGGGGGAGCCTAAGAAAATGTATAGGTGATTTTAAAGAAAAAGCAGATTTACGGCTTTTGCATTTGATTTTTTAATTATACCTTTACATGATGGGTATTTGACCTCTAAAGACCTTTAACATAGGAACTATCTCATACTTACCAATTACCAATTACATTCCAACCGAAGGTTTGAACAGTTATAATCGTAAAACCTTAAATGTATTCCGAAACTAAAGCTAATGGCTTCTCAGATATTTGAAACGGCCGTCGCGAATCGGACTCGCGTAGGGTTCCGTGTTATTTTGTGGCTCTCCGTTACTAAACTGTGCTTCTTTATTTAAATGACAGAATTAACAATCAACTTGCGTGACATTTATTCGACTTTTCGTAGATACCCGTCTGATACACCTATCTTAAAAAAAAAATTACCTATATCCAGTGATAATACCTATATTAGCATTCTACGGACGATTGTGTTTTTTATATAGGTCCATTAATTTTTGAATTTTGTAACTCATTATAACTCTTTACTATCAAAAAAATACCTACCAATCACATTATTATTTTGTTAATCTTTAGAAAAGAAATCCTTTTTTTTTCTCCCTACTTATTCTTAATTTTTACTATAAGTGTTCAAATATTGTAATTTTATTTCTTATAGGCTATGCCTATGAGTCGGATGGCGCGCAAAAAATTAAATATTTTTCATTTAATTTTTTTTATAGTAAATAAATAAATAAATATACTGAGACATTTTTTTTTTCACACACGGTTACCTGATCCCAAACTAAGCAGAGCTTGTACTATGGAAACCAGATAACGGATATACTACATATACTACTTTTTTTTGTAAATACATACATACTTATATAGATAATTACACTCAGACACAGGGCAAACAGACATATTCATGCACACAAATGTTTGTCCTGGATGGGAATCGAACCCACGACCAGCGGCGCAATAGGTGGTGTCATAACCAACTGCGCCAACTGGCCCGTCATAGTATAGGGTATATATAGATAATTCATCCATAGAATGGGACAGGACTAGCAGATGATGGAAACGCTGTTGCACAAGGGTCGCCTCTGCGTGGTTCGTGGCAGCTGCTGCCTTTGACCTCATTGCCAAAATTGACACAAATCTCGCTAATTACAATATGAAACCATTCAAATTTATTCCAGTGACCGTCACACAGTTAATCCGCAGTCGCGTAAACAATAAAATCGATTTATGTATCAAATCAAGGTCTCTAACGATTTGCCGATCGATATACAAAATTATCTATACCTACTTATTCGGTAAAGGTTAATAGAACATAAGGTTAATTGGGTATTTTAGGCAAAGACAAGTAAATAGCATTTTCGGCCACATAACTTCCCATGGTGAGATTGTGGTCAAAAACACGCCTGTATAACATAAAAAGTACATCAAATCTTAAGAATTTATTTAGCATAAAACAGCTCAAAAATACAAAGATGAAAATAATATGTCATAAAATAGTTTCAATTTCCCGGCTAAACGCATTTTCCGCAATTATATAAAACTACTAGCAGACCGAGTAGACGTAGTTCTGCCGGGAAACACATGTATACCGACAGCAGCGCTACCTACCGGGTCCAATTGTATTTTTAAACCATGCAGAATCCCATAAAACATATACACACCAAATTTCATCGAAATCGGTTTAGATAACAAACATATGTACAGAAGAATTATCTATATATATATAAGATAATGCACCACTAGAAGTTTGAAACACATTATTGAAATATTATAAAATGTAATAATTATAAGGAATTAAAATCAATTACATTAATTGACATTGTGTAAGGATTTCTTCTGTACTCGTTATAGGAAGCAGTTCTTATCTCAGAATTCCACAACTAGACTACGGAAGTACCTACTGACCCGATTCATTTGCGGTTTTATCCGTACTCCCGGAAAGTAAGTTCTTCTAGATATTCTTCTTCAGCCTATTCCCACCCAATGCTGAGTGTAGGCCTCTTCTAATGCACTCCATTCTACACGATCATGGGCCTTCCTCATCCAGTCCCTTCCCACCACCTTGACGAGGTCGTCGGTCCATCTTGCGGGTTGTCTCCCAACATGTCTCCGTCCCGTTCTAGATATTATAGGCCTCAAATTTCATTCCTATCGGTTAGCGATTTAGGCATGAAAGGGCAACAAACAGACAGCTATTTTCGCATTTATAATATTAGCATGGATAGATACCTAATTTAGAATTTTATCTTGGTGAACCAGGCTGAACTCTCGCTCCATAAAGAGGTTATTACATTTATAAAATTTTCACAGTTCAAGTGCATTACGAACTGGTCGTAGAGGCATTTGTATTATAGACATTCATAAGTGCCTTATCAGGGACTAAACTGAATAAATAAGTTTTGAGTGTGAATTAGGTATAACATTACATTAACATCCAGGAACATTCCTGACACACGGTTATCTGACCCCCAGTGCCGGTTTTAGCTCTACCAGCGCCCTGGGTGAGATGTGATAATCCCCCCCCCCCTTCTCCCGCTTACAGAGGGGATTTTATCTTTAGACTTGAGAATTTATTTATTTATTTTATTTTGACTCGAGATAGCAGGACTCGCTCATGAGCGACCGGAAATAAAGGTGGACCTGGCGTCCCTTTACATCTGGCGCCCTGGGCGATCGCCCTACCGCGCCCTACCCTAACTACATACTTATGTAGATAATTACACCTAAACTCAGGACAAACAGACATGTTCATGCACACAAATGTTTGTCCTGGATGAGAACCTAACCCACAACCTGTGGCGTGTTAGGTGGTGCCTTAACCAACCACGACAACTGGTATAAGTACGATACTAATATTAAACTGCTTTTTGAAATGAGGCAAGACTTGACTAGCTGACTTTATACTATCGCGCCTTGAATCATAACAGGAAAGGTAACTTTTTCGCGCAGTTTAGTTTCCAGCACCTCGCAAGCGCAACAGCTGAGAGCTGCGTTGCCCAACAGCGATTGTCTCGACACATGACCGATAGTTGTTGGTTCACTTCATATACTTACTAACTCCATTTGAATGTAATTTATCACAAGTTAAGTAAGCTCTACGTATTGACAGGCCAGTTGGCGCGGTTAGTTAAGACACAGCTGCAAGTTGGGACGATTCCCATCCAGGACAAACATTTGTATGCATGAATATGTCCGTTTGTCCTGAGTCTGGGGGTAATTATCTAAAATAAGTGTATTTACAAAAAACAGTGAATTTTGTGTACGATAAAAGTGGCTTTGAAATGATGAAAATGTTTACAAAAGGTATATTAGTAACATTTTCTTGAAATAATCGTATATGTCAGTAATATACCTTGGAGGAATATGTTGATGATTTCTTTTGTTATTAATCAGTAAATATACTACCATTATTTTCGCAAATAACATGTTGATAACTTACGACCTATAACTGAGCTGCAATTGGCAAAGAACGTGATAACATTTGAGATTCGCGCTCCAACCGAAGGTATCACCTTAAGTGAAATTGAAGTACGATACCTCATACGTATGTTGGTAATGATATTGAGCCCTATTCCACCGATGCGGAATGAAAACCTATCGGCATACCTACTCTTGAGTAGATTCACTCGATGATTTGGCAATCTAGATTATTTTTTACGATTTGGTTAGCTCCTGTTTTGTAAGTATGTACTTATGTTACCGGATGCTCGCTCATAATATCTTTACTGATTTGACACCCATTATTGCTAATGTGTTTGTGATCATTTGCATTTCGCGTTTGACAAATGTTTGACCTGAGCCCAAGGCCGACCTAGAACTCTTCAAAGAATATTAAATTTGTGCAAATAAATAGAATTATTATCCGTCTGTCATGTTTAATTGTTTACTTTTGTGATCGGGATATTTATTCAGTTTAGGGCGAGGACTTAGAAGGTTGTAGGTTTGAATCCTAAATCTGCGTCGATAAAGGTTGATAGGCTGATCAAATAACTTTGACTATTTACCATCAGATGGACCGCTTGCCTGCAGACAATTGGCTTTTGACTTGAATAATCTAATAAAAATGAAGCTCAACTTATTTAGCTAATGACCTAAATAAGGCAATTATCTATATATAGATATATCGCAATTAGTAAATACAGACATAATCAACTTATTATCTCACTCGCAATATATTAAAATTTCCCAAAAAAAAACCGGATTACCTAATTCCAAAAATAGGTAGCGACGTTTGTTAGTCACTAGTCAATATGGTTCTATTAAACAAACGGTAGTAATAGAATGTTTTTAGGTATACGTAATACTTCACCATTCATATATAGCCTCTGCTCGAGACCTACATTACACAGATAGTCTACATGGGCTCTACCACGTATCTTTGTTGGAAATCGTAACTAACACCATTATTGAAAATCATTCAATGAGGGCACCACGCCCACAAAATGGTCTTCGTCAAAGCGCATCACTTTTTTATGTCAGCAAGTTGACAAGCAGGCAGGTGGTCCACCTGATGGTAAGTGGTTATCTACCGTTGCATGTCGCCGTTTGTAATACCAGGTATTGTTAATGTGTTGCCGACTTGTTACAATGTCATGAAGGCAAGCTCATACAATCAACAATTATCAATCAATTCAAAAATCTTTTGCTAAGCACCTACCGGTGTATTCAGGAGTTGCATTTGAAAACCATATTGGCTATGACATTTTTCATCGAGAAAATTCAATGCCCTTTCGGCCTGCTCGGTACTCTACCAAAATCATCCTGAATCTTATTCAGAGTACGCCTGAAATAGCTTTTGAAATTTTGGTACAATCCATTACTGGTGATGGTTACAACATTAAGCAATCAGTGAACTAACTACCTTAATATTGTTTAAGAAATAATGGCCACAGACTTGTGACGTTTCAAAACACAGAGTCAAACACTCCCGTATAAGGGTGGTCGATGAAAAGAACATGATTACCATACGAATGAGCATCATCGTGGACGCCGTTTCGAAGGGTTACCACTGTATTGTCGATATAACATGTCATGGCCATTTTTTTTGCAAGTTTATTCTAAAAAAGGTTATCACTATTGTAGTGGTCAATGAGAACTGGCTCTCAAGTGCAGCTGCCGAAACACAATGGTAGGCCGCCCCTGACTTACTCTTGTTTCCAAAAAATCGGTAACATTTAAATGGACATAAATGTGAACAAATCAATTATTGACTCGTACGGTGCACTTTGTATCTATATATTATGGAATTGCTGTAAATGGTAGACAAATTAAATTAAATTCGTTTCGCGGTAACTCCCAATAAGTACCTATGTAATTTCTTAACGCCCTTTCCCTATAGGGCTTACAGCGACTTCCGCAGTATATGATGTTTCGAAGAGTCAATTAAAGTAAAAGGGTAAATAATGAAGGTGGGTTTTCTGAATCCGCGTGGCAAGGCCGCAGTGCGAAGCTCGGTGCTTGTGCCGCGAGGACGAGGTTGCGTCAGCGCTTCCTCGCGCCACTATATATGCAGCCGGTGATGACTCCACCAACATTCATCAGCTGCAACCCGCTGAGAACACTCACCTACCGACAATATGAAATCCTTTGTAAGTACACCCCTACCCTACAATACTCTACCCTACAATACCCTACCTTACATACAACATAAGCTCTATGTATGACATATCTAAAAATAATAGTAACCATTTATTAACTTGCCTTGTTTCTTTTGGGACCCACACATTTTATAACACTATTTCTCATAATCACAGGTAGTAATCTGCGCCCTGGTGGCGGTGGCGGCGGCTGGTAGCGACGATAAGGCCAGCAGCGCCCGCGACAAGAGAGGCCTCCTCTCAGGCCTCGGGGGTGGCTACAGCAGCGGCTACGGCGGCGGCTACGGCGGTGGCTACAGCAGCGGCTACGGCAGTGGCTACAGTGGTGGATATGGAGGTTACTCCTCCCCAATAATCTCGGTGCCCTCAACCCGCGTCGTCGCCGTCAACAAAGTGATCAACGTACAGAAGGAAGTGACCGTCCCGCAGGTTGTGAATGTGCGCAGGGTAGTGTCCGTGCCTCAGGTCGTCACAGTCAAGAAAGTGATCTCCACCCCTAGCTACGTGTCTGGCTACAGCGGCTACTCCGGTGGCTACTCCGGTGGCTACTCCGGCGGCTACTCCGGTGGTTACAATGGTGGCTGGTCCAACGGTGGTTGGTCCAACAGTGGTTGGTAGTGATTGTTCTAGTCAAATCACATGATTATTTAATTTTAGTTTATTTTATGTAAATAAATATTTTTTTACCTTTTATTACAACGTTTTATTAATACCTATCCCCAAAAGATTTCACGAAATTGGATTGATCATATCATTAATGGTTCTGAATACGTAACTTAACTATGTAGATAATCCGCTAAGTTATAAACCCGTTGCTAAATAATAGTTGGCAATGCGCATTATTTTCTCTTGTGCACTTTGATGATGATTTAGACAAGTTGAGATAATATAGTACATAATATTATTATGGGATCATTAAATGTATGAAATTGTACAGCTTATTATTATACGAATACTTCAATAACTGGAAAATATATTTGCAAAATGGATTTAAAGAATTATTACTTCAATGAGTATTATGTTTCAAAGCAAACAAAATACGAGTAATAATTCACAAACTTAAATCATATCCATCCACAAGTTTTGTAATCTTTATAATGCTATTTCCAAGAAAAGATTTATTAACATTAATAAGTTTCAATCAACGCGTCACATTTTATCTTGATTTCTTATATTTATAGGCAGTAATGGTATTTTTCTAATCCGATTGGTAGATCCAGAGATTAGCGCGTTCGAACAAAAAATCTCTTCAGCTTTTTTTAGTAGTATAGATTATGGATCAAATTAAAGTTATAAATAAGTTAAAGATTTCCTACATTAGGTACATTATTTAATATTTCATCACATTAATTTGAAACTAAGCAGAGCTGGTACTATGGAAAACGTACCCTAACAAAGCAATACATTAATAACAGTACTGAACGATCATAGGCTTTAGGATAAAATGACTTAATTACGGTTATCTTTTGAATATCACTTTAATATACATGTAGGTTGTTTATTTTGATAGACGATATATATATTCTGGTTATATAATAATTCTTGACATATTTTATGATATTGACATTCGGCCTGACTGTATTATTTTATTTTGATCTTTTAGACTGTATCTTTTATTTCTATGTATTTTTCTTTTGCATGCCGGTGGCGGTAATGTGTTGGAACTAAGATAATTTTATAACATCTTGTAACCCACATTTAAGCGAATAAATGAATTTGAATTTTGAATAGTTTGTATATAACAATTTCAGATGAGAATATGATTCTTGTTTCATATTTTTTAGAGCGTGATTTTTTAATGTAGCAAGTTATACAGCCCATCCTGACGGTGAGCGTATAGGTAGACGCTTGCAACACCAGGGCACAACGAGTAATAATTATCTTCACACCTTCCTAATTGAAGAGGAAGGTTCGTCCGTCGTATTCATAGGGTGAAGAGAAAATAACAAAGCGGAGCTTATCGCTAGCTCAGATCAATAAGTGAAGCCAGGAAGCTACCATTTTTATTACATTCGTTATTGTTGTCTTGTGTTCCAAAAAAGTCAAGATACTTACTTATAAATTCTGTCTAGATGATTAATCCAATGCCAGGTTATGGCCTTCCTTGAATGTTATCGGTAAATTATTTAATTTTAGACATCAGACAACACTGATTTTATAAATTCCCTTATCGATTAAGACAATTAAAATTATAGAAATATATAATTTTACAAGGATAGTACAAAACATCCTGACAAACCGTACATTCATCTATAATTTCTATGTAGCTTTAAAGGCTTGTTCGAATAAAAAATGTAGGTATTACAGCATATCATTTCTATTAATCTATATCTATACTGATAATAAAGCTGAAAAGTTTGTTTGTTTGAACTCGCAAATCTCCGGACATACTGGTGCGATTTTTATTTTTTTTTAACTAATAGAAAGCTACATTATCCCTGAAGATTGTAAGCTACTTTTAACTCGAGAACGCGAGTGAAGCCGCGGGGAACAGCTAGTACACTATAAAACAAGAAATATATATTGAGAAATTATTATAACCTTCTAATTATTTAAATTAACAATAGGGTATATTGCTAATAATAATACACCCTATTGTTTTTATTATTTCTGCGGCGTATTTAGATTCCATTTCTTTTAAACTATTGTGCATACAATTATGTTAATATGTAGTCCTCGAGTATATGATTATAATGATTTCACTATTTATTACACATTGCTCGTGACGTCACGTATGATAGCGTCTGAAAATCAGTATTGTAGCCCTTATTGATCTTATAGTTTGCAACTAAATCCTATTCCATTTTTTATGTCACATAAGTTCACATAACATTGTACATTTATCAGTCCCTTAATGTATATATTTTTATTTTTAGTAATATCATTTTCTTTTGTTTTCTTTCATTTTACCCGACTGCGGCGAAGCCAAAAAAGGAGGGTTAAGTGTTTGAAATTGTTGTATGTAAGTATGTATGTATCCCTCGTAACTACTAAATGGCTGAACCGATTTTTATGAATGACTAGCTGACCAGGAGACGCAGACGTTGTCCTGCCTTGAGAACAAAAATAAAAGTGTGACCTACCTACCTATCCCTACCTACTCCTACCTACCTTACTTACCTACCCTACCTACCCCTACCTAACTAACTATCCTATGTCCTTCTCCTGGTTCTAAGCTACCTCCCCATCAATTTTCAGCCAAATCAGTTCAGCCGTTCTTGAGTTATAAGTGGAGTAACTAACACGACTTTCTTTTATATATATAGATATGTCGTTATATTCTTCTTTATTGCCCAAGATCAAATGGTTCCCGAGCGCATCCAAAGTTTTAATATAAATCTAGATTAGTTTCAGATTATTTACCTATCTTTTCAGTGTATATTTAATTAATTTTGAACTTTGTCGTACCGCAGTCGGGCTATTTTTAGTTTTTTAATATTTTTTTTTATTTAGATACATTTTCTTAAATCTAGTTCATTTCCAAGTTTCAATGTTTAAAATTGTATATTTAAATAAATTCGATGAGTGTTTTCATACTATAATGTACTTAATACTTACCATATAAAAGGTACTGACAATTTCCGTTATAATAAATATATATACCCAATTTTCGAGTATGCGAATAGTAAAGCATGGCCGCAGTGCGAAGCTCGGTGCTTGTGCCGCGAGGACGAGGTTGCGTCAGCGCTTCCTCGCGCCACTATATATGCAGCCGGTGATGACTCCACCAACATTCATCAGCTGCAACCCGCTGAGAACACTCACCTACCGACAATATGAAATCCTTTGTAAGTACACCCCTACCTACCCTACAATACCCAACCTTACATACAACATAAACTCGATCTATGACATTTCTAAAAAATAATAGTAACCATTTATTAACAATTTTTTTTTTTTGGGTTCCACATATTTATAATACTATTTCTCATAATCACAGGTAGTAATCTGCGCCCTGGTGGCGGTGGCGGCTGCTGGTAGCGACGATAAGGCCAGCAGCACCCGCGACAAGAGAGGCCTCCTCTCGGGCCTCGGGGGTGGCTACAGCAGCGGCTACGGCGGCGGCTACGGCGGTGGCTACAGCAGCGGCTACGGCAGTGGCTACAGTGGTGGATATGGAGGTTACTCCTCCCCAATAGTCTCAGTGCCCTCAACCCGCGTCGTCGCCGTCAACAAAGTGATCAACGTACAGAAGGAAGTGACCGTCCCGCAGGTTGTGAATGTGCGCAGGGTAGTGTCCGTGCCTCAGGTCGTCACAGTCAAGAAAGTGATCTCCACGCCTAGCTACGTGTCTGGCTACAGCGGCTACTCCGGTGGCTACTCCGGCGACTACTCCGGCGGCTACTCCGGTGGTTACAATGGTGGTTGGTCCAACAGTGGTTGGTAGTGATCTTTCTAGTTGGTAGTTATAATTTTCACATGATTATTTATTTTGATTTTTAGTTATTTTATGTAAATAAATATTTTTTTACCTTTAAATACAACATTTTATTTGTATCCCAAATAAAAATATTTATTTCAGAAATTGCATTGCAATTTTATATATTTATTATCCACATGAAAGGCCTTTTAACTTTTATAACCAAAGTGCGAATACACTTTAACTACGGACATAACCCATTTTGGAAAAATGGACAGCATTTCTTAAGGTGCTGTCACCTCACGAAGTCTATTAAAAACCTATATACATACTTAATTATTATTAATGAAAAATTATATGTATGACATGTTCAAGACCTTTGTCCTGCGCCTGAATGTAAAAATCACACACACTAATATAGATACATCTAGACATCTGTATACTCATATACAACGTATAATTTAATTAACTCAAAACCTGAAACCAGTTTGTTCAGAATCGATAGTGGAATCGATTGCACTACTTTTTAATATAGTTTTGTATTTTTCAATAAATACTTTACACAAGTTTTATGTTATGACCGATGATGCTTACCTCTCAGGCTTACCTACGTAAACAGGACACCATTATTAATTTTAATGTTTACGTCATTATTAATGTTACACCTATCGACGATAGTGTGCGAGTGTGAGTGTAGTGCTATGAATTTTTCAGAATAAGTCAAAAGCCAAAGATTGCAAACATGTTTTACAATGACACAACACTATATAAATGTCATGAAAATAAATAATTACTTGTACTATCAACTTATTGCAATAAAAATAAGTTGCTGTGTCTGAGGGTAGATGTTGTCCTGCCCTGAGAATAAATAAAAAACTGGGACCAAACTACCTATACCTATCTACCTCTCCCTACCTCTACCTACTTCTACCTACCTCTATCTACCCTACCTACCCCTACTTACCCCTACCTACCTACAGCTTCCTATTTACCTAACTATTTTCCACGTAACTTTTTTTTTTCAATTTTTGCGGAGAGTCTCACACAAATTCCCCTACTTTAGGGGCTGCGGGATGATTTCCAAAAAAAAATAAGGCAGGTATTTTTCGTTGGTAACAAAGAGTATATGTACCGATTATTAGCTTCCTACCTTGAAAACTGCGAAAAGTCCCATATAAAACTTCACCCCCCCTTTTCCTTATAAGAGAGTTGAGGGCAGATTTCCATTTTTTATTTCTTACATGTTCAATTACTGAATAACACGTATATACATATTGTCTTAGTAACTAATCCAACCATACGTATTAATTGCAATTAAAAATGTTAACTCGGATGTAGACTAATGTTCAGCGTTGTCACAAACCTTTGTGGTTTTTAAATGCTGTCTAATGAGGTATTTTTTGTATAAAATGTTTTTTTTTTAAATGGTAATACCTAAATAAAAAAAAATATCATGCACGATTTTTTTGTTAGTCAAAAATAGTCCGCATACCAATTTTTAGCTTTCTACCTTGAAAATTGCGTAATGCTCCATACAAACTTCCACCCCCCATTTTAGACAAAAAGTAGCCTCTAGTAAATCACGTCAATTCGTCGCTCTGTTTTGCCGTGAAAGACGAACAAACAGACACACATGCACACTTTCACATTTATAATATTAAGTATGGATAAATTCCAGCTGAATGATTCATTCAATGCCAGATTTTAGCCTTTTAATTTTATATATGTATTATTTAAATTTAGGTGATAACATAAATGGCTGCAACGATTAAGACAATTAAAAATACAGGTTGAAGATAGATTTCCCAGCATTAGTTCAATGCACCCTTCTAAACCGTACATCGTCAAATCATTTTTTTATTTATTTTTTTTATTTATTTAGGTATCATTACAATAATAAAATGTAATTTCTATTAATAACAGTGTAAAGCCAGTTCGGGATATTAATGCTATTTCAGCTTTCTTATGATTTTAGATTATATACGAATAAAAACCTTAATGCACATTATTATAGTTTTTCTGCGGCGTAATAATTTAAAACTCATTTATTAATTTTAGGCCTTGTGAATGTCGATAGTCATAATTATTATATTAAATTCTACTACCGGACTGAGAACACTCCGGCATTACTTTTTACTATACATTTATTCGGGTGTAAGTATTTTTCTGTGCTCTTTTATATATTTTACTATTTCTTCCATGTTGTTCGTGACGTCACCAATGATAGCGCCTGAAAACCAGTACTGCCGACCTGTCATGTATTAGTTTTATGGTTTGCATGCATCTGAGTCACTTTCCATTTTAGATGAGACATTATTAAGTTATTTTTATTGTTAGTAGTTCATTTATTTTTGGTTTTCTTTACTTTTAGACTCCTAAAAGTAGCCTATATGTTATTCCACGGTATGATCTATGTATGTGCCAAGTTTCATCCAAATCCTTTCAGTAGTTTCTCGTAAAAGAGTAACAAATATCCATAGGTACATACATATTTTCGCATTTATAATAAACGTATTAGTAGGAAGTAGGATTAGTAGGATAACTGCTAAAATTTAAGAGATTTCTATTTATTGCCATGTCAATTTAAAATGACTGCAATAATATTCGAATAAATTCAATGAGTGTATTAATATAGATTATGTACCTATTCTACCATTTAACGGGTACTGGCAATTTCCGTTACAATAAATATATATCGAATATGCGAATAGTAAAGCATGGCCGCAGTGCGAAGCTCGGTGCTTGTGCCGCGAGGACGAGGTTGCGTCAGCGCTTCCTCGCGCCACTATATATGCAGCCGGTGATGACTCCACCAACATTCATCAGCTGCAACCCGCTGAGAACACTCACCTACCGACAATATGAAATCCTTTGTAAGTACACCCCTACCCTACAATACCCTACCTTACCCAACCTTACATACAACATAAACTCTATGTATGACATTTCTAAAAATAATAGTAACCATTTATTAACTTGCCTTGTTTATTTTTGGGATCCACACATTTATAATACTATTTCTCATAATAACAGGTAGTAATCTGCGCCCTGGTGGCGGTGGCGGCTGCTGGTAGCGACGATAAGGCTAGCAGCGCCCGCGACAAGAGAGGCCTCCTCTCAGGCCTCGGGGGTGGCTACAGCAGCGGCTACGGCGGCGGCTACGGCGGTGGCTACAGCAGCGGCTACGGCAGTGGCTACAGTGGTGGATATGGAGGTTACTCCTCCCCAATAGTCTCAGTGCCCTCAACCCGCGTCGTCGCCGTCAACAAAGTGATCAACGTCCCGAGGGAAGTGACCGTCCCGCAGGTTGTGAATGTGCGCAGGGTAGTGTCCGTGCCTCAGGTCGTCACAGTCAAGAAAGTGATCTCCACGCCTAGCTACGTGTCTGGCTACAGCGGCTACTCCGGTGGCTACTCCGGCGGCTACTCCGGCGGCTACTCCGGTGGTTACAATGGTGGTTGGTCCAACAGTGGTTGGTAGTGATCTTTCTAGTTGGTAGTTATAATTTTCACATGATTATTTATTTTGATTTTTAGTTATTTTATGTAAATAAATATTTTTTTACCTTTAAATACAACATTTTATTTGTATCCCAAATAAAAATATTTATTTCAGAAATTGCATTGCAATTTTATATATTTATTATCCACATGAAAGGCCTTTTAACTTTTATAACCAAAGTGCGAATACACTTTAACTACGGACATAACCCATTTTGGAAAAATGGACAGCATTTCTTAAGGTGCTGTCACCTCACGAAGTCTATTAAAAACCTATATACATACTTAATTATTATTAATGAAAAAATATATGTATGACATGTTCAAGACCTTTGTCCTGCGCCTGAATGTAAAAAGCACACACACAAATATCAGATACATCTAGACATCTGTGTACTCATATACAACGTATAATTTAATTAACTCAAAACCTGAAACCAGTTTCTTCAGAATCGATAGTGGAATCGATTGCACTACTTTTTTACTACTTTAGTTTTTTATTTTTCAATAAATACTTTACACAAGTTTTATGTTATGACCGATGATGTTTACCTCTCAGATTACAAATTGTTTTGTAATCTGAGGCTTATCTACGTAAACAGGACACCATTATTAATTTTAATGTTTACGTCATTATTAATGTTACACCTATCGACGATAGTGTGCGAGTGTGAGTGTAGTGCTATGAATTTTTCAGAATAAGTCAAAAGCCAAATAAATAATTATTTATTTTCATGAAATTTAGTACAAGTAATTACTTGTATTATCAGCTTATTGCAATAAAAATAAGTTGCTGTGTCTGAGGGTAGACGTTGTCCTGCCCTGAGAATAAATAAAAAACTGGGACCTAACTACCTATACCTATCTACCTCTCCCTACCTCTACCTACTTCTACCTACCTCTATCTACCCTACAGGTAGTCTACTTACCCCTACCTATCTACAGCTTCCTATTTACCTAACTATTTTCCACGTAACTTTTTTTTTTCAATTATTGCGGAGAGTCTCACACAAATTCCCCTATTTTAGGGGCTGCGGGATGATTTCCAAAAAAAAATAAGGCAGGTATTTTTCGTTGGTAACAAAGAGTATATGTACCGATTATTAGCTTCCTACCTTGAAAACTGCGAAAAGTCGCATATAAAATTTCACCCCCCTTTTCCTTAAAAGAGAGTTGAGGGCAGATTTCCATTTTTTATTTCTTACATGTTCAATTACTGAATAACACGTATATACATATTGTCTTAGTAACTAATCTAACCATACGTATTAATTGCAATTAAAAATGTTAACTCGGATGTAGACTAATGTTCAGCATTGTCACAAACCTTTGTGGTTTTTAAATGCTGTCTAATGAGGTATTTTTTGTATAAAATGTTTTTTTTTTAAAATGGTAATACCTAAATAAAAAAAAATATGATGCACGATTTTTTTGTTAGTCAAAAATAGTCCGCATACCAATTTTTAGCTTTCTACCTTGAAAATTGCGTAATGCTCCATACAAACTTCCACCCCCCATTTTAGGGAAGTGGGGGGTTAGAAAGAGACAAAAAGTAGCCTATATCACTCTCCATCCCTTCAACTATCTCTACATAAAAAATCACGTCAATTCGTCGCTCTGTTTTGCCGTGAAAGACGAACAAACAGACACACATGCACACTTTCACATTTATAATATTAAGTATGGATAAATTCCAGCTGAATGATTCATTCAATGCCAGTGTTTAGAAATTATCGTTAAGACCTACGTATTTTATGTTAATATATATTCACTACAAACTAATTGCGATCACACTTGATCAGGCGTATTGCCATTGTATACTGTTTTTTATGTTTACCTACTATTATATTTTTTTTATTATTAATGATTGTCGTCTCGGAATACACACGTCTTTACATCTGAAGTCTAGATTTTTCATTTTTCCTGCTTGGAACAAGACATAATTTGGTCCATCCCGAGCCTGATCACAAGCAAGAGAACCAGAATAAATATCAAGTCCAGGAAATATCATTGTTGGAGATTACTGCCGACTGGGATTTGTGAGTACCTAAGGTCAAAAGGGTCACGGCGTCATCGCACAAGTAAATGGATATTTAAGGATATTTGGCCAGTGCAGTGTATATTTAGGTACATTAATATCAGAACCCATTACTCTGAATTCAGGTAGTATTCAACTATATATAAGAAATTGTAATGGTTAGTATTGTTGGTATCTATGTTTACTTAAGTATGTGTATAATTTCTTTCAAATAACCAGATTATTGTTATAATTTGTGGTTAATTTATTTCGTTAGAGATAATAAAGCAGCAACTAGTTTCCATTGAGTGTAAACATTATTTAAGCAGTTTCCTGTATTATCTTGCAATGAATATTAGGTTTAAGACATCTTAAGAAGTAGGTACCAACTTAATTCAGTTATTGTTGTATTCCGTTACATTAATGTTCAATTAGTAGGTTTAGTAGTACTTAACTTAATTATCTGTTAATGATAAAAACGATAATTAAAATTATATTCATACTTTTATACCTACATAGTATACAAAGAAGATTTGTTTAGTTTATTAGTCAAACTTATGTTTGGTTATATTGTAGGTATTTGGCAAGTACTGACAAATACATTGTGTTTTCTTTGTCACGATTAAGTAGTGCTTATTATATTAGGTTTAATACAGTTATATTGTCCATTGTACGTAGTAACGAATTGGTATCCCAGGTATTGTATTGCAATAAACGTTAGTAAATTATTATATTTATAAAATCTTAACTTGTAACATTTCAGTTTTGGTTACCTGCTTTCCAAAGAATGACTGACAAGGAAGAAAAAGAGCTCAACAAAAAACGAGCAAGTTGCAAAGGGCGATTAACGGTATTTTCAAATTACTTAGAAGATTTAAAGGATTCTTTAACGCAAATCCAGATCAACGAACTGCAATTACGCCTAGGTAAGATTGAAGTTGTTTTTTCCCAATATGACGAGCTTCAGTTAAGGTTGGAATGTATGGCGGAGGATATCAATACTCAGCTTTCAGAACGTACCGAGTTTGAATCCTCATATTACAAACTTGTTGCTAAGGCTCAGGACTTACTTGCTCGACACAATGATGGTGAACGGAGCGAGAAGTGTTCTCGTCTAAGCAATAGTAAGCTGGTTAAGCTACCTACCATCCACCTACCTAAGTTTAGCGGTACATATGACAGTTGGTTGGAGTTCCGTGACACGTTTTCAAGCCTAATACATTCGAATGACAGTATTGATGAAATTAATAAGTTTCATTACCTCCGAGCTTCATTGGAAGGGGCAGCCGCGGTAGTCATACATTCAATTGATTTCTCTGCCACCAATTATTCTATTGCATGGAATTTATTATGTGAAAGGTTTGATAATAAGCGGCTTCTCATTCAAAATCATGTGGCAGCTCTATTTAATGTTGAAGTGGTTAATAAGGAATCCTCAGATAATATAAAACGTATTATTGACACCTTAAACAAAAATCTACGTGCTTTAGAGTCTTTAGGTGAACCAGTCAAGTTCTGGGATACACTGTTAATTTATATAGTTACTCATAAATTGGATCCTAAGACATATCGACAGTGGGAAGAAGAAAAGAATCATTTAGATAAAGATAAATCAATCACATTGGTTCTTTTCCTTGAATTTATGAGAAATCGTGCAGACCTGCTTGATACACTAGATTTGTCTCGTAATCAGTCTGGTAATAATAGCACTTCTAAACTTATTAAGCATAAAACAATGATGTCGGTGGCTAGTACTACACCACCACCGAAAAATAAAGGTAATGCCAGTTCCTCACAGTCAGTATGTCCTCATTGTAGTGATAAGCATAATTTATTGAACTGTCCACAGTTTCTTGGCTTCAGTAATGAGAAACGGCTTGAATTACTACCTCAATACAAGGTATGCTTCAATTGTTTTCGGTCAGGTCATTACGCAAATCATTGCAAGTCTTATGGTTGCAAAATATGTAGGCGTAAGCACAACACACTCGTCCATGTGGCAGATGCTTTACATAAATATTCACATAATGCAGCTACTTCACATAAAGAAAGTACAGTAAATACAGACGTCAACTCATCGCTTAGCGATAAATCCAACACAAATGTTACACTATCTGCACTTGTTACCAGTTATCTGAGCAACAAAAGCAAAAACCAAGTTTTGTTGGCCACAGCATTAATAAAAATCTATGATAAGAATAATCGTGAACATCTAGCACGGGCAATACTGGACAGTGGTAGTACTTCATGTATAATGACAGATATGTTGTATAATTTATTAAAGTTACCTACCGTTAAAGTAAATGAGTCTGTACAAGGTATTAATCATTCTACATCACAAATTGGTAAAATGTGTAGCGCTCCTATTATGTCATTGAGTGAAAACTTTACTACCAATATTTATTGCTTTATTTTGCCATATATTACGGACGAAGTACCATGTCATCAATTGTCAATTAACAATTTAAATATACCAAGTGATATATGTTTAGCTGATCCTCATTTCCACACGCCTTCTGCGGTGGATTTAATAATAGGTGCAGATATTTTCTGGGACTTACTGGGGCAGCAAAAAATTGATCTGGGAGTTGGCAAACCGATACTATTTGAATCTAGGCTGGGGTGGCTAGTATCAGGTCCATTGATTAATAATAGCGTCCAGGTATCGCATTTGCCACCAGTTCATAAAGTTAACATTGCAAATCTTAATGAAAATTCTTCACACAATCTTACATCTGAAGATGACATTCAAAACCTATTATTGCGTTTTTGGGAACTGGAGGAAGTAACCCATCAGTCACCTTCATATTCTGATGAAGAAGCTAAGTGTGAAGAACATTTTGTACAAAACACAACTCGATTGCCAGACGGCCGGTTCTGTGTTAGGATACCACTCAAACAATCGCCCCAGGTTTTAGGTGACTCCATAGCTAGAGCAAAAAATTGTCTCTTATCTATTGAGCGTAGAATTAAAAGTCAACCAGCTTTAAAAACTCTTTATCATGACTTCATGAAAGAGTACATTTTATTAGGACATATGTCTAAATGTTCAAATGACTCAAAACAGCTGGCATATTTTATTCCTCATCATGGCGTCTTACGTGAGTGTAGCTTAACTACCAAATTAAGGGTGGTATTTAATGCCAGCACTCTTACTACGTCGGGCATTTCATACAACAATATTCAAATGGTAGGCCCTGTAGTTCAAGACGACTTAATATCTTTACTTTTAAGATTTAGAAAACATAAATACATTATTTCTGCTGATGTAGAAAAAATGTATCGGCAGGTGACCGTCCATCCTGATGACAGACATCTGCAGAGAATAGTGTGGCGTGATAACCCTTCTGATTCTATTGATATCTATGAACTAAACACTGTGACGTATGGTACAGCAAGTGCACCTTATTTAGCAACCCGGTGCTTAAAACAAATTGGATTAGACTGTACAGATGCAACTATTGCTAATATTATAGTACATGATTTTTATGTTGACGATCTGCTCACAGGTGGGGATACAACATCTGATGTCATATATATCCGCCAAAAGATCACTGCTGAGTTGGCTTCTGCTGGCATGCCATTGAGGAAATGGAAGTCCAATAATAAACAACTAACATCAAATGAATTCAATAGTTCATCTATTAATTTAAATATTGGTTCTGCTGAGCCAAGCAAAACATTAGGTCTTAACTGGTTAACAGACTCAGATGAGCTCTGTTATTCAATTAATAATATAGTCTCAAATAAATTAACAAAACGTGAAGTTTTATCAGTTATATCCCAAATATTTGACCCTTTAGGTCTATTAGCACCGTGTATCGTACCAATGAAAGTAATAATGCAAAAACTTTGGTTGCATAAATTGTCATGGGATGACTGCTTACCCCTAGAGGTTGCTAAGGCATGGATATGTATTGTTGAACGTTTAAATGTTTTAAATAGTTTACGTATTCCACGTTTAGTATTTTGTAACTCTTGGAAAAAGTTACATTTACATACATTTTGTGATGCATCTCAAACTGCTTATGGCGCATGCATTTATGTATTGAGTATAAACAATAATGATGAAGTTATGGTGCGTTTACTTACAGCCAAGAGTAGAGTGGCTCCGATTAAGCCAACTACGATTCCGAGACTCGAGCTCTGCGCCGCTTTGGTTGGAGTAAGGCTTCATGGAAAGGTTATTGACTCCCTTGGTGCACCAATTGAAAGTATAACATTTTGGAGTGATTCCACAATCGTACTGGGTTGGTTGAAAATGATACCCAGTAGACTGCAACCATTTGTACGTAATCGTGTAGCAGAAATAGTAGAAAAAACAAATACTAATTGTTTCTGGAGGCACGTACCTACGGATCTCAATCCCGCTGATCTTATAACCCGAGGAACTGATGTGAGTCAAATTCAGAATCTTAATTTATGGTGGTCAGGACCTCATTTTTTAAGCCAGAATCCGTGTGAGTGGCCTTCTAGTCCAACTACCGCAGAACCGCTGCCTGAAACTAAAACTGAGGTTTCTTTACTAACTACTTCTGCATCTCTTGTAAAAATAATTGATTTTAACCGTTTTTCAAACCTTTCCCGGCTTAAGCGCACAGTAGCATATATGTTACGATTTATCAATATTTGTAAAAGGCAACCACCGACCACTCTTCACTTTGGTGAAGTTGAATTGCAAAATGCGTTAAATTTAATAGTCAAATTGTCTCAGATGGAATCATTTCCCGAGTATGAAATATTAATAAATAATAAGTGCTTACCGAAAGGAAGTCCACTGACTAAACTTAACGCATTTTTAGATGCAAATAAATTAATTCGTGTAGGTGGTCGCTTAGAAAATTCTTCATTTTCATATGAGAAAAAACATCCATTAGTCATACAGTCCACTCATCGATTTTCAAAATTATTATTTCAATTTATGCATAAAAGTTTAATGCATGCAGGGCCCCAACAATTATTAGCCTGTATTAGAGAGACTTATTGGCCAATAGGTGGCCGAAATTTAGCTAAAGTGTGTTATCACCGATGTATAGTTTGTAGTCGCATTACAGCTAAACCAATTAACCCTATTATGGGAAACTTACCTGAACGACGGGTGGCGTCCGGTGGTCATCCATTCGAATGTGTTGGGGTTGATTACGCTGGACCTGTACTGTCAGCTACCCGCCAAGGGCGCGGTAGTAGACTTGTAAAGGTTTATATTTTACTTTTTGTTTGTTTTGCGACTAAGGCAATTCACATTGAGTTGGTGGGTGACTTGACCAGTCACAATTATTTGTCAGCACTTCGTCGTTTTATGTCTCGTCGCGGTAAACCTACGCACATATATTCTGACAACGGAACCTCGTTTGTTGGAGCTTTTAACGAACTCGGTAAATTTTTAAAGGAGAATTGCAGTTTGTTGTCTGGTGACATTGCCGCTGAGGGAATCAATTTCAATTTTATTCCTCCTTATGCTCCACATTTCGGTGGTCTTTGGGAAGCAGGAATCAAATCAGTGAAGTATCACTTAAAGAGAGTAATGGGAAATTGTCACTTGACTTATGAAGAATTAAATACAGCACTGGTTCAAATTGAAGCCCTTCTTAACTCGCGTCCGCTCACCCCACTGTCATCGGACCCCGATGACCTTCTACCACTGACCCCTGGACACTTCCTGATTGGACGTACACTCACATCCTTGCCTACGCCATCTTATGAAGCTGCTGCTATAACTCATTTGAAGCGATATCAGAGGATAGAGGCGTTACGTCAACACTTCTGGTCAAGGTGGAACAAGGAATACATTTCAGAGTTACAACTGCGGACAAAGTGGAGGTCTTCAAAGGCTGCTTTAGAAATAGATCGGCTTGTTGTTATAAAAGAAGACAACCTACCACCACTCAAATGGCGATTAGGTCGAGTCTCAGCAGTCTACCCAGGACGTGATGGTATCAGTCGTGTGGCCGACATAAGAACTGCGAGTGGAACAATTCGGCGAGCCTGTAGCAAGATATGTTCCCTGCCCTTGAACGAAGAGTCTGGTTGAAAGAATGCCTTTCAACGCCCGGGGGCATGTTTAGAAATTATCGTTAAGACCTACGTATTTTATGTTAATATATATTCACTACAAACTAATTGCGATCACACTTGATCAGGCGTATTGCCATTGTATACTGTTTTTTATGTTTACCTACTATTATATTTTTTTTATTATTAATGATTGTCGTCTCGGAATACACACGTCTTTACATCTGAAGTCTAGATTTTTCATTTTTCCTGCTTGGAACAAGACAGCCAGATTTTAGCCTTTTAATTTTATATATGTATTATTTAAATTTAGGTGATAACATAAATGGCTGCAACGATTAAGACAATTATTAAAAATACAGGTTGAAGATAGAATTTCCAGCATTAGTTCAATGCACCCTTCCAAACCGTACATCGTCAAATCATTACAATATTAAAATGTAATTTCTATTAATAACAGTGTAAAGCCAGTTCGGGATATTAATGCTATTTCAGCTTTCTTATGATTTTAGATTATATACGAATAAAAACCTTAATGCACATTATTATAGTTTTTCTGCGGCGTAATAACTTAAAACTCATTTATTAATTTTAGACCTTGTGAATGTCGATAGTCATAATTATTATATTAAATTCTACTACCGGACTGAGAACACTCCGGCATTACTTTTTACTATACATTTATTCGGGTGTAAGTATTTTTCTGTGCTCTTTTATATATTTTACTATTTCTTCCATGTTGTTCGTGACGTCACCAATGATAGCGCCTGAAAACCAGTACTGCCGACCTGTCATGTATTAGTTTTATGGTTTGCATGCATCTGAGTCACTTTCCATTTTAGATGAGACATTATTAAGTTATTTTTATTGTTAGTAGTTCATTTATTTTTGGTTTTCTTTACTTTTAGACTCCTAAAAGTAGCCTATATGTTATTCCACGGTATGATCTATGTATGTGCCAAGTTTCATCCAAATCCTTTCAGTAGTTTCTCGTGAAAGAGTAACAAATATCCATAGGTACATACATATTTTCGCATTTATAATAAACGTATTAGTAGGAAGTAGGATTAGTAGGATAACTGCTAAAATTTAAGAGATTTCTATTTATTGCCATGTCAATTTAAAATGACTGCAATAATATTCGAATAAATTCAATGAGTGTATTAATATAGATTATGTACCTATTCTACCATTTAACGGGTACTGGCAATTTCCGTTACAATAAATATATATCGAATATGCGAATAGTAAAGCAAGGCCGCAGAGCGAAGCTTTGTGCTTGTGCCGCGAGGACGAGGTTGCGTCAGCGCTTCCTCGCGCCACTATATATGCAGCCGGTGATGACTCCACCAACATTCATCAGCTGCAACCCGCTGAGAACACTCACCTACCGACAATATGAAATCCTTTGTAAGTACACCCCTACCCTACAATACCCTACCTTACCCAACCTTACATACAACATAAACTCTATGTATGACATTTCTAAAAATAATAGTAACCATTTATTAACTTGCCTTGTTTATTTTTGGGATCCACACATTTATAATACTATTTCTCATAATAACAGGTAGTAATCTGCGCCCTGGTGGCGGTGGCGGCTGCTGGTAGCGACGATAAGGCTAGCAGCGCCCGCGACAAGAGAGGCCTCCTCTCAGGCCTCGGGGGTGGCTACAGCAGCGGCTACGGCGGCGGCTACGGCGGTGGCTACAGCAGCGGCTACGGCAGTGGCTACAGTGGTGGATATGGAGGTTACTCCTCCCCAATAGTCTCAGTGCCCTCAACCCGCGTCGTCGCCGTCAACAAAGTGATCAACGTCCCGAGGGAAGTGACCGTCCCGCAGGTTGTGAATGTGCGCAGGGTAGTGTCCGTGCCTCAGGTCGTCACAGTCAAGAAAGTGATCTCCACGCCTAGCTACGTGTCTGGCTACAGCGGCTACTCCGGTGGCTACTCCGGCGGCTACTCCGGCGGCTACTCCGGTGGTTACAATGGTGGTTGGTCCAACAGTGGTTGGTAATGATTGTTCTAGTCAAATCACATGATTATTTATTTTGATTTTTAGTTATTTTATGTAAATAAATATTTTTTTACCTTTAAATACAACATTTTATTTGTATCCCAAATAAAAATATTTATTTCAGAAATTGCATTGCAATTTTATATATTTATTATCCACATGAAAGGCCTTTTAACTTTTATAACCAAAGTGCGAATACACTTTAACTACGGACATAACCCATTTTGGAAAAATGGACAGCATTTCTTAAGGTGCTGTCACCTCACGAAGTCTATTAAAAACCTATATACATACTTAATTATTATTAATGAAAAAATATATGTATGACATGTTCAAGACCTTTGTCCTGCGCCTGAATGTAAAAAGCACACACACAAATATCAGATACATCTAGACATCTGTGTACTCATATACAACGTATAATTTAATTAACTCAAAACCTGAAACCAGTTTCTTCAGAATCGATAGTGGAATCGATTGCACTACTTTTTTACTACTTTAGTTTTTTATTTTTCAATAAATACTTTACACAAGTTTTATGTTATGACCGATGATGTTTACCTCTCAGATTACAAATTGTTTTGTAATCTGAGGCTTATCTACGTAAACAGGACACCATTATTAATTTTAATGTTTACGTCATTATTAATGTTACACCTATCGACGATAGTGTGCGAGTGTGAGTGTAGTGCTATGAATTTTTCAGAATAAGTCAAAAGCCAAATAAATAATTATTTATTTTCATGAAATTTAGTACAAGTAATTACTTGTATTATCAGCTTATTGCAATAAAAATAAGTTGCTGTGTCTGAGGGTAGACGTTGTCCTGCCCTGAGAATAAATAAAAAACTGGGACCTAACTACCTATACCTATCTACCTCTCCCTACCTCTACCTACTTCTACCTACCTCTATCTACCCTACAGGTAGTCTACTTACCCCTACCTATCTACAGCTTCCTATTTACCTAACTATTTTCCACGTAACTTTTTTTTTTTCAATTATTGCGGAGAGTCTCACACAAATTCCCCTATTTTAGGGGCTGCGGGATGATTTCCAAAAAAAAATAAGGCAGGTATTTTTCGTTGGTAACAAAGAGTATATGTACCGATTATTAGCTTCCTACCTTGAAAACTGCGAAAAGTCGCATATAAAATTTCACCCCCCTTTTCCTTAAAAGAGAGTTGAGGGCAGATTTCCATTTTTTATTTCTTACATGTTCAATTACTGAATAACACGTATATACATATTGTCTTAGTAACTAATCTAACCATACGTATTAATTGCAATTAAAAATGTTAACTCGGATGTAGACTAATGTTCAGCATTGTCACAAACCTTTGTGGTTTTTAAATGCTGTCTAATGAGGTATTTTTTGTATAAAATGTTTTTTTTTTAAAATGGTAATACCTAAATAAAAAAAAATATGATGCACGATTTTTTTGTTAGTCAAAAATAGTCCGCATACCAATTTTTAGCTTTCTACCTTGAAAATTGCGTAATGCTCCATACAAACTTCCACCCCCCATTTTAGGGAAGTGGGGGGTTAGAAAGAGACAAAAAGTAGCCTATATCACTCCCCATCCCTTCAACTATCTCTACATAAAAAATCACGTCAATTCGTCGCTCTGTTTTGCCGTGAAAGACGAACAAACAGACACACATGCACACTTTCACATTTATAATATTAAGTATGGATAAATTCCAGCTGAATGATTCATTCAATGCCAGATTTTAGCCTTTTAATTTTATATATGTATTATTTAAATTTAGGTGATAACATAAATGGCTGCAACGATTAAGACAATTAAAAATACAGGTTGAAGATAGAATTTCCAGCATTAGTTCAATGCACCCTTCCAAACCGTACATCGTCAAATCATTACAATATTAAAATGTAATTTCTATTAATAACAGTGTAAAGCCAGTTCGGGATATTAATGCTATTTCAGCTTTCTTATGATTTTAGATTATATACGAATAAAAACCTTAATGCACATTATTATAGTTTTTCTGCGGCGTAATAACTTAAAACTCATTTATTAATTTTAGACCTTGTGAATGTCGATAGTCATAATTATTATATTAAATTCTACTACCGGACTGAGAACACTCCGGCATTACTTTTTACTATACATTTATTCGGGTGTAAGTATTTTTCTGTGCTCTTTTATATATTTTACTATTTCTTCCATGTTGTTCGTGACGTCACCAATGATAGCGCCTGAAAACCAGTACTGCCGACCTGTCATGTATTAGTTTTATGGTTTGCATGCATCTGAGTCACTTTCCATTTTAGATGAGACATTATTAAGTTATTTTTATTGTTAGTAGTTCATTTATTTTTGGTTTTCTTTACTTTTAGACTCCTAAAAGTAGCCTATATGTTATTCCACGGTATGATCTATGTATGTGCCAAGTTTCATCCAAATCCTTTCAGTAGTTTCTCGTGAAAGAGTAACAAATATCCATAGGTACATACATATTTTCGCATTTATAATAAACGTATTAGTAGGAAGTAGGATTAGTAGGATAACTGCTAAAATTTAAGAGATTTCTATTTATTGCCATGTCAATTTAAAATGACTGCAATAATATTCGAATAAATTCAATGAGTGTATTAATATAGATTATGTACCTATTCTACCATTTAACGGGTACTGGCAATTTCCGTTACAATAAATATATATCGAATATGCGAATAGTAAAGCAAGGCCGCAGAGCGAAGCTTTGTGCTTGTGCCGCGAGGACGAGGTTGCGTCAGCGCTTCCTCGCGCCACTATATATGCAGCCGGTGATGACTCCACCAACATTCATCAGCTGCAACCCGCTGAGAACACTCACCTACCGACAATATGAAATCCTTTGTAAGTACACCCCTACCCTTCAATACCCTACCTTACAATACCCAACCTTACATACAACATAAACTCAATCTATGACATATCTAAAAATAATAGTTTCTTGCCGGAGTCTTCTCAGTTCAAGTGTATTCCGAACCTTAGTAGAGTCTATTGTAAAACTGTAACTGTTGACGTTCATAAGTGCCTTATTAGGGCCTAAACTGAATAAATGAGTTTTTGATTTGATTTGAATAGTAACCATTTATTAACTATTTTTTTTTTTGGGATCCACATATTTATAATACTATTTCTCATAATTACAGGTAGTAATCTGCGCCCTGGTGGCGGTGGCGGCGGCTGGTAGCGACGATAAGGCCAGCAGCGCCCGTGACAAGCGAGGCCTTCTCTCAGGCCTCGGGGGTGGCTACAGCAGCGGCTACGGCGGCGGCTACGGCGGTGGCTACAGCAGCGGCTACGGCAGTGGCTACAGTGGTGGATATGGAGGTTACTCCTCCCCAATAATCTCGGTGCCCTCAACCCGCGTCGTCGCCGTCAACAAAGTGATCAACGTCCCGAGGGAAGTGACCGTCCCGCAGGTTGTGAATGTGCGCAGGGTAGTGTCCGTGCCTCAGGTCGTCACAGTCAAGAAAGTGATCTCCACGCCTAGCTACGTGTCTGGCTACAGCGGCTACTCCGGCGGCTACTCCGGTGGCTACTCCGGCGGCTACTCCGGTGGTTACAATGGTGGCTGGTCCAACGGTGGTTGGTCCAACAGTGGTTGGTAGTGATTGTTCTAGTCAAATCACATGATTATTTAATTTTAGTTTATTTTATGTAAATAAATATTTTTTTACTTTTAATATTATCATTTCATTTAGACAGTAAGAACATGATGGTTGATACGTACTTAGATATACAGGAAGGGGAAGACTATAGAGTATAGGTGATGTATGGTTGAATTGTGTGAAGGATGATGATGATAAGACGGAGTGGATACTGTGATGGGATGAGAATGTGATGGTAATGTCCAGACACACGTATTAGCGTAATAATTGCGCATATAATGTTTACTCTAAACAATAATATTAAAATAAAAAAATAAATGAAATTATAGTACTTGATAATAATCTATTATATAAAAGAGTAGCGGTTTTTTGGGTAAACATCCCCCTGCCCACACCGCTGAACCGATTAATGTGAAATTTGGCATGTGCATAGATTTTGTCACGTAGACCCCATTTAAGAAGCGATTTTTCGAAATTCCTTTCCGCAGTGGTGGAAACGGGCCCTTTGTGCGATTTTAAGAATCTTAATATCTCTGGAACCATAAGGTCTAGGAGTCTGAAATTTTTAATGTAGCTTTTTCAGTAAAAAATATTAGATATGGGTGCGAGCGTTTCTCAAACTTTTGTCTATGGGAGGAAAATTTAAAAAAATAAGGGATTTGCTTTGTTTCCGTTAAACCTTGATAACTTTGTGAGTTTGAATGCTAGAAACTCAAAATTTATAGTGTATGTAGTTTAATAATACTGCTAAAATGTATTTTCGGCATTTCTCAAACTTTTTTTCTTCGAGGAAGATATTACCGATGGAAATTATGCATTTTTCAAACTCTTATATCTCTGCAACGGCTGAAGATAGGCAAATGAAATTTCGTATACGCGTTATGCTATACAAATACTAGAAATTTCAACTTGGTGTTTATCAAAGTTTTGCCCATAGACAAAGTAAAAATGTCGAAAATTTACTTTTAGCATCCTGTTTTTCTCAGTTAATATTCATAGCAGAAGCTTGATTTTTGGAATATAAGCTTTCTACAGTATTTGTTTCGAAACGTACTATCAAGTTTCTCAAACTTTTCATGCGGCATAAAGTTATAAAGGGTGAAATATCCAATTTTTGCACTTTAATATTTTTGTAATGGCTCAAGCTAGGGACCTTACATTTGGAATATAAACTATTCAATACAATTGGAATAATATTCAAACCAGTGTTTCTCAAATTTTTCATAGTTGTAAATTTTATGACACCTTAAATTATTTTCTATCAACCTGTATAACGGAATTACTACACAACTGAGAAGCATGATTTTTTTGGAAATAAGCTACCCTTAGCAAGCACTATAAGAATCCTAAAGCATTTTACAATACAATTTAGCAATGAAATGTTATAGAGGGTGGAAAATTTTATTTTTGACTTTTAATATTTTTGCAATTACTTAAGCTAGGGTTCCAAAATTTTAAATGTAGACCATGTAACATAAATGTAACAATATGCAAGTCAATAATTAAAAAAAAAATGATCGTAGACAATGTTATGACCTTTTTTTTTTTTTTTTATCAACCTGTATAACGCAAGAACTATTCAACTAAGAAGCATGATTTTTTGGAAATAAGCTACCCATAGCAAGCACTATAAGAATCCTAAAGCATTTTGCAATACTATTTAGCAATGAAATGTAATAGAGGGCGGAAATTTGTATTTTGGCCCCTTAATATTTTTGCAATTACATGAGCTAGGGATCAAAAATTTTGGGTGTAGACTATGTAACATAATTGTAACAATATGCACATTAATAATTTTAAACTTTTTAATCGTAGACAATTTTATGACCTTTTTATTTTTTTTTCATCAACCTGTATAACGCTTTTCCTATTGATTTAAGAACCACGAATTTCTGGTTATAAGCTACCCATAGCGAGAACTATATGAACCCTAAAGCATTTTGTAATACTATTTAGCAATGCAATGTTATAGAGGGTGAAATATTTCATTTTTGCCCTTTAATATTTTTGCAATTACTTGAGCAAAAGATCAAAAATTTTGAATATAGACTAATTAACACAAATGTAACAACATAGAAATCAAAATTATTCAAAATTTTAGTCATAGATATTTATATGATTTTTTAAAAAAGTTTATCAGACTGTAATAAGGCTATTCGTATAAGTACCATATTTTATGAATTTAAGCTATCATATAGCATGCATTGTTTATAGCACACTAAGAACCCTTCCACTCACAGTATTGTTCAACTTTCATGCCAAAATAAAGTAACAAAGCTTTAAATTTTCTTCAATATCTCAAACAAGTGATCTAAAATTAAATTATAATACTTAACATTTAGTTTATATAAAATAACTAGCTGTTCCCCGCGGTTTCGTTCGCGGGTTTATAAGTAGCTTATAACCTTCGGGGATAATGTAGCTTCCCATTAGTGAAACAATTTTTCGAATCGGACCAATAACTCCGGAGATTAGCGCGTTCAAACAAACTCTTCAGCTTTATTATTACTACCTATATATAGATTAAGTTTTCACCCAAGAAATAAAAAAAAACAAATTTAGTAAAAATAAACTCAACACCAATTTTGAAATAATTAGGACCTTCTTAAGTAGTATTTGTTTCTATGAAATCCGTATATAACATCTACAACAATTCAACTTAAAAATATTCAACGTCAAAGCAATTATCATCAAACAAATTACGTATAGGACTTCATGTCGGTGAAGTCGTGCATAGTTCGGTTCTTTTCGGTATTGCTCGGGTTACATCGGGCGCCGCGTCGCATCGCCCGTGCTATACAAAAATAAATAAATATCCTGGGACATTCTTCACATATTTTTTTTCAGGTTTTCAATTGCAAAAAGATTTTTCCAAATCCGACTGGTAGATCCAGAGATTAGCGCGTTCATACAAACAAACAAAAACTCTTCAGTTTCATTATAGTTTAGATAGATAGATATATAGATTATTATTAGTATAGATAAATTATAGATAGGTTTATGTTGGCAGTTCTTGACAATTTTGCATCAATCTGTATTGTATCATTGAGACAATCATTTAAGAAGCTGTCCTTAGTTTCTCACAAGTTCTGGGATAAAAATACCTACCTTCTTATCTCACGGGTCTACCTCTCTGCCAATTTTCATTACACACTGTTTGAACGTTTAGAAAGAAAGAAGAAAGAAAAACTTTTGTCTCCTGCATTGCATGCCATTCGAAACTTATAAAAAAATATATCAAACATAAAAATTCAATATACTTACCTACAAAAATAATCTAAGGCTCTGAATCTTTGACTGTTTTTTTTAACATAACAAAAACTTATGTATGACTAATAATGGATTGTAATTTTTGACAAGTATTTAGACGTGAAAACTGACCTTCACATGCATAATATATTTATGTAGCATTCAATCGTCACAGAACTATACCTGTCCCTGGATATTAAATAGCCTAAAACCTTCATCTAGGAACCTGAACCTAAGAGGATACCTATCTTTGAAAAGCGCTTCATAATCTGTACTGTGGTTTTCAAGGTATGAGAATACTAACGGACAAATTGACCTACATATTATTTGGTTGGTTAAATTGAGTACGGGGTGTTCATGAACTCTAATGCGGGTGAAACCGCTGGGCGAAAGCTAGTACATATATATATCAATCACAAATGCAGATGTGGTGATAAAGAATAATAGGGTAGTTGACTGACACATCAAATCAGCTACTTTTTAATAAATGTCAAAACGATAGTTTTATAAGGAACTAGCTGTCCCCCGCGGTTCCACCCGCGTTTCCAAATAAAAAGTAGCCTATGCAACCTATGATCTAGATAAGGCAACATAATAATTGTCCATGGGAAAACAGTTTTCTCTTAAATATATTCCAACATGCTTAAAAGTTTGTCCTTGTGCTTTATTTATATTGACTTCAGACGATAGGTAGGTAATTTCACAGGAAATTGTACCTATTCGTTTAAATCTATATGGTAAATCTGTGGGTATCATCGGAATGCGAGGTATCAATACTGTTTGCCCAACTGCTGGCTCAGTCAAAACCAATCGCTACTATGACAGAAATCTAGAAATTTTACTTGAAGTCTGGTACCATTACATAAATTGGTGGTCTAATATCTATTTAACATGCTTTGTCCCGAATGACTGTCTGACGGATCAACACATAGCCTAAACCGCTGATCGTAGAGACCTGAAATTTAGAGGGTGTGTTCTTCGTATGAAGTAGGCATCCTATAAGAAAGGATCTTCCGAAATCCTTAGGGGTTGAAAAACTGGGACAAAGTTTGTATGGAACAACGTGATTCCTTGGTCCAATCTACTTCAAATTTTGCATAAACATTCTTTAAGATAATTGATGGAAGACGTGTTTTGTATTTTATTGAAACTCATCGCCTATCGGGGTTAAAAAAGGGTAGAAAGTTATTTTGGGGGTGATTTGCATCGAAGTTGATATCAATACTGCTTTTGAACTCACATAAAAGCTTGGTGCAATGCAATGCATATGACGAACAATTGGGATGAATTTGCTGTTATGTCTCATGACCTTTGCCAAGACAACAATCATGGGACAAAAGAAAAGTATAAATTAGATGTTACAACACTCTACATTTCTGCGAGTTAGTTGCAGCCGGTTAAATATACCCATTTGTATTTGAAGTATATCGAAATGGAAACCAGTATGCCAAATTTGGTACAGAAGACCAACCCATCAAAAGGTTACGTTTTTCCCAAGATCTTTCTTATGGTCACTTTGATGCCTACGCTGATGCCGATGGTGATAGTAACACTGATCAGCGTCCAATAGCCAATCTAAATATATAAAACTTTTAACAAAAATTAGAACCGATATCATGGTGCCTTTTGGCAGATTTTTTTCGCTTACTTCAAAACTATCATATTAGAGTTTCTAAATAGTTATTTTATGCTTTTTAGTGCCTTTGAAGGCGGTTCTATTTTTTGTTAAAAGTTTTTATTTTTCAATTTTGAATTTCTTATGTGTAATCAATGACTCTCAAGGTCACTGACCTAGGATAAGCATATTAGCGTTGTAGTTTCCATCATCGTTCCTATAACATTTAAAGAATTATCCCCTAACTCCTAACCATTAAGGAGTTGTACCGTCCATCATCAGCTCAGCAACATTAGATGATGACTATCAGACGCAAATATTTAAATAGCTTTAGAAAGTATGATGAAAAACATTGTAAGTGCCTATAAAATTTAAAGAGTTCCCTCGATTTGTCCAGGATCCTATCATCAGATCCTGACTTGGTGACCATGGGACTACTTGTGAAGTATACCCTTTCAAACAAAAAATAATTTTCCTAATCGGTCCAGGCGTTCGAGTATTCGGGGAACATACAAAAAAAAAGATTTCAACGAATTGATAACCTCCGCTTGAAGTTGGTTAATTGACTGACTGATCGCGGGTGGCATCGCGGGTGGAAAGCTATTTAGCATTAAATAATAAAGCTGAAAAGTTTGTTTGTTTGTTTGAACGCGCGAATCTCCGGAGTTACTGGTCCGATTCGAAAACTACGCTGTCGGCTGGTAGTTTAGCCATTATTTTGTCGTTGATGGCGTCAACGCTTATATTTCTGGCAGCTAATTAAATTAAATTGCCCTCTAACACATCCATTAATGTTTTTTTTGGTCGATATTGGCTATATCCGGATATACTCTACAGATCAGGTCTTCAATGTTGGTCACGATTTTACCAAGGTCTTTGTCAATAGCTATTTTTTTATCTGATTCAGGTACTTTCCCATCCCCGATTAAATGGAGCTTTATTGGGAAATCTGTGCTTCCTCTACCCAAGTGACTCCTCATTTTGGTATACAGTTTAAATAATTCAACAGACTTTCATAATGAGGAAGATTTAATAATATCTGCTCTAGTTTCCCTAACAGGCAACGTTTATCTGAAATCACCAGAAGTTATTCCACCCATGGCTATTTGTGCATTTTATAATTCTGAGAGTTCTATCTAAAGCCTCTAGATGAGCTCTAAGAGTCATGTGCACTCATCCCATATTATTAGGTTTGCATCTTGTAAAACCTTGCCCAATGGTCCATTTTTACGTATAGAGCGTACGCTGTCTTATTCAAGAAATACCGTAAGGGTCTGTTTAGAAGAGAAATGAGCCGTCCTTCTACCTGTCAATAGTGTAGCAGCAATAAATATCTGATGATGCAACAGCAATGGCTAATTTCGTTGACTTCAAAACTATCAGATTAGAGTTCCTACATAGTTATTTTATACTTATTAGTGCCTTTGTGTTTTTTTTTTGTTAAAAGTATTTTATTTTTCATTTTTTAGTTTCTTATGTGTAATCAATGACTCTCAAGGTCACTGACCTAGGATAAGCATATTAGCGTTGTACTTTCCATCATCGTTCCTATAATATTTAAAGATTTATCCCCTAACTCCTACCCGTTAAGGAGTTGTACCTTCCATCATCAGCTCAGCAACATGTGACGACTACCAGACGCAAATATCTGAATAGTTTTAGAAAATATATGAAAAACATTGTTAGTGCCTATAAAATTTGAAGAGTTCCCTCGATTTCTTCAAGATCCCATCATCAGACCCTGACTTGGTGACCATGTGACCACCTGTATGTATAGTTTCCAAATCGGGTCAGGCATCTTCGAGTAATCGAGGAACATACATAAAAAAAGATTTCGACGAATTGATAACCTCGTCTTGATGACAGTTAAAAATAACAAAAAACTGTTACCTAGGCGACCGCTGTCATCCATTGACAACCGCGTCGCATCGCTCACCCATGCTATACATGCTCCCGCTTAACGTTCTTTTTATCATTGCTCAGCTCCTGAGGGTCGTAGCGTGATGTTCTATAGCCTATAACCTTCCTTAATAAATGGGCTTTCAATTGCAAAAAGGTTTTTCCATATCCCACTGGCAGATCCAGAGATTAGCGCGTTCAAACAAACAAACAAACAAACAAACAAACTCTTCAGCTTTATTAATTAGTATAGATTTTGTATGAAATATTACATTATTACGTCATAGTTTTACAGCATCAAATCATCAACTCTTATTGGTTCTACTGGTAATTAAAAATCATAAAAAGCATTAAATGTACAACATGTTTGATATTTCCACGTGTTTTTAGATGTTTTATGGTATGGTTAGTGTTTGGTCATTTATTTTTGACACTGTCAAATTACCCTATTCCTGACTGTTATTATATAGCTACTTCTGACTGTCAATAAATAAACGTTACTATCTGTAGATAATTCAGTCAAGTATACTTTAAAAGAGGTATTCCAACGACGAGCACGACATAAATGTAGACCGTAAAGGTCACAATTAAATCAGTGAAATCTTTTATTTAGTACTGTTATAAGATAAAAATCTAGCCAACCATGGAAAAATGCTATTTTTTCCATTACCTCAAAATTATTGGATACCAAAAAATTAAAATGAATGATCAATAAATATAATATGCGTAATATATTTCCAAGCATCGAACTTAATTTTGAATGCAAATTTTGTTTATAATGAATAAATTATAGTAAGCTATGAATTATTCCTCGCTACGACAATATACAAATATATATACTAAGTGTAAATATAAATATTATGCAGGTAAATAATTATGATGTATGAACCTTATTGGCATTAACAATACCTAATCGTATTCAATTCCGGAAGCACAAAGATCAGATGATAAAAATATTTTTTTATATGAATATATAAAAATCGGACACTTTTGATTTATTGTGTCCTTCATCTAGACTATTCTAGACATGTATTTAGTTGCCTGGGAACCGGCAGTTCCTCGATTACTCTAAAAGCGTATATATTTAAATATCACGAACAGAAACCATAATTAATATTTCCTACAAATAATTAGACAATATTTAGTGTATTTTCTTTTCCTATCCGCTCTTTTTAGTTTAGCCTAGAATAATCCTACAAAATTATGAAATTATGACAGTTAGAAACATTGCGTAAAAAGCCTTTATCTACATTTGTAAACGTCTTAATTGGGTAGATATATGTTAGAACTGATAAAACAGAAAGAAAGTTTCAATTTACAGTTATATGGTCTTTGGATGTTGTTTAGTTTGTTTATAAATATTTTTGTGTTGTTTTCTCTAATTATGTAACAGTGCGATAAATTAAATCACCCAAATAAATAGTACTTATTAAGGTTGTAGCAATTATAGAAATGTCAGAAGCACGCTTCTGTATCGATCTACTCGACCATGACTCGATTAACCGATATTACATGTAATCGTTAAATGTAGCACTGCCGCATGCCGCATGCTGGCTTCATCGACTTCAGCTGCAATCAACGAATAACACAAACGCACTCAATTATATACAGACGACCACAATCAAGGTAAACACTGCGGCACCTTATGCGGTTGTAATAGGAGCTATTTTGCAACTAAAATGTGTAACTTGATCTGAGGCCATTTGTACATATGTGTAGTATATTCGACACTAAAATTGTTACGAAACATTTCCCTATCATTTAAGTGCTATACTTGATATTTGTGTGATAAACTTTTGTAAGAGATTTTTGTAGTGTCAACAACGTGCGATTAATTTTTGCAAGCGTCTATACGCTACGTTAACCGCTTACCATGAGACTGGCAGTATGCTAACTTAGGCGAACTGAAGCAATTTATGTAAGGTTTTACATAAATTGCTTCATTTATTTATGACTAGTTTTTCACCCTATTGTAACCCCCTTGGGGGGTGAATTTCGGATCTTCCCTTTACCCTTAAACTACGCTACTGAAAATTTATGTGAGCACACACACACGACCTACCACAAGTAAGGTTCATACGCACTCGTGAATTGCAACATATATGTATTTGCCAGCCTTTATTTTTAGGGTTCCATAATATTTGCTATTGGTAACCTACTCGAGCGAGACCTACTCACACTTGTCCGGTTCTTTTTTAAATATTTCATAACTCAAACTCAAAACTCATTAATGCAGTTTAGTCCCTGATAAGGGAAGACTACTATAATGTTTATAACCTAACCTATGAACGCGTATAATGAGCAGAACATAGCATTTAAAAATACGTCCTATTTCCATGCAAATATTTGACATAATGCATTCACGTTAGCTCTTCTAATAGTTGTCGTGCAAGTCAATAAGTAAATGAATAATAATATACCTATGTTTAACGATATTTGGTGAGCTCGTGACGTCACCGATCCTCACTTGCTTATATATGTCCTGGGAGTGGCTAGCTGCATCATTCCACTACCGCTCCCGCCTGCGAACTGATCACCATGAAAACTATTGTGAGTATACTTTTTTCCTAAACATCAATTCCAAATAAGTTTTTAAGTATTTGCTACGGCACTTACGAGTCAACGATCTTTCCAGTAATATCCTGGGACATTATTCACATACGGCTATTTGATCCCAAACTAACCAAACATACATTTTTTTTATCAAGATTTAATAAATACTAAATATAGATAATTACGCCTGAACTTAGGACAGACACATGTTCATGCACACATGTTTGTTCTCGATGGGAAATTAACCCACAATTTTACTTGTTTTAATTTGATAATAAATTCCAGGTTATACTCTTTGCCTTGGTGGCATTAGTAGCAGCTGAAGATGAAGGGGTTGAAAAACGTGACAAACGCAGCTACTTCCACGGCGGCTACGGCGGACACAGCGATTACGGCGGCCACAGCGGCTATGGCAGCCACAGCGGCTACGGCGGCCACAGTGGCTACGGCAGCCACAGCGGCTACGGTGGTGGCTACAGTAGCGGCTACGGTGGTGGCTACGGCGGTGGATATGGAGGTTACTCCTCCCCAATAGTCTCAGTGCCCTCAACCCGCGTCGTCGCCGTCAACAAAGTGATCAACGTACAGAAGGAAGTGACCGTCCCGCAGGTTGTGAATGTGCGCAGGGTAGTGTCCGTGCCTCAGGTCGTCACAGTCAAGAAAGTGATCTCCACGCCTAGCTACGGCGGTGGCTCTGACAGCGGCTGGTCCAGTGGTCATGGTGGCTGGACCAATGGTCATGATGGATGGTCCGGTGGTCAAAACGGCTGGTCTGATAGTTACGGTGGCCAATCTCGTGCATGGTGGTAATTTGACTTGTTTTTTGTTGTTTTGAAGAAATTGAATTATACATAATTTAATTTTAATTCTTAATTTTATTTATTATCCTAGCCTAGTGCATTGAAATAATGATGTTCTAATAAGAAATGTTAGAAGGGCTCATATACACAAATATAGACATACTAGCTCTCCCCTGCAGTTTCACTCACGTTCCCGGGATAAAAAGTAGCCTATAGCCTTTGGGGATAATGTAGCTTCCTATTAATAAAATATTTTTTCGAATCCGACTGGTAGATCCAAAGATAACCGCGTTGAAACAAACAAACTCTTCAGCTTTATTATTTGTATAGAAGATAGATAGGTATTATACGGAAAGACCGGTATTTTTTTTTACTTACCTACCTACTTTAACTTTAGCAATACTTAAAAGTAGGCATTAAATCTTTGGAGTTTATAAGCTTTTAGCTATGAAATAGAATCAATAACAACCTGTTACAGTATGACACAACTTAGATGAAGCTTCGGCAAAATTCGAAAAATCAATCATTCCCGAAAAGAGTGCGCCTACAACATTACCCATGTTTATTAGTATTTTAGGCGAAAATGATCTTGTTGAACGTTGAATGGCGCGATAATGAATGATTTTTATTAGTTGTGTAAATCGGAAGTGAATTGTAGATATTCGATTTGCCGATGCTACATCTAAGTTGTGTCATACTGTACCGGATATTGCAAAGCGTTCGGTACATTTCTACGATGTTTTATAACGCGACATATTATTATATAACGCGGATCTCATATGAAGACGAGGCTTAATTAATTCAATAGTAGATTAGCAACAAATGTCAATGTCAACCAGCTCAAGGTATAGTTTTCTCTTTTTAATACATTTAAATATAAAACTTGATATTAACTACGCTATTTTTAGTGTTGGTTTTTACCAAAGATAAAGAATTCTACCAATTTGATTCTACAAGTTTGCGTAGATTGCTGTCATTTATTATTATTATTTGATTATCCCCCAAAGGTTATAGGGTACTTTTTATCCCGGGAATGCGAGTAAAGCCTCGGTGCAAAGCTAGTTTGGAATACAGATAGCTAATATTCAATGACATATACGACTATTTCATGAAAATGTTACTAATATACCTTGGAAGATTATATTGATGATTTCTTTTGTTATTAATCAGTAAATATACTACCATTCTTCTCCCAAATAACATGTTGATAACTTACGACCTATAACTGAGCTGCAATTAGCAAAAAACGTGATAAAATTTGAATTTCGCGCTCCAACCGACGCCTCCACCTTAAGAAGATGCTCTCCGCTAATGACTCCGTCCTATATATAAACTGACGGAGACAAGCGAGGCGCTTTACTTACTTTTAGTAAAAAAATACGGCTTTATATTATAAAAAAAAAACGAATAATTTTTTTTAAAGTAAGGAAACTGTCCCCTTTCTATTAGATCTCAGGATGTATTTTAGTATTTTCAAGTTATTTAGATGAACCAAATAACCTGTTGGGCGTCGCCACCATTTTAATAGATTTCCCTTTATGGACAACCGTGTGACGGCATTTAATCGCTTTTGTTTCTGGGAACTTATTTTGAAAATTTCATGTGGAAAAACCAAGTTAACTAGCTAGCTATCAGTGACCTCCGCTGTCAGATGGCCGATGCCCAATAGGATAACCAGTCAGGCGTCGGCGTCTGACAGCGGAGGTCACTGATAGCTGGCTAGCTAGCTAGTTAACTTTGTTTTTCCACAAGAAATGTTCAAAATAAGTTCCCAGAAACAAAAGCGTTTCAACGCCGTCACACGGTTGTCCACTATAAAGGGAAATCTTAAGCTGTACTCGTATTAAAAGGTGGCAACGCCTGACTGGATAAGACTGGTTTTTAATTTCAAAAAGGGGCATATTTGCGATTTTTTTCTAACATTACTAATGAAAAATTAAAAAATATTAAAAAACTATTCTTCGTTATATATTCTCTAGTTAACATATATTTTTTGTCAAATGTCTTGCAACAAATAATGTAGTGAAAACCCATCTCATAAAGTTGCCCTAATTTATGTATAGGAAAATACCTTTCATTATAAAATAAATAAGGGACCTTAAATAAATCATAATTAATATTCTAAAAAGACTGGTTTCCTATTCAAGGATCATCGTTATATATAATATACATATATTATGTTTATAGAGTCGCGTCGTATAGGTATATAAGCCGAGGGCAAGGTTGCGTAACGCGTCTCCTCGGCCTGTATTTATAACCGAAGGAATTAGTTCACGGCATCAGTCACCCATCGTCAAGCCATCAGTCGTCACCGACAACTAACAACATGAAAGTATTTGTAAGTACCATCATTATTAAAATATATACCAAGTGATTTTTTCATCACCTTCCAAATTTTTCCACGCATTATCCATATAAAACATTATTTGGAAAAAAAATTTTTCCCGGTTTTGCCAATATTAATTTGCGGTGATGACCACTTTCCATCATCGTATGCTTGCTTGAGCAAATCACAGTTTTAGAAGTCATATTTCGAATAAACTCCACCTAGCTTTACTAGGTGCGTAGTATCATCACGTTTACTTTTAAATGTTTCAGCTCATATTTGATAACAATAGAACATTTATTTCATAATGATTCCAGGTGGTAATCTGCGCTCTGGTAGCCGTGGCTGCGGCCGGTACAATTCGTGAGAAGCGCGGCTTCTTGCACGGACTTGGCTCCGGGGCCTCACTCGGCAGCTACGGAGGCCTAGAAGGCTACAGCGGTCTAGGTGGCTACAGTAGCTACAGCTCCCCTGCTATCAGCTACAGCGCGCCTGCTGTCAGTTACTCTGCCCCTGCCGTAAGCTACGCTGCTCCCGCCGTCAGTTACTCCGCTCCTGCCATAAGCTACTCTGCTCCCGCCGTGAGTTACGCTGCCCCCGCCGTCAGTTACTCAGCTCCCGCTGTGAGCTACTCGGCACCCGTATCCACGACCCGCGTCGTTGCCGTCAACAAAGTGATCAACGTACAGAAGGAAGTGACCGTCCCGCAGGTTGTGAATGTGCGCAGGGTTGTATCCGTGCCCCAGGTCGTCACAGTTAACAAAGTGATCTCCGCCCCTAGCTACGGCGCTGGGTACGCCAGCGGGTGGTGATCGTGTCTCTAGTCAAAGCTCGATGTGATATTTATTGATAGTTATGTCTGAATAAAGATTTATTTTCACACATATTTTTTTCGTTTTAATTTGAGAAAATAATAGACAGTATTTTTTAGAAAAAATATAAAATTTATTTACTTTTTCAAAATATTTATGAGTAAATAACAAATTGAGGCAGACCAGCCCCACAACCAGCACCTATTCAAATACCATACACACGTATGCACACTTATTCGATCCAAATACAAGTAATTCTTCTAGACACATGCTAAAACTCTAACTTGAAACTCATTTAATTCAGGCACATATGAACGTCGCCATGATAAGGCCCCTAAGAGAGTAAAATAGGGGGTCGCGGATGAAACCGCGGGACGAAAAGTTAATCACAAATAATATTGTTCCATGTATCCTCGTAGGGCTTACAGATCTGTAGTAGGTAGGTACACTTTAAAATAGATTTAAGGATGTTATCTGATCACACACTACGAACGTTTGTACTATGGAATCCAGCAGGAAATAAAGAATAATAAATATCCTGGGATATTCTTCACACACGGCTCGTACTATAGGTAATGTACCAGATAAATGATATACTACATAATACAACTTTATTTTTTATGTAAGATGAGCTTACGTTTGAGCGTCGTCTGACCCCAAGGAGGAGTTATGGAGAGGCTAAGAGTGTAGCACGCTTGCCCAGAAACAGCCTATTCACTCTGCCCTTGAAGACATCAAGGTTATAGGTGTTGGGAAACAAAGACCCCGGGAGTGAAAACATCAATAACTATGTAAATTATGAGATATAGGTATGTCCTTGACATTTTATCATCTAAATTGTACTATAAGAATTCCCATCGATACAACAAAAACCTCTCTGAAGAATGAAATGAACAACAACATTTGGCGAAGTTATGTGGTGCATTATGGTTAGGTATATGTATTATTTATTTTATCATTCATTGGTATAAATATATTTTTATAAATCTCTCGCCCTCGTACTTGGAATTAAAATTGTCTCACTCTGTTCGGTTTTAAAGTAGTTTCTTAGGCAACCAAGGGATGCCAAACATGAGGTTCTTCAAGATGGATGTGAAGAAATTGTTGTAGCGTCGGATACTAGTGATATTCCTGGTTGGCTACGGTAACCATGTACCATTATTGACCGGACTGTATTTCAGAATTTCGAAACCGAATCACTGTATTTTGAAAGTATATAAGGTGGGCCGTATGCTTGCTTGCTACTAAAAAGTATTGAAGTTCGAAGTACGTTAGTTTTGAAAGTTTTCCATTGCGACACAATACACTGGAGATTCGAATGTTCGTTAGTTTGACTCTATATAAACTCTAAGTATAAAAATAAGAGATTATCATTGAATGATAACAAGGGTTTAAATTTACGAAAAATATGAAACAAATTTTGAAACAGTTACTTGCATCACGCATCACGACACTTGTAGGACAAATTCCGACTGAGAGCGATAGCATCGCAAGAATCCTTCAACACTCCGAGATGGTTTATCTTTAGCTAATTTTGGGCACGGACCACTGCGACGCCGGCGCCGGCGCGGGTACCTACATAGCGAGGGATGGTACTATATGTATTTATGGTATATAGCAGGATGTGTACATAGCAGTGGCGAAGGGTCCATACAAGCCGATTCCCATCGGCTTACCTTTTAGATATTCCCAGTCCCACAGATTCATCATTTCAAAGCCACTTTTATATAAAATACACCGTAATTAAGTATAAAATTATCGGTGTTTTTTGAACGGCTTACCTTCACCATAATTTTACCCCTCGCCACTAGTATATAGACCTACCAAGGACGCCTTATGAAGCTCCCCGTCGTGATTTACCCAAGAAACTACAGCATGGGACTCTTTAAGGGTATACCTTCATTTAGAGCGCGAAATTCAAATTTTATCACGTTTTTTGCTAATTGCAGCTCAGTTATAGGTCGTAAGTTATCAACATGTTATTTGCGAAAAGAATGGTAGTATATTTACTGATTAATAACAAAAGAAATCATCAACATATTCCTCCAAGGTATATTAATGACATATACATTTCATGAAATGGCAACGCGCGAGTGATACCCCTGGTGTTGGAAGCGTCTATAGGCTACGGTAACCGCTTATCATCAGGCGGGCCTGTTGCTCTTATTATTATCTCTTTGTATTATAAAAAAAACATAAAAATAAAATTTAGAGAAGGTGTAATATAAGTTATGTTAATTACTTAAACAGTGAGTTTGAAATAAAATAATATGATAATAAAAGTGGTAAAAGACAAAGTAATCCTTTTCAATCGATAACAAAAATATTTTGCGAAAGTATCTTTTCGTAACTTACATTGGGTGGCTTTGATAAGCTGCACAATAACGGGACCGACTCGAATCGTGAAAATTATTTGAAACTTTTCATGCTAATGCTTTTTTTCTATCCATACACTAATATGTATTTCAAGTTTGATTTTTTTAAAGTTTATAAGTTTGGATGTAGGAGGTAATGATGGAACTGCCTCGGTGGAGCAGCGCGTCGGGCATGTTTGCATCGGCAGGGCTTCTGGGAGCGACTTCGAACGTCAAAAAATGTTATTCTTCGGACAATGGGTGAACACCTTGACACCTCCATCTTCCGACACTGGCTGTCTACTCGCCGCAACGATAATCGAAAATAATAATAACTATATTATTATATTATATTATTTTACTGGATTGTTTATTTTATCGGCTTATTTTAATTTAATTAAACATTGCAGAATGCCTAAATAAATAACTATATTATTATCTCATTTATTAAATATATATCTAATAAATTACATTTTTAAATATAATCTATAAAAAAAATACATTTAAAAATATAAAAAACAGAATCCAACCGGCATCGGGAACAGGGTCCTAGATACCGATGGTTAAGGCTCCAGACAGAGGAACTCCTCGGACTCCTCCTTAGGCTTTTGAGCCAGCTACCTAACGCGAGCCTCTTGAGGTGTTTGTCAAGGCTCTTGGCCATAAGGCCATGTGCTGATACGATTATTAGTACAATGGTTGCCGTGTCAATATCCCACATGTCAACAACCTCGTGTGCCAGATCAAGATATTATTAATTTCTGGAGCTACGGATTACAAAAAATCTCACTGTATGAATCTACAATATCCCCGAGTGCTATAGGCTACATTATATCGCGAGAACGGTGAATGCGCGGTGATCCACCCGCGTTCCTGACATCATGACAAGTCACTTCCTGTATATAAACACATCTGGGACCATTTAAAAATAGAAGTGAAGTGACAAGTAACTCCAAACCGAGAATCAGAACTTGCAAACTTTACCTCTTTATATTAGTCAAATACAAAAAGTACATATACGACTATTTCATGAAAATGTTACTAATACCTTGGAGGAATATGTTGATGATTTCTTTTGTTATTAATCAGTAAATATACTACCATTCTTCTCGCAAATAACATGTTGATAACTTACGACCTATAACTCAGCTGCAATTAGCAAAAAACTTGATAAAATTTGAATTTCGCGCTCCAACCGAAGGTATACCCTTAAATTTACTCATTGTATTTTTTCGAATTCTAGATTAGTATTAGTATAGACTATTATATTACATTTCTCGTGTTCCCGGTGTAGGCGAGAAACTAGGCATCAAACAAACAGACAAAATAACTTTCGCATTTATAATATTAGTATGGATTATGCTGTTGGCATCATCATCATAATTTTCAAACGATTTTTTACAAACATTCGGTATAAATCATAGCATCACATTCATTTATAGTAGTTTAGTAATGTGTAAATTAGTGAAATATAAAAAGAATTACAATAAAATATAAAATTAACATATTTATGGGTTTAAGTAAACAACCTTTACCATTGATTAACTATCGGTCAACGATTTTAATTCGTCATTAGTCCTCTAGTTCCTATTCAAGGTCCTTCGATGACTTCACGAGGACGGCGTTGCTCAACGCGACTCCTGCGCATAGTATTTATATCTCACAGTTGTACATACACCATCATTCATCCACCAAGACTCAGACAATCATCATGAACTCCTTTGTAAGTATCCTAATAGTATAAATGTAAGTTTGTTTGTTTGTTACCTTTTCAACTATAAATTCAACATATAAATTACCATCATGCCCTTTTGTGACGCCAGTCCCTCCCTCTAGCAATGCGTATTTTTTCCCCAATTTTGTAAATCTTTTTATGTTCCTTATTAAACCATTATTGCTTACGGCCCTAAATAACCGAAGAGTAAGCGCTAGCCTGAAACACAGGTTTAACCAACCTAGCTCAGGCAGACCGCTAGCCAATTTGATGAATTAATATTTTATTACAATGCATATTTTCTATTTTTTTCTGTTCTTTTTAGCTATAAATTAGTTTTTATCGAGAATTTACACAATTTTTGTTTAAATTTTTATCTTGAACATTTATGTAACAATTGCTGTAAACATTTTATCAAATAAATTTATTATTATTTATTATTATATTATAACTACTGAACCGATCGCAATGAGATTTGGCACGCAGTTATCCTATGATATGGACAGGGGACAGTTAGTTGGATAACTCAAGAAATTATGTTTTAACGTATGTGTAACTAAAATTGTGTTACCTTCCAGGTTGTAATCTGCGCCCTGATAGCCGTGGCTGCGGCCGGCAACGTTCGTGAAAAGCGCGGCTACTTGCACGGACTTGGCTCTGGGGCCTCACTCGGCAGCTACGGAGGCCTAGGAGGTTACAGCGGCCTAGGTGGCTACAGCAGCTACAGCGCTCCTGCTGTCAGCTACAGCGCTCCAGCTGTCAGCTACAGTGCTCCTGCTGTCAGCTACAGCGCTCCAGCTGTCAGTTACTCTGCCCCCGCCGTAAGTTACGCTGCCCCCGCCGTCAGTTACTCCGCTCCTGCCATAAGCTACTCAGCTCCCGCTGTGAGCTACTCGGCACCCGTATCCACGACCCGCGTCGTCGCCGTCAACAAAGTGATCAACGTCCCGAGGGAAGTGACCGTCCCGCAGGTTGTGAATGTGCGCAGGGTAGTGTCCGTGCCTCAGGTCGTCACAGTCAAGAAAGTGATCTCCACCCCTAGCTACGGCGCTGGGTACGCCAGCGGGTGGTGATTATATAACTAAGAATAGATAAATTAATTTATGTTTTGAATAATATATATTTTTTTTAATAACAAATGTTGTATTATTGATTGATATACAAACCTATAAAACGAAATCATTTTTGTCTTCAAGCGTGCGTTGATGTCTTTTCTATGACAGGTGCGCGCAGTACAAATGTAGCAGGCTCAATACGCACTAATATATCTTTACTTCATCTAATATTATCCAGAAGTGTATTATTCATAGCTGAAAAATCTAATCTACTATTTTGAGAAATACATCTATATCTATATTCAATTATCACACTATTATAATTCATCTACAATATTTTTAAATAATAATTTAATACTAACCTAACTACTAAACAAACTAACTACTTATAAATGTAACTAAAAATAAATTAATTATAAATAAAAAACTTCCCCTAACTCCTCCCCTGGTGGCAGAGTACCAAGAATACTGGCGGCATTGCCTCGCTGTATTGCGAGTCTTATTCTTTGGCCTAAGTAGCCGTCAGCTCTGGGATCCCCGCGTAGCTTCCACCAACCGCTTAGAGATTTCTCTAAAGAGGTGGTGAGCTCGATGACCCCAGGGTCCTAAGGTTTCAACCCCAAACGGCTCAAATATATACGTACTTGATATTCCGCTATATTTGTGCCGTTTGAGGTTCTCTGCACTGTTGGCTGCTGCGCCAGCTTCGGTCGATGTATACCATGGAGATGCGATGGAGCGAGAGTAGCTTTCTAAAGCATATCTTCTTATTTATTTATGAATTATTTATTTATCATAGCACACAAAACAGAAAATAATCATTATAAGGCAATTATATAAATTTAAGGGTATTGTTCTAGATTGTAATCCATTCCATGTATGCCTAAACGCATCTTAGTAACAATGTTTTTACTTTTACGCCAGAAATAATTAATAAATTAAATGATTAAGTAGTAAACAACATACATAAAATATAAGGATTACTGTATGTATATACAATAGAATAGTTTGTGAAACCAGTTCAAGTTGATTCTACGAAACTGGCAATTTCATGCAAATAATCTGGTTAGTGCCATATGTTAGTGACACAATAACACACGCCCATATATTTACATTATGATTATAAGAACGCGTGAAGTGGCCAGGTCACACACTATCGGTTGCTATCGGAATGCCTGAGTTCTGAGTTCAGAGGCCGAATGCAAAACAAATGGTCTTCGCACTGAAATATAGTCAATGTAAATAGCTTGCTACAACATGGTTGTTGAAAAAATAGATTTTCTTATCAATATTTACCTACTAGATGTCAAAACATTGATTGTAACAGTTTAAAAGCTTAGCTAAATATATAGGAGTAAGATCTTATTTTATATCACTGGATATAGTCTAAAATAATTATTTTGTGAATCGTTTTTCAAATTATTTATAATCAAAAATATTTTTTATCCTGTAATTTACGACGGATATTTAGATCTCTTATCCAAGAGTCAAAATCCAAGTTTCTACTTCTACGTTACATAGTCATCATAGTCATGGAGAAAGACTACTGTACCAGACGGGTGGATGGACCATTGGACACCCGTATGGTCTTAAAATAATAAAAGTAAATTTTCTTTTTAAACCTTGAAATAATAAGAATGTGCATAGAATCAATATGTACTAAATACATTTTTTTTTTCAGATTACATTTTATCAGTTACATCTGACAGTGACACTGACGTGACATGACAGACAGGTGCAAAACGAGTGGCGGTTATCAGTTAATGAAGAGTTAACACCTTATATATTCAGTCCAGGCCCCGATAAGGCACTGTGAACGTAACAAGTGGTCTCAGTTGTCAATACTACCAGATTATGAAATCATAGTTATATGAGGCGGACTTTATATTTGGATCTACTATAAAATACAAGATTAATGTACTTATTAGGATTTTAAAAACAAAATAACATCAAATTATATATACAACTAGCTGTTCCCCGCGGTTTCACTCGCGTTTCCGGGATTAAAGTAGCCTATATATACCCTTCGGGGATAATGTAGCTTCCTATTAGTGAAATAATTTTTCAAATCTGACAACACAAACTCTTCAGCTTTATTATTAGTATAGATTTTGCCCGCGTTCCCGGGACGAAAGTAGCCTATATATTATTCTAAGATATAATCTATTCATGCGCCAACTTTCATCCAAATCTGTTCAGTAGTTTTTACGTGAAAGTGTATCAAACATCCATACATCCTCACAATACATCTTCACATCACTGTGTGTGGAATAAATCTTGTTTTTCAAATAAGTAGTTAGTTTGGAATGAAGGAGAGTGTGAAGAATGTCCCAGAATATTATCACTATCATCATCACTATCACTATCATCACTATCACTATCATCATCATCACTACATAGTATAAAACAAAGTCGCTTCCCGTCTGTCTGTCCCTATGTATGCTTAGATCTTTAAAACTGCGCAACGGATTTCGATGCGGTTTTTTTAATAGATAGTAATTCAAGAGGAAGGTTTATATGTATAATAGTACAGTACAGAAAAGGAGAGAATTTCAAAGATTTGTACAGTATGACACAACTGAGATGTAGCATCGGCGAATCGTTTTCGTACACTTCACTTCCGATTTACACAACAAATAAAAATAATTCAGTATCGCGCCATTCAACGTTCAACAAGATCATTTTCGCCGATCATTTTTAACACATGAGTAATGTTGTAGGCGCACTCTTTTCGAGAACGATCGATTTTACGAAGTTTGCCGATGCTTCATGTAAGTTGTGTCATACTATACACCCGTTAATTTATATATTATCTATTCGTGAAACATTTCTGAATTAAATTAGTAAATGACCTCAAACGTTACCTTTTTATAATTTTAGTACCTTAGAATATGTAACAATATTCGATTGCGTCACATCACATGACGTCACACGCGACGGTTGGCGGCTCCCACGGTAATGACACAGAATGTCTCCATAGTCCCATGCACTAAATACCTACAGTTTTCAAGACCAAACTGGAACAAATATTTCGTGTGTCAACCTTCACCATTTTCGTTGAGAGTTTATTTTTCTTCATACGCCAAGTTGTTATACAATTAATTGTTAACGAATGTGGGTCGTTTTTTGTTCAACAATATGCTTTATGATGCCTACATAGTACAGTCAATTAAAAGTAAAGTTTAAGGCAATGAACCGTGGTAATGGATGTGGTATTATCCTATAATTAGCTTGAACTTTCGCTTGAACACTCTCAAGTTGAAAATCTGTCGCCAAGCACTTACCGCCGTGTTCCGGTAATTGCACTTGAGAGCCAGTTGCCTTCGTGGCATAACAGGTTGGCTACACATTGGCAATACCTCTGATATTGCAAATGGCGATAGACGACGGTAACCACTTACCATCAGGTGGATCGCCTGCCTGCTTGTCAACCTTCTGACATAAAAAAAATATAAATAGGTACTATATGAATAGGTGCTGGAAGAAATTTCTATTAGAAATAAGCAGTCCCTTTGTGCCTTTGTATCTGTTTTGTCTTTTCTCTTTACTTGTCTGTGTGTGTACATACATAAATAAATAATAAAAAATATATACCTACTTGAATAAATCACTTTGCCAGGTCCACTCAAAATTTTTCGCGGTTTTATCCACCTTCTAAAGGGATCATTTTCCCATTATAAAAAGTAGCCCATATTTTATTCCAAGATACATCACTCATTTTATAAATGCATTCATTAATTATCGTTGATTGAGTAAGAAACTAAACACACCTTTACATTTATTTTATAGAATGACGATTACGTTTTTTTATTTACAACATAAGAACATTAAAATTCTTACACATATAATGTAAACCAGTTATGACGATCAATCTATAATAAATCGTACAACATTTATACTAAAGGTTAATGACAGTGTAATGGTATATAGGCGCGTGACGCGTCTACGCAATATCTCCTAAACTAATAATATAAAAAGGTAAAGTTTGTAAGCTCGGATGTAGGTGGTTACTGGTCCGATTCTAAACACTCTGACTAATTACATCATATCATACAAAAGATGTCCACTGCTAAACAAAGGTCCCCCGCAGATCTCCACGATGGCCGGCCTTGCGCTACCCACATCCAGCGGGTTCCCGCGACCCTCACAAGATCGTCGCTCGGTCCACCAAGTGGGGGGAATGCCCTCGCTACCTCTCCCGGTTCGTGGTGGTGATTTATTTACTACTGTTCTCTGCGGTTTCACCCGCGTTCCCGGGATAAAATAGTTTATATCCTTCTCTAAAGCATGCGCTATCTACGTGCCAAATGTCATCGTAATCGGTTCAGCAGTTTAGACGCGAAAAGGTAATATACAGAGTTACTTTCGCATTAATAATCCTACTAATGTTACAAATGCGAAAGTTTGTGAGTATGGATGTATGGATGGATGTTTGTTACTCTTTCACGTAAAAACTACTGAACGGATTTGGATGAAATTTGGAACACAGATAGTTTATAACCTGGATTAACACATAGGATACTTTTTATCCCGGGAAAACATTAGATCCCTCGGGAACGCGGGTGAAACCGCGGGGGAGAAACTAGTATTAGGTATATAAGATAAGATAAACATTTATTGAACACACCAATTCACACGAAACATAATAACAACAAATACAGCACGAAAGTAAAAACAGACAGACAAAAGCAATATACACAAAAGAATCTATATATACATACAATGTGAACTTGTGGGTTCAAATGGCCCCAGCTCAGCATGTGCTGAAGATAACTTCGGCGCTGATTTTCGGCTGAAGCCACGGGTGATTCACGGACATATGAACGGTGCCTATATTTATAAAATGATATTCTTGCAATATAATAATAATAAGAAAAAAAAAGTCATATTGTGCATTATTCAGAAAATAAATTGTATACATTTGTTAGATATTGATAAATAATAGGTATAAAGTAAATAATTTAATAACAAAAAGTAGGTATATATGTATGTAATACGTAGTGCATTGACACCGCACCTAGCTAGATGGCTAGGTACTGATGTCCCAACGTGTAGATGATCGAACAGCTGATCGGTTGCGGTCGCTAAACTGGATTCATGATCTGTGCAACGCAACTACGCCGCGCGCCCGAGTTATTTCTCAAATCACTCGTAATGGCCACCACTCACAAACAAGCCCTCATTTTATTATAGGAACGAATTCTAGTTACAGTGATCGTGTCTTAATTAATGTAAAGCTCTATGCAGACCGCTGTTTTATGGATTTTGGTCTATTAATGTCAGCGGCTACTAGTTAGTCTAAGTGTATTCGTGTCTAATCTCTCTGCCTAACAAACATTATTGAAATGAGATAGAAAATATTTAAATCTGAAAATGTATTCTATGCCTCTGTCATTTACGGGGAAATGGTTTTACGTAATACTTTTACGCAGGCGTGCAGATCGTGGAAATCCTTGGGGGGGGGCTTTTGTCCAGCAGTGGACGTCTTTCAGCTGACATGATGAATAATTTTACGTTTAACGATTATTTTGACAAGACTAAATTTCTTATTTATTATTAGTATCTGAATACGCCTCAATGTTTATAACTATAAAGTTCTAAATCGAGGGACATTACACGCTGCGATATAAACTGACAAATTATACAAACACACGGCTACATTGTGTAAGTGGCTTCGTTTGGCAAAGACCATAAAAATGGCAACATCTCAGTAGATGTTGCCATTGAAAAATGATGATAGATAGATAGATGATAGATGTTGGAAATGTGACAGTTCACATTTCCATACTGTTATGTTGAAGAAGCAATGATATCAAGAGGTAAATAGTCTTCATAGGTAATTTTTTTACAGATTTCGTTACATTATTGGAATTCATATTATAGTACAGTTTTCTTCCCAAGATAATGCTATAATAGTAGTTTATGATACTGTTGCATAATAGGGGTTATTAACTACGAGTGTGAGTTTAAGTACCGAGCCGTAGGCGAGGTTCTTAATAGTATCACACGAGTTTTTAATACCTAATTATGTGCAGTATCATACAGTACTTTATCTAAACTCATATAAATAATGTAATTTAAAGGTAAAAAATCGATAATATTTTGTCATAGGTTTTCATGACTTACGGGTATCGATTATTCGTCATTTCCACTGCCGCCTCCACAATTTCAGATCCATGTTTTTTCACCTTAGTATCACTGCTATTTTTCTATCATTTTTGGCCAAAATAAAATATGTATGCAAAAAAATCAATAAAATAAACAAACATTCATCATGGCGCCCAAATCCGTGTGGGGAAAAACTCCTAAGTTGAGATCTCTACCGCATACGCGACCACAGACAAAGTAAATTTGCATCTAAAATTATAATTGTTTAGTCCTGATGTCTGGCCACATATAATGTTTTTTTCTTTATTATTTTGTTTGACAAGTTGACTGACAGTAATTGAGGTATTAAAACCCAAAAAACATTATAAGTGGCCAGACATGTCCAAATACTTGTACTTTAATGAAAAAAAGTTATTTTATAGCATTATCTTGGGAAGAAAACTGTACTATAATATAATTTTTTAATTTAAGTAGATAAAATAACTTTATCTACTCTCATATCGTAATGTTCTTATTATGAAATCAAAATCAGTACTTTAATGACCCACTTTAGGCACACCCGTCTATAATGATTCATTATAGTACAGTTGTGTTCCCAAGATAATGCTATAAGATAACTTTTTTTCTATTAAAGTACACTTTGGACCTATCAATAGTATAATCAATCAGTATCAATTCAATTTGACGATGACAATGTGACAAATTTTGACTTGAACTTTAGAGGTAAGAATTTTTGGGAGTTGGCAACACGGATTTGATTAGGTATTGATTATTTTGTCTGTTTATTTTATTGTTTTTGCCTACATATATCATTTTGACCAAAAATGTCCCAAAAATAGCATTGTTTTTTTTAAAGTTGGTAGAAAAATACTATTGGTTTTGCTATTTTTTTAAATTACATTATTTATATGAGTTTAGATAAAGTACTGTATGATACTGCACATAATTAGGTGTTAAAAACTCGTGTGATACTATTAAGAACCTCGCCTACGGCTCGGTACTTAAACTCACACTCGTAGTTAATAACCCCTATTATGCAACAGTATCATAAACTACTATTAATATATTACTCAGTGATAATATAAGCATTATACGAGTGAAAGATTTTATTAAGTAGGTCCAGTAGATTTTGAATTTATTCATTATAAACAAAAATAGTTTTTTTTTTCTTAATAATATTAGTGTAGAATGTAGATTAATTTTCTTTGATTTTTTTCTTTTCTACATTATCATATTTAGGCCGAGGATGTCCACTATATGTGACTAAAGGTGGTAACCACACAAAGCCTAAGTACCTATCTCTCAAGACCGTCAGGCGACAGAATATCAACTAGAGTGTGGTAGACAGCTAGACGGGAACGCTTGATTAAAGAATAATCTATACTAATCTATATTTCATTCAAAAAAGGTTTTTGAGACACCTTGGCTTCTCCAGTAGATTACATAAACAACTCCCTAAATATACTGAAAAACTTAATCATTTCAAAATAGATAGTCTTATGGTCCGCAGAAAACTTCTTGATATGAGTTTACTGTATAAAATATTAAGAAATGAAATCGACTGCCCTAACCTTTTGCAATTATTTAAACTACGCGTCCCACGTCGCGTTCCGAGACACGCATCCGGCCTGTTACATCAGCCCCCAGCGAGAACAAACCTAAAGCAATCCTCGACGATATCTAGACTAGCTAAAACCTACAATTCTATTAGTGATGAAGTGGATGTGTTCCATGACACACCACTAAATTTCAAAAAAGTTGTGCTGAGATTGTTCAGATGACATTTATGTCATGGTTTAATTTTTATATTTAATTTTTCTTCATTGTAAGATATATACTTCATAAGTTTACTATATTTATAAGTTCCAAGTTTTTTTTTCTTTGTTCCTTGTCCTAAAATGTTACGACTAATTTTAATTGTTTGAACTACAGTTTTAATTATTATTTTTTGTTTCTTTTTTTTCAAATTATATTTAGATACTTAGTTAACTACCAAGTTTGTTTTGTTTGCATGTTGTGGCACCTTAATAGGTTGTGCATTTACTTTTGTTTTTATTTTAATTTAGTTTTATAGTGTTATTTATAATGTAATAACCACTGGTTGTCCTAAATAAATAAATATTTATCTATACTAATAATAAAGCTGAAGAGTTTGTTTGAACGCGCTAATCTCTGGTGTTACTAGTCCGATTCGAAAAATTCTTTGATTAATAAGAAGCTACTTTGTCAACAAAGGCTATAGGCTACTTTTTATCCCGGGAACGCGAATGAAGCCGCGGGTAATAGCTAGTAGTAAATAAGATGCAACCAACCATTTTGATATGCATGTATGCATAACACAAACATTGATTAATGAAGATTAACTAATATTACGCATAAAGCCTTCGATAAATATTCAAATATAACAAAATAGAGGTTAAGGTTACGTCACAGTATACCGTCGGTACATATACAGTATCTAAAGTTTGGTTTGTCCTTGAAATAATTAACTCTATCTTATATATTTCATACAATAGGGATGATGGCTGCAGGGCCGCGCCGCCCCTATGTGCGAAGTGTGCAGCGCACACAGGCGCCAAGGCAGTAGGGGCGCCGGATGAAATACCAGCGCCAATTATTGAAATAATTTTGAAGAGTGTTCCAACCGCTTGGCCGTGTGTGGCAGACGACCGACAGACACTTAAGTGACAGCAATAGTGCTCCGTTTAGAACTTTTGGGGACGAAACCCAAAAAAGAGGCGCTTCATAGGTTTTGCACACAGGCGCTGTCGGGGTTCAGCGCGGCCCTGGATGACTGGGTAAAAATAATTAATTCTGTTTAGTCCATCAGTTTGGTTATCAAAAATATTGGTCGCGTATTATTTATATTTATGAAAGAAAGAAAAGAAAGAAAAGAAAGAAAAGAAAGAAAAGAAAGAAAAGAAAGAAAAGAAAGAAAAGAAAGAAAAGAAAGAAAAGAAAGAAAAGAAAGAAAAGAAAGAAAAGAAAGAAAAGAAAGGAAAGAAAGAAAGGAAAGAAAGGAAAGAAAAGAAAAGAAAGAAAAGAAAGAAAAGAAAAAAAGAAAGAACGAAAAACATTATATTTAAACTTAATTGTATGGTTTCGAGTTCGTATGAATGTTACTTACGGGTATAAACTTCATATTTGCTGTGGCTAAGCCTTGAGCGGCTGTCACACGATTAACATTAACATCTACTCCATATAATAAACATGGTTACAAATCAGAGGAAACCCGTTCCCACCGAAAACTAGCTCATTGTTAACTTATACACCTATTAAAACTGTTCGCAACAAAGGGCAAGGGTGATGGCAGCTGGCTTTAACGACATTATTAATTAACGCAATTGCATATTTCACCGGTCAGTTAATATTTCTGTTTAGGTCCTGATAAGGCACTTATGAATGTCGACAGTTACAGTATGACACAACTTAGAGTCGGTTGCATAAAGCGCGGTCATAGTAAGGTTATAGTTAACTTTGACTAACATGTACGACCAACCGGCCCTTAGATGAAGATTCGGGAAAATTCGTAAAATCTATCATTTCCGAAAAGAGTGCGCCTACAACATTACCCATGTTTATTAGTACTTTAGGCGAAAATGATCTTGTTGAACGTTGAATGGCGCGATAATGAATGATTGTTATTAGTTGTGTAAATCGGGAGTGAAGTGTAGATATACGATATGCCGATGCTACATCTAAGTTGTGTCATACTGTACAATTATTACATACAATAGACTCTACCCCCGGTTCCACATACACTTAAACTAGAACCACTAGTGTAGTATAAAGAGGTAAAGCTTGTATGTTCAGATGTAGAAGGTAATCTCCGAAGATAGTGGTCCCATTTTAAAATACATACAGTACTAAGAAGTTACATCATTAAGGATATATATAAATAGTAAAAAAAATACTTAAAACATACTTACCGCTTGATCCACTTTATTTTCTATTTAATTTGAAATTAAAAATATCAGATTTCAAATTCTAGACCACATAGATAACGGATTAATTTTTAATTAAATATAAATATTTTTGGCTATATATTTTGAATATTTTAGATGATGTGACCATGTTGGTAAGCACACAAAGCCTAGAAGGGAACTGGCTCTCAAGTGCAGCTGTCGGAACACACCGGAAGGTACTGGGCGACAGATTTTCAACTTGAGGGTGGTAGCCAGCCAGTCGGGTACTACAAAGTACCCTACACCCTGTTCTATGGTTTCCCCACGATGTTTTCCTTCACCGAAAGCTCAAGCTCATTGTAGGATTCGAACACACGACCTTCGTCGCGGTATCCGATGTCACTACCACTGAGCTATCATCGGCTTTTTTGTCAGTAGTCTATTCAGCTTAAGTGTATTTGGAGCCGGTGGTAGAAACAATATCTTGTGACATTCATACCTTATTAGGGCCTAAACTAAATAAATGGCTGTATATGCGCTGTAACACATACCAACGTGGTGCAATAAGAAGAAATATACGGCGCAGAACAATGCGTGATCACTGATGGCTCGTTACTGCATTACTACTGCCCATGTTTCACACTGTAAGCACAATTATTACGATAACCTATATAATTTCCTTTTCCTTATCGAAATAAATCAAATACCTACAGCGGCGCCGCGGCGTTACATAACAACCTATTAAACCTAAATCGTTTTTTCTTGTAAATAACTTGCAGTGGGGTGGAAAATGTGTTTAGTGGAATGAGCTCCCCGCCGTAGTTTTCCCAAGAGACTACAGCATGGGGTTCTTCAAGAAGGGTGTGAAGAGATTCTTGCAGGGCCGGCAGCGCGCGAGTGATACCTCCGGTGTTGCAAGCGTCCATAGGCTACGGTAACCATTTACCATCAATGGGTGGGTCGTATGCTTGTTTACTGCCTTAGTGGTATAAAAAAATAAGAGTTTCTACCAGCCGTTGATGCGTGATTGAGCGACAAACATCCAAACTGACACATTAATAAGATTGTTATCATACTCTCTTATGATCTTAGTTTTAGACCTATCAAAGTGCCTAATCACAGAGCAGTGAATATAACAATAACTCCGATGACACGTGAGCGAACAGCAGGTGCGACGTCGGCGGGGCGGGCTGCGGGCTGCGGGCTGCGGGCTGCGGGCTGCGGGCGGAGGACGGCGAATCGACGCCAGCCCTCGCAGCGCAGGGTGCAACATCACGCACCATTTTTGCAATAAATTATTATGTTTCTGGCAAGTGTGATGCCACACTGACATTAGCATGGAAACGCATAAGTAGTTAATTATAATGAGAGCAACTATTTACGCAAGCGCCCGCGACACTCGGTGGATTTGCAAAATGACGCGGCTTCGCGCCCGCGCCACACGCCTATAAAACACAACACCATCTCTGACCGACACATCAGTTCCTCTCGGTCTTCGGTCTTCACTCATCCGTCACACTATATTTAAAAAAATCAAAATGAAAGCCTTCGTGAGTATTTATATCGAGCTAAGTAAAGCTCGGTTGACGAGCCCGAATCTTACGGTATTTATTAATAGTACCATTTTTTTTTTGTTTAGGTATGTGTCGTCCTCCTGGTCGCGGCCGCCCTAGCCGCTCCGGCTTCAGAAAACAAGCGTGAGAAGCGCGGCTACCTCCACGGCGGCATCGGCTACGACTCCGGCCTCTACGGGCTCGGCTACGGATCGGGACTCGGCTACTCGAGCCTCGGCTACTCCGGGCTCGGCTACTCCAGCCTCGGCTACTCCGGGCTCGACGCTAGCTACGGCCTCGGCTATGGATACGGCGGACTCCCCATCGACTCTCACGTCGTGGCTCCGGCGGTAGTGGCGGCGCCGGTGGTCGCGCACTCGGCTCCCGTTGTCGTCAAGAAAGTCGTCGCCATCCCAAAGGTAAGTTACACTTGCTTTATCTTGGTTAGTTACAACAATCAAGGTGATGATAACTCAGTGGTAGCGACGGTGAATGCACTAGCAAAGATCGCGGGTTCGAATCGTGTAGCTTTCGGTAATGGAAAATATCCTGAGGAAACCATAGCATGGTGGAAGAGTATTTTGTAGTGCCCTCAAAGTCATACTCAAACTCAAAACTCATTTATTCAGTTTAGGCCATGATAAGGCACTTATGAATGTCGATAGTTACAATTTACTACCTACTATCCACTACCACTATCAAGATCAAAATTTATCACTAAGCATCTACCACTGTATTCTGACTGCTGCAATTCCCGGTTGTAGGTCGTGTGTTTATCACCCTCGGAAGTTAACATATTTGATAGTGAAACCTAATCCTTTATTGTTTATCCGCAGGTGGTGTCCGTCCCCAGAGTGGTATCAGTCCCCCACGTGGTGTCGAAGGTGATCCAGCCGGCGCACGTCTCGTACGCCCCGGCCCTCTCCGCCGGCGCCGGCTGGTGGTGATCCCACTATCTACGCCCTCACCGGCTCACTTGCTACCAAATAATTGTTAACATTTTAATATATTGAGTTACATAATACCACTCTGTTTCAATCATCCCTTATTAGAATTACTGTGTTTTTTTCTTAGAATGACCTTTATGGTGTAACACACCACAAAGATTTCAGTTTTACAAAAAACAAGAAAGTGTTACAATGGGCGGCCTTATCACTAAATGTGATCTCTACCAGGCAACCTTTTTATGTCACAGTCTGTTCTCACAATATATTTTAGACACAAATTTAATTACTATAGTAAAATACAAGAAATATCTAAAGTTAGTACCTAGTTATAAGCAAAACAGTTTTTATTTTAAATTCAAACTTTTCAACAGCTATATAGACTAGATATTGTCTAAAAGTTGTCCTAGTACCTACTTATTTTCTAAAATTATGATGTTACAACAGACACACTAAATAGACTCAGTTCATTAATCATTCAAATTAAGATCTATTACCGAATTATGAAATGAAACTATAAATAATTCAAATAAATATCGCAATACGCGATAATACAGATTAGCTTGGTTCAGGTTCGGGTGTGCAAATCCGAAGCTCACCGAAGGCTATATTTCAGAATAACTGATCTAAATAAACATAATCATTACGTGATATAATATACATATTATGCGATATAGTATAAATTTGTGGTCCCAGTCCTCGAGGTTACGTTACTTCTAAAGTTTCGAAAACAAAACTTGCGCAACGATTTCTTGATAAGTATACCTATTAATAATGTTAATTTAATGTATATTTATTTACTTTATAAGACAGGTAACTAACGCTTAACATCTTAAGGGCGACTTTGGTTCATCAACACTAATAACTTTTGTTTTAGGTTCAAATTCAATGATTTTTAAAAAAATACAAAATCTTTAATCTTGTTAACTCCACATAGACTCTCTAATAGGCTGGCAGTCACATATAGTAAGCCATAACGCACGCGACACGAGGCACTCTCAGTCAGTGTGCTATTGTAGAACGACATAGAATCCCCACTAAAACATTTTTTTGGGATGTAAGTACCTATTATTATTTACAGGGTGACAGGTTCCATGAAAGACAGCTACGTTGAGAGGTGAAATAACCCATCAACATTCACTATGAGACTCAGCATTCGCAAAAAACAACATTACATATATTTTTATAGATATATTTTGATGCTTAGTGTGATTTAACCAAGATTTAACAAACTGGAGCCTGCTTTGACACAAAAATCAGTTGTGAAGCATTGTGAAGGTCCTAACGATCCGGCTATAAGGATATTTGGTAAATAGTATCGGTATTTTTTACAGATTCTATCGAATAATTTCGCAAACTTTACGATTTCTCGTTATGTTTGTGAAATCATAGCGACCAATCTTGTCAGTCCGCAGTGATCGGTAGGATCGTTAGCTTTGAGTTTATATTAGGTATATAAATAAATGAATAAATAAATATCCTGGGACATTCTTCACATATGGTTAACTGATCCCAAACTAAGCAGTGCTTGTACTATGGACAACCAGATAACTAATATACTACATATACCACATTTTTTTTTTGTAAATACATACTGATATAGATGATTACCACCAAACTCAGGACAAACAGACATGTTCATGCACACAAATGTTTGTCCTGGATGGGAATCGAACCCACGACCAGCGGCGCTACAGGTAGTGTATTAACCAACTGCGCCAACTGGTTTGTCAGATATACAAAATCCACAAATAATTATGGTAGAATCGTTGGCGATTGGTGTTGGTGTTTCTTGTCAAGTGTAGGTCTGTATAAACAAAAGATTTAACGAAAATCCACTCCTAAGGGGGTAGGATAGAGTAGGGGATTGCGGGTGAAACTGCAGGGTGGAAACTAGTGATCCCACAGAGCAAAAAACATGGGAATCACTAAATATATTTTATTTTTAAAATTATAGTCGTTTTGTTAAATGTCAGTAGGTACTATAATAATGAATGAATGAATAAACAATATAACAATGTATAGTGTCGGTGAGTTCGTATAGCGGCGCGGGCGGGCACGCGAATAAGTGTGACGCGGAAGGAAGTGCGCGCGCGCCGCTGTCAACCACTTTTTTGCTCATTACATTACAATAACCTCATAGAGAGCAGTTATAATTATAAGATCGATATATGTACTTTTTTTCGAATTACGTCTTACGTATCGCGGCAATAATAAGTTAGTTATTAAAGTGAAGTCGAATGACAAAGGTCGTGGCCTTATCAGGGCCTATCTATCCCCAGCCGAACGACGTCCACTGCTGGACAAAGGCCTCTCCCAAGGATCTTGAATCATTTGGGGGGGATATGCCATAATCGCCACGCTTGGCAAGCGGGTTGGCGATCGCAGTATGGTGTTATAGTTCTCAGAGATACGCTGCTGCCCGTACTCTGGTATACCTTCCCTCGGACGACTTCTACGCCCCCCACGGGATGAGATGGGGTGGTGATATTCGTCGCCGTCACCACACAGCATATCAGGGCCTAAGCTGAATATATTACTAATGAGTTTGAGTTTGAAGGCCCTTTGCGTGTTACTTTTCCACGTGTTGCATAAAATTAATGGCAGGAAGCCCGGGAAAGTACTATTTTTATAACCTTCGTACATAGATACGTCATCGTCAGGACCCTGCGTACCTTCCTTATGTCACAGTCGTCAGTCAATTAGGTCCTGTGGGATACCTAGTAACGTAATTTTGTTGCAAGCATTTTTTTATTGAAACCGGTTTAATGTTTATACCTAGCAGTTTTCTGATAATTTTTTTACGTTTTGATAACTCCATATTCAAACAGTACTTCATTGCTCATGGATTTTTCAACATATTACTGTCTCATTCACTAATAAGGAATGGATGCTTATTGATCACGAATAAAGAACTAAACGGATTTGGATGAAATTTGGAACTTGTTTACCTTTTATCCCGAGAAAACATTAACTTTCTCAAATAAGCGGGTAAAACCATAAAATCAAAAATCTAAATCAAAACTCATTTATTCACTTTAGGCCCTAATAAGGCACTTATGAATGTCAAAAGTTACAGTTTTACAATAGACTCTACAATAGACCGGTTCGGAATACACTTGAACTGAGAAGACTCCGGCAAGAAACTCAGCAAGGCTTCTTTTCTTTTCATAGAGCGGAAGCTAACATGATCATACATACCTATTATAAAAATAGCTTCGAGAAAACTAGCTTAGTACATCCACATAGCGTTTAAGGTTGAAAGTGTTGAAACACAGTAAATTCTTCACTGCCTACGAAGATATCAGCTCTATGTGAGTACTGAGGCTATATCCTGCTGAAGCTGAAGTGCGGAACTGAACACGCGCGCGCCTTCAGTTGCGCACACGCCGACGCGCCGCACGGACCTCGACATGGACGCCTTTGTGAGTTGACTCTCCTTTATTACTACCTACTTGCTATACTTGCATCATGTGCTACTCCGGGAAGACCTGAGCTCGCTCACATCTTTGTTAACTGAAGCTTGTTACCTACTATGTTTGTTTTTATCGCGGCAAAGTTTTGCTACGAAGTATAATTTATGGAAACATCTATCACACATTAGTCATAATGAGAAGACTCCATTTGTTTTCATAGACTATTTCTGAGACTTAAAACTTTGCTACATACGATATACCTACCTATCTATTTAAAAGTGGTGTGCTCATACTATTGTTTTTATTGTATCAGATGCAGTTGGTACTCCTGATAGTATGCGCGTCAGCTCTGAGCGAGCCGCTCAGCGACGCGATGCAGCGTCGGCGAGGCCGCGGCGGCATCTACGCCAACGACTACACGCACAACTACGAGCCGTACGTGTTCGCTGCGTTTCCTCTACATCCTCCGATGCCGGTGCCGGTGCTCCACGTGATCTCGCACGCTCCGCTCACGCCGCCCAAAGACGTGCGCTACGCTTCCTCCGTACGACACTCCACGCACACCGAACCGACCTACGCTTACGACTACGATGCTGAGTACTCGGAACCCCGCCAGTACTCCTACAGGCAGCCGCCGAGCCACGCGACCACGCTCCCGCTCCAGGCGTATCCCAGCCCGCTGCCCACCCAGGAGTCAGCGCCGACCATTCTGTACGCGCGCCCGAACTCGTACGGCGGGTACACGTACAACAGGCGTCCCCTGCACCAACGAGCGCCGAATAGGGCTCCGCCGAAAGAGGAGTCCCCGGTCATACTGCGAGTGCATAAGGTCCGGGTCATCCGGAGTCGGTAAATGCGTGTGATGTTACACACGCATTTACCTATACTTACTATATTTCCGTACTCAACGTGCAGAAACAATCGATGTAGACAGAGTTAGGTGCCAGCCCTACTACCCTACTTATCTGCTGAGGGTTGTGTATCTATCGATAGCCTGTGCCTACCGATTGTCTTTAGTCAAATCGGAACGCAAGTAGAATTATTAAAATATATTATACGAATTATGTAAACGTACTTATAATCTTAGACCTAGTAAGATTTATAGCTTATAGTTTGATGTTTCAAACTATAGTACTAAACTTAGTTATATCGTAACATACTGTTAGAAACTTGAGTAAGTATTAGAACCATATGTAATGTAATCCAATGTAAGATACACTCTGATTTATTAATATTTGTGTACCGATGTAAGTTTTTAATGCTTCGAAGACTGTCTGTTATTTATTTTATGAATGTTATATAGTGAATTGTAAGGCTGTTATATAGATTATGTTATATTTATCTGCTTTGTGTCATGTATGTTATGTATGACGGATAATCCTAGCACATTGAGTGTAGTTAGTGTTGGTCCGGGTTGATTACATATCGTTATAAAATACGGAGTAAAAGCGTGATACAAATAATATTACATTCGAACCGAAAACTCCTACATTCAAATAGATGACATTATAAATAAACGTATTTAATAAAACTTTTGAGTTCTTCAATGAGATTACTAATACATTTTATCATGAATAAAATTACTATATACAAAATTGGGTGAGTCAGTCTCGCACATGAAGGGTTTCGTACCATCGTACCTACATTATTTTAATTATTTGTTGTTATAGGGCAACAGAAATACACAATGTATACTCTGTTAATATTTCAACGGTCTACCTATTTTGGTTCATGAGATACAGCCCGCTGACAGACGAACGGACGGACGGCGGAGGCTTAGGAATTGGGTTCCGTTGGCACCCTTCGAGTACGGAACCCTAAAAATTTAAAGCTAAAAAGTAACATCATCAAATATTATAAGTTAGTTCGATATTTTTAAAGGTAAAAAAATATAGGTATAAGGTCGAAGTTATTAAAAAGGAATGAATCCAAGTTTATTATACCTAACATCGTTGAGTGTAGTGAAAAACGTAATGAGTAAAAGCAAAGAATAAATAATATATAGGGTAAAAGTAAATTGATTATGTTCGGAAGTTGCGCCAGAGTCGCGTGCTGCAAGTGTCACGGCTGCGTGTGCGCCGCGGCTTTGTGGTCCACTCCACTCCACCCACAGCTACAGGAAACAAAGTTGCTCTTGATGCGACCATGTCACGCGACACTCGACAGTATTAGATATTCTATATAACTTGACCACGAAACATGAACACTTGTTTGTAATGAATAAACTCAAAAACTAATAACCGATTCGTGCAAAAGTCAGTGAGCTTCAACTATGTAGTGTGTAAACAATAAACATAATAATATTACGTACGGCGGTCATAACTAGCTGCAAAGGTACTACTAGATCACTAGATCAAGGAACATATTGGGTATATACCTACTCGAGAAGTAACTAAATAGAAGACCTGTTGTTTTTAATACTTCTGCTCTGACACACAAACAAAATTATTTTATTTCTGATCAAACCAAAGAAATTAAAGTACTACCCGAATCGAATCAACTTATTAGATATTATTTACTTTATACTTATTAGTAAAGCCTGAAGAAATATTTAGGAATTAAATTAATAAATAAATAAATAAATTTGTTTCTGTAGCTGTTGTTGTGTCACCCACCCCGGGTGTAACGTAAACACGGTATTAAGTTAGTAAACTGTTTAATACGGATTGCCCGACAAGTTACACATTAGGAATGAATAACAGAACTCTTTTATAAAGTTTTTATCAAATTATGAAAACGTAACGGAACGTCATCGGACGACTCTCGATCTCGACTGTCTATCCACCCCTGCGCGGGCCTCTCGCCGGCCGCGCGAATAGGGATGATTGTACCTATATTTTATAGCGAAGAGGAAGCTTGCCCCTAGTGGCACGGGTAGGACGGTCACACGCTACATTTCGGAATATTTTAAACGTTTAGTTGTTAAAAAAAAATGGGAGTTGGCAATACTGTCCTCTACTGACTTTTATTTTAAGGAAGATATGTTAAGTATATGAAAAAAATATATCGATATTTTTATAAGAAGAGTAAAAATATATCTATGCAATATATATATCGATATTTTTACTGTCAAAATATTCACGAATGGAAAAATAAATACATCTGGCAGCTTGACTAGTTTTTTTTTATCTCAGTGATCAGTGATGTGATTGGAGCAGTTCGCAATCGAATACATGCGACGTACATACGTATCATGTGTACGTACTGAGCTCTTAAAGAAATATCGTATTTGATACTCGGAAATAATTAACGAATATCGATATTTTGAGATGAAATATCGATTATAATTATATCGATTATTTACTGAAAAAATATCGACATATTGATAATTGATATAACGATATTTTTTGCCAAGCCTATTTTATGTAAACAAATAAATTAAAAGAATTATATTTGAAATGTGAATTTCTCAATTCTGCCTGAACATCCAAATAAAAGACCAAAAGATTTTGTTGATGTCATAAAGACATGCCGCGAGTGAAATTAGACTACGTAGTTAGTTTCAGTAGCGAGGACCAAGTAAGTTTCAATGCTTTAAAAATAACCTACTCTTTCTCAATACATATCTCCACTTACCAGCATCTAAACCAATACCTAATATAATGAATGGTTGTGCAATGTGCAGTACCGGGTATAAAACTTTTACATACTTAAAAACTAAGTCCTGCGTCATCTTTTATGATAAATAGCTGTTCCCTGCGGTTTTACTCGCGTTCCGGGGATAAAAAGTAGCCGATAACCTTCGGGGATTATGTAGCTTAATATTAGTGAAATAATTTTTCAAATCAGATCAGTAACTCCGGAAATTAGGGCATTCATACAAACAAACTCTTCAGCTTTATTATTAGCATAGATAGATAGATTCCAAAAACATAAAATAGAAAGAATACAATTAAATCTAGTTATGTATTATTTGTTTACGTTTACAGGATAACCAAGCCAGTAACTTGCTGGCATGGGATGTGAGCAAGAAGAAGTGGCTCTGCAGCAAGGGAGAGCCATCATGCTCTGTTGTGGTGCAGCTTGCACGTGCTGTCAAGGTTAATTAATCATAATTTATATCATAATAACTATTTTTCATCCTAAGTTATATATGTGAGTATATTTACTTATTAGAAGTAAATGATCTGCAGTCACCCTACTCAACAAAATATATAAAAATTATTTTTGTTGATGTTATTATTATATTGTAATTTTTTATTCCATCTAGAAGGTGGCAGCCTACTGTTTTATAGAAAGTGTGAACTCAAGTACTGCACAGCTTGGATAAAGGCTTGTGGTGAGCCAGGTATGGGCAAGGCCTAAGCAGGATATGGGCCCTATCCATCCACTGAATAAATAAATTATGAACATTTAAAAAAAGTATCAATATTCCAGATAAATTTTATTTAACTTTAAGTTGTGAGTATCAATGTACATAATTGTGTATTTGTTCAGATAGGAGCGGTGCATGTGGGGTGCCACCTCGCTGCAACCGTGGAGGTACTCGTGGGACGCTCCGAGACACCCTCTGAACAGTTTCAGGTCAGACTTTTAAAACCTCCTAGTTTGTGGTTCTATGAAGTGTAGAATAAAGGTGTGTGCACATTCAGGTACTGGTGCCACGAAGCGTGGTGCTGTCACCGAGCGAGTCGCGGCGCGGCGAGGAGGCAGGCGCGGGGGGGTCGGCGGTGGAGCGCGTCCGCTCCTTCACGGGCGACCAGCTCGCCGCCGCGCAACACCAGCGCTGGGACCGCGTGCGGCTCGTCTGCACGCAGCCCTACAACAAACACTGTAAGGTATGTACTCGCCTAGCCTCCGACATATACTGGAGCCCCTATTACAAAGTTGATAACATGAAGTTGTGGCTATTAACCAGCTGTAACCATCCAAGTGACGACTGAGTTTGTCTTCGCCGAGATAGCTATACGAGCTTAAAATCATTGTGCCTCCGAGCTTAATTTTCTCACAATGTTTTCCTTCACCAAATGCTAAGATCAGGTTCATGTTTTAAATTCGAAACTACAAACTTAACAGCATTGGACGTCATTACCACAGCTATCATTGCCGTAAACTTACAAACTTCTTGTTACTTCAGTATGGTCTTTCGTTCGTGCATATCTACGAGCCGGAGGACCCTCGCGCGCCCGCTAGCGCCCCGGCGCCCCTCGTCACCCCAGCGCCCCTCGCCACTCCGGCGCCCCTCGCCCCTACGGCGCCCTCCGCTGTGCCTCTGCGACTGACTAACTTCGACACATTCTCATCAGACGAGGAGGAGTTCCGTCCCGGGGAGATATTCGCTAAGCTTCAGGAAAAGATGACCACGGATCCTGCACGCGCTACTAGTAGCACAGGTCAGTACTTAGATGAAAATAAATGAATATAATAAACGTAGTAATAAAATACCGTAGTAACATGTCGGGCTCAATACTAATTGTTTCTCTTTTGAGTACTGTAAGATGTTTTGAATTAATATGCAAGGCAGTCCGAGGGCGAGTTACTCAAGTATTTAATAAATAATACAAGCAGATATTCAGTGTAAGCATGAAACATTTTTTCATCAATCGTAATAAATACGTTTTGCAGAATCACAAATAAAGCAAGCTAGTTCACAAGCCCTCAAGAACATCTCGGAGTCGTCCAGTAAACTGGTGAAAACACCCATAAACAAAACTCAACACAGACGAGAACCGAACAAAGAAGATATCAAAACAAATCGACAGAGAGACAACCTCATGTATACTGACGACGACGACAAACCTCACTCGAAAATAGATCATATTGTACAACGGCATAAGGACGACAAGAGCAGAGATGAAGCTAACATAGTAAAGAACAAAGATAAAATGGACAGAGCAAAGTTAAGTCAAAGTAAAGATGACCATGATGCAAGCATGAGCAGGAAAAGAGAACGTGATAGACATAGTAATGATGATAGATGTGGAAAACATGATAGACATAGTAAAGATGACAGACATTCAAATAGCACAAGCTCTCGACAAAGTGATAAAAAGGACAGTGGTCACAGCAGCCAAACAAGAAGAGAAGAGAACAGCAGACACTCACATTCAGATAAAAGAGATGACAGAAGTAAAGGTATTATTGTTTTTATTGATAACGGAATTTTATACCTTTTTGATTTTGTTAGGCTTTTATTTTATGCCGTTTAAATACTTACTCAGGTTCTCTGACTCTTTCTCAATTCTTGACTTCCAATATCTGCTTATTTTGTTTCAAACTCGAAGCTTATTTAATCAGTTTTGGCATTCGTAGACTCCTTCACGTTTTGTGAGAGCAAAAAAGCTAACATCATTATTGCTATTCACTATTGTAAGGCGCTTTAAGTAAAGTGTGCGCTTGTCATATTATGTTGTCTTATAAATAAATTTTAGTTAAATGATTTACATTCGTTTTTCATGTACTTCGTCAAGAAACTCGACAAGGTATTTTTCTTTTAAATAAATGTAATTAAATTACAGTTTTTATAACGTACCAGGTTCGTGCCCCGCGGCTCTCGAGTGGTTTTTATTGAGAATTTTATACAAAATTGCTAAATTTTCGACTTTTGCTGTGGACTATTCAAAAAAATCGTTCATAGAAACCTAGGCCTGACATATACAAACATAGCCAAATAGGTGCAGCCGTCGATTGATAGTGTATTGTGGTGGTCAGAGTCACCGTCACCGTCAGGGTCAGGGTCAGGGTCAGCGCTGATCGCGGGCCCGGTGACGTCACACGCGCGGTCCATCCTGGCGGGCGTGGTGGTGGTGCTGAGCGGGTACGTGAACCCGGAGCGCGCGCAAGTGCGCCACTGCGCGCAGGACCTCGGGGCTCGCGTCCAACGGGAGTGGGGGCCCGGCTGCACGCATCTCATGTATTTATACTATACTCTACTCTACTGACAGTTTTTTTTTTTATGCTACTAAGTGCAAAGGTAGCAAGCAAGCATACGGCCCATCTGATAGTAAGTGGTTACCGTCGCCTATCGCCATTTGCAATACCAGAGATATTGCCTATGTTGCTGACCTGTTACAATACCGAGAAGACAAACTGGCTCTCAAGTGCAATTGCCGGAACACACCGGTAGGTGCTTGGCGAAAAATTTTCAACTTGAGGGGGTGGTAGCCAGCCAGGCGGGTACTACAAAGTACCCTACCACCGTGCTATGGTTTCCTCACGATGTTTTCCTATACCGAAAGCTCAAGCTGAGTGTAGGATTCGGACCCACGACCTTCGTCGCGGCATTCCACGTCACTACCACTGAGCTATCGCCTTAAAATAGAAAATAGATCAGATGTACTAATAATAATATCCTGGGACATGTTCTTTACTTTGTATAGGAACTGAGTGTCTATTCATAATGAGGAATAACAACAAAAAAATCTAATTAGTCCGTCAGTTAGATTATCAAAAAATATTGGATACGTATTTTATTTTATCAAATCAATAAGAAATTACAAAGATAAGTCCCATCAAAGTGCAGGAGTGGGGCTTGTGACGTCATCGTACAACTACTTTTTAGTACACTTTTTGCAGACCGGAAAATTTTAACGCACTGTATCTTCGTTATTTTTTGTTTTCGGATCAAAATAAAAAATACGTATCCAATATTTTTTGATAATCTAACTGACGGACTAATTAGATTTTTTTGTTGTTATTCCTCATTGTACTATGGCCAGTGATGATGTGGCCGATGGTGGTAAGCAGACAAAGCTTACAAAAAAACTGGCTCATCACCGGAAGGTGTTTGGCGACATACTACCACCGTGCTATGGTTTCCTCATGATGTTTTCCTTCATCGAAAGCTCAACGTAGGATTCGAAAGCGAAAGTTTGTGAGTGAGTATGTTTGCTACTTCTCTACGCTCAAACGGCTGGACCAGTTCTGATGAAATTTGATAAGGAGGTAGCCGACACCCTGGATCGACACGTAGGCTACTTTTTATCCCTCGGGATATCGGGAACGTGGATGAAACTGCGGGGCGGAAAGCTAGTATTATATAAAGTTAACTTACTAGATTTTATACAGAGAAGAGTAGATATGGGAGTCGGCTGAGAGCCTTCTGCTTTTGGTCGATGCTACCAACTTTAGTCCTTTAAAAAAAAAAAGTGAGTTAACTTATACATGTAAGATTGAAATGTATGTATATGCGCGTACAGCTGCGCGTTCTCGAACACTCCGAAGCTGAAGGCGGTGCGGTGGAGTGCGGGCGGCGCGAGGGTCCCCGCCGCCACGGCCGCCTGGCTGCTGCAGAGCCGCGCGCGCCGCCGCCGCCTGCCCTGGCAGTGGTTCGCCACCGAGGCGCGCCACCGGCTGCCCCAACACGAGCCCGAGCCCCTGACGCCCAAACCCGCCTCCGACTCCGGTGAGTGTCACTCTTACAGCATTCTTGAACAGGAAGCGAGCGTCCACCGACTCGTCCATCAAATCGAGCAAATACATTTTGACATTTCGAAAACTTTATTTCATCATAGTAAATTTCCTAATTGTTACTGATGTGTGGACTGTATGTTGAGAGCCTCCTGTTATCTGCTTTAGCCAATTCTACTAATAAATAAAACATTCACGAAAACACAATATTACTCTTTATGAAAAGAAATTGACAGAACTAACTAAACAAAAACCAATATATGAAAATGACAATAACTGTGTAAAAATGAAATAAAACTTAAAACTTATCAGAGTCTGCAACACAAATATTATTAGACTAGAATAATTTGTGGACGTATTTTGAATATTTAACGGCTATTTTTTGCATTGTAATGTAATACATTAATTTGAAATACCCGTAACACGCACAAATCCCGAAAGAAATTGGTGAATCAATCGATGATGAAAATGATGTAGGATCCCTTCATGCTACCACTCATTTTTCTTTCTTTCTTTTGTTTTTGAAATATATATTTTTTAACTGTTTATAGAATGCGACACCGACGATGAAATACAGAAAGTACTTCAGAAAAAGAAAAAGCGACGTCTCGACTCCCCCACCCCGCCGGCCGCCACAGATGACGTCACCGCGGCCGACGACGCCGGCGACGATGCGCTGTCCTTGTCTGTCGAGTCGGACGTCGCGTTCGTGCGAGACGAGCGCGTGCAGGGCGAGGTGACGGTGAGCGACTCGGACAGTGACGTCACGGAGGCAGAGGCGGAGGAGCCATGCACCAGGGAGGTCATCGACCCCGCGGCCGCGCTGCCGGACTTCTTGGAGGGGTACACGTTCGTGATGGACGCGAGCGTCGCGCCGCCGCACTACGACCGGGAACTGCTCGCCAGATACCTGCACGCGTATGGTGGACTAGTTTTAGAGGTTAGTCGTGTCTATCAATTTACGTCATATGTGAACTAGCTTATGGATCATGTTTTCCCGGGATAAAAGTAGCCTATATGTTAATCCAGGGTATTGGCTACCTTCATATCACATTTCATCAAAATATGTTCAGCAGTTTGAGCGTGAGGAAGTAACAAACTTTCGCTTGTATAATAAGTAGGATAATAATAATGTTTGATTCGCAGGGCCCCTCGATGTGGTCGGACGCGGACTACGTGGTGAGCGCGAGGGTAGGGGCGGCAGGTGAGGTAGGGGCGGCGGGGGCGGCACGTGGTCGCCGCGTCACTCCCGCGTGGGTGTGGCGCTGCCACCAAGCCGCCGCACTCTCTCCGCACACTGACTAGTCACTACTCACTCTGTTCCATTGTACTCGGTACTAACTCACATTTTGGAGTATATGCTCTGGCGACAACGCCTCGTAGATGGCCCCTGGCGCTTCGTAAGGGGTTGTCAAGTATAGTGTGCTGCCTTTAGGACTGTGCTGTTTTGTAGTTGTAAACCCAAACTATATTTTTATAACATTTGTAAGATTAATTGACTGTTAAAATATATAATAAAATAATCAATAAAAAAAATCGTGTTTATTTTCAACTTACTGTTATAGAAATGAAATTAAACAATACAAGTCTGTACAATTTATATTGATTACTCTGATGTAGTGCAGCGTCGTAACGGTTGGTAGATGTAACTTGTGACGAGTGTTTGTTTGTCTGTATGTCCGTAGTCTCCTACCTCCTATTGCGATGTGAGGAGCGTCAGTTTCTCGTTGAGTTGAAGTTGAGTTTTGATGAGTTGTGCGAGTGTCACCACCTGCAGATGAAATGTAACGATCATTTAATTTAAGTTAGTTTGGGATAAGATTACCATGAGTGAAGATTGTATTTAATTAAATAAATAATCATAAGTAATATTACTAATATTGTACATTGTTATAAGAAACTACAGACAAATAGAGATCCTTTCTTCTTCCATGTAAAGCAATGTCAGACGTCAATTTATGTCATATTTTACCATCATAATTTTCCCACCTTGTGACCCCCATTTCACTGACTACATGTGGTGTAGGGGTCACTATACTAGTTATTCTGAACAATAGTAATCTGCTATACTTGGCACTGGCTCTGACTGAAGAAGGAACAGTCCTAGGTATTTTGTCCGTACCTTCGCATTTTCACTAACCATAGTGAGATTGTGGTTAAAATAGGTAAAAGGACCTAATGTAGTCGAAAATAAAAACAGGTCAATGACAATAAAGTGCGTGTACGTCTGATACCATAGGTAACGCACTAGCTCCAGCTGCTGCCGACCCGCATTGGTGTTCGAAGGCCGCGATATAGTTACGTACCATGAGCAGGTCCTTGACGCTGGAGGCGAAGGCGGCCGCGAACGTGTCGGCGGAGAGGTTGGGCAACGCACTGACCAACTCGAGCAGCTGCCGGCCCGCGCTGCTGTTGCCTTCCTCGCGGTCGCACAGTACGTCCTCCACGTACGCCACCACCTGCACATTACCGACAAACAACATTAGTTATTATTCTTGTGGAACTGGCTCAGTAAGTGAAGGAAGTGTTTGTGTTTGGTGGTATACGCACCTGGTCTAGCAGCGAGGCGAGCTTGGAGGCGGCGTCCGCTACCTGCGCCAGGTCCACCACGGGCTGCACCTGTCGAGACCGACCTCCGGGGCCCATCGTCTTCTGGCACAGCTGTAGGCCCACTATCTGGCAACAAATATAAATACTTTGTAACATATCATAATTCCTTGATTAATATTAAAAGTTAGAAAGAAATATTCTTCACTAGGAACAAAGAGAATAACGTCACAATCTATACAAAGTTGGCTGTAGTATACAGTAGTGTATTGTATTGTATGTACATACCTCCGGCTCGTAGGTGGTGAGCGAGACGTCGATGGGCGTGAACATGCAGCCCTGCTTGCCGCGGGGCACGCCCAGCGCGACGCAGACGTAGGCGCGCAGGCCCATGCGCGCGCCGCCCAGCCCCGTGTCCAGCGTCACGTGCACCGGCGACCGGCACTCGCGCGAGTAGTACTCGTGGATCACTGACGAGTGGTTCGTCACCTCGTTGCCCGTCGCCCACCAACCTGGAACGCATCCCACCACAAACTTGTCTTTACTCAGACTACTTATTCTGTGTGGGGGCGATGAGGCCTGCACTGACGTCCCGCTTGGGGTGTATTGTGCTCTTGCTTAACTCAGACTACTAGAAATAATTGTGGTGGTAATCCATTTGATCATCCATTTAATTTGGAATCAAAATAAGACTAACTTCTTGACAGTTATTCGGCAAGAACTGCATTTGTAGAAAGCTTGCTCAGACCGAGTGGCATGGCAGAGGATTTAAAATTTATCAATTGAATTAAACAGTTATCCTATCCTATGGCAATAAGGTATATATTTCAATGCTTGGTGATTGGTTTTGGGGCATTGCAGTACAGTTTTCTCTAGAGCATTGCTGGTTTCTGGCCTTTAGTCATTACTCAAAAAGTTTATGGATATCTGAACCAATTTTTTGTCTTAATAGGGTAGTTGACTGACATATCAAATCAGCTACTTTTTAATAAATGTCAAAACAATCATTTATATAGAATTTTGTATGAAATATTAAATTATGACGTCATAGTTTCACAGCATCAAATCATCTACTCTTAGTGGTTCCACTGCTAATTGAAATTCATAAAAAGCATTAAATGTACAACATATTTGATGTTTCAGCATGTTTTTAGATGTTTTATGCATTGGTTAGTGTTTGGTCATTTATTTTTGACACTGTCTACTAGCCTATTATAACTACAACTATTCAAAACATGTTTATTCAGTAGCCAAAATCATTCTGCAAACCTTTGTTGCCAAAAGTCAGTTGGTTGATTGTGGTTGCAAGTAGAATACAAAAAAAAATACCTCTATTTCTAGGACTCCATAAGCAGTGGAGCAACTAATGTCTGTACAAACAGTTGACACACTATATCAACAATTCAAAGCGATTCAGTAATTTTAGGGGCTAAATAGGAATACTTATAAATAAAAACTTCTTTATAATATACTAGCTGTTCCGCGCGGTTTCACTCGCATTCCCGGGATAAAAAGTAGCCTATAACCTTTAGGAATAATATAGCTTCCTATTTGTGAAATAGTTTTTCAAATCGGTTCAGTAGTTTTGGAGCCTATTCAATGCAAACAAACAATCAAATGTTTCCTCTTTATAATACTTGATTAGATTGATCTCTAGTATAATTTAAAAGTAATGAATAATACAATGATAAATAAAAACATAGCTCACCGACAATACTCTCCGAGGAGTTGACCCTACGATTCAGCTCATACACATCCATAGCATAGTTGAGCTCGGCCTCCACCTGGTCCGCGTGCTCCTTGTGCGGCACGCAGAAGCAGTTTGTTACTTCCACCACCCCCTTGTCGCTGGTACCTGCATCCAACCACCCAATCATCATAGCATAACCTCCAAAACATACTATTAAAATACTACTCTCAAGTACTCACTACAATTACGGGTTTTATCTATCTACCTTATTAAAAATACACGTTAGTTTCCATGAAGATTACAAGTACTTTAAATATTAAAAAAACGCCGAAAATTCCAAACAATACCCGCATGACGTCGTCATCTGAAAACTACTTTAATGGTCGGCAATTTAACAACACGGCCGCAAAAAATAATATTTACCCAGTAAAGTGCCGATAACCCTATGGGAATCTGCATTTCGACGCTCATATGCATCAACTATTTGAAATAAAACAACGGGATGAATCTTGACACTTAAGTTCAGCGCCATTTTGGTTTTGAAGGATTTTTAAGAGTTGCCAGCAAGCGAGTTGCTCACTTTAGAGATACGTGGTCTCGCCAGAGTAAAAGCGTTCTGTGTACGTGGTCTGTGCTCTAGAGTAAAATTATTCTCTGGTTGCCAGGGTTTATCAGTATAAATAATAGTTATCTATGGGTCTATTATACATATATCTCATGTCATTACCAACATTAACTCTTTGGACTAAACATAGCATCATAGACAATATACATGATAAAAAATACAGTCACATATGTTATGAATTTTTGAAAAAAAAAAAAAGAATTGAGGTTAGTTAATTTCATTCAATTCCATTACAAACAAACAACTTAATTTTCATAGTTGGTGACGATCAAACGAAAAATAGAATATGTTTCTCTATTGAAAAGATTAATAAGGAAGCAATAGGAGGTGTAAAACTCTTACGTATTCGTATTTCTTTAGATTTTTTCCATAATGTTGCGGCATGTTATGAAGGTTTTCGAACCTCTCAAAAATCAATTGGTGAGATAAAAATATTATTTTTGCTTTTTACCTATTCATACTCAGTAGATTAACCATTGCTGTGTTGTTTCAGTCCCGGGCAGCTGGTAGCAACGGTGGTAGTGGAAGTAGTGCAGGCAGTGCTTTTGAGCGCAACTGTTTATCTAAAGAACAACAACTGACTGATGTACTCAGAAGTTCTCTGCCAGGCATCACATACATCAGCATAGAAGATATCTCTGGAGGATGTGGTGCTATGTTTGAGGTACCTAACATCCTATTGTTTATAAATCTGTGCCTAACATAATTATTGTTTTCTGATTAATAAGTAGCTAAGTGAAGCAAGTTACAATCTTAATTTTTTATTACATCTAGATAATTCAGGTGAGAAATTAATTTAGTTTAGATTATTGTATATATTATTCAAAATAATATTTGTTTTAGATCAATGTAGAAGCAAAAGAATTTGTTGGTCTGTCTCGGGTGAAACAGCATCGCCTGGTGACTGACACTCTGAAGAGTGAGATAGCTGAAATGCATGGCATCCGCATCCACACCACGCCAGCCAAAACTGAAGACAAGTGATTTAATACAGTTTATTTATTTTGTAAATAAAAAATAGTTATAGTCTGTGTTATAGTGAATGTTATTATCATAGAATTTGAATAAAGTAGTTACATACTTGCAATGAGTTCATTTAATAAAGACACTTTTATATTTGAATTTACTCTGTACTGTAAAAAGACAATTACATAATTATGTTTCATGTATTATCTTCATTGCAGTTATCCCAAAAAGTAAGTTACAGTAATTTGACACTAACTTAACTTCTGTCTAGCAATTTCCATATGATTTTTCAGGATAAAAATACTGTGTAGACTAAGACCAGGCAATACTGCTCTTCTTAGACAATCTAGACTTCTAAAGTACAGACAAACTGTGCTCTGCATCTAGAGGCACGGAAGTGCCCACGCTAAGTCGAGCAAAAAAAGCCACGGCCATACCATCCTTTTCTCGAAGCCATTTTCGACCCCCTCGAATACTAATGGAAGTTTGTATGAGACTACCGCAAATCATTAAATTATGGGAAATAAAGAATTTCGCGGGATTTTGACCGATTCATCAATGAAATTAGGCTGTTTTTTCTCTCGAACGAGGCATCGTTGCTGCGCTAATGGTGATTCGATCGCAGAGTCGTCAGAGTAAAAGTGTTCTGTGGATTCGATACGCGTTTTAGCGCGCTCACATCGATAATTATCGATATTAGCAAAGAATAAATAATATACTACGTACTAATATTAGCATGATTCGGAATGTAGACCATGATTCGGAATGCAGCCCATGTGTTTGTGACAGTGACATGCAGTGACAGCCATATATAATAAAGTACTCTGTGGTGACAGCCAGCAATATAGGTAGTAAGTTTAGCACGTGTTATTTATTAACTCCAAAACTTACAACAAAATAAAATTGGAAATCGTATAAATAATGAACTAAGTAAAATGCCTCCATTTAGAAATGGATTGTTAAAAAGAAAGACAACTGAGACTAATACTGAAGAAGTCTCTGACAATGAGGTAATAGTTGATTAATTTGTATGTTTGGGTGTTTTTAATAAACATGCTTTCTGTCTTTTGATTGATAACCTACGATTTTTAGCAGTCAAGTGGTTCCGAGGAAGGCAAGGAATTATTCCAGGGTGAGCTGAATGTCGAAGGTGACGAAACTGACTCGGAACACGACGAGGCAGAGGACGAGACCGGCTCCGAGATCGATAACGATGTGAGTTCTATGATTAATGCCTATACTGTCCATTAGCTTCCGCCCCGTCACCTGCGGTTCTAGATATAAGTAACTAAGAAGAGTATATATTTATTTATATAATACTAATGTCATGTAATTGATTGTCTATATAAATTCCTTTGACTCGCAGTACAATAGTTAAATGGCCAGCGCCAGTATAAATCCTTGTTATTAATGTGAAAGTGTGTTTGTTAGTTGGTCCTGGGTTGGCTGATGCATCAACAGAGTAATAGATCAACATGTTTTTCACCCTGTATATCCAGGCTAAGAAAAAGAAGCTAATTCAAGCTTCATTCTGTAAGGGGATTAAACACTTAAAAAATGTTAATGAAATCTGTAAAATAATATAAGTGTCAAATTACCACATTATTTATTAAAAAAAAAAGTAACAAAAGAATTAGTGTTAATTTGAGAATGAATTTTTTAATGAACACTTAAAAAAACAAGTACCTATTATTATAATAATCTTCATTTGTTTGTGAGATAAATCTAAATGATTCTGAATTGTAGTTTTTCGCTAAAGTATGTGTTGCCAGGGTACCTAAACATAAATCTCCAACATTTTGAGTTCAGAAGACTGGAAAAAATCAATTGATGTATATCAAGATAAAAATCAATTGATATAATATCCGCTGATAAATATCGGCGAACCCTGATAATAATATAATATTTGTTGGGTATAGTTTTATAAAGACTTTATTTAGTTATATCGTGTTTATTTTAAATAGATTTACATTTTATTGTGTGAATTGATAAAATTAGGACAAGAGTTTATACGCATACAATATTCATTATAAATTATATTATAGACCGCTCTAATAGTATTAACTGTATGGAATATTGAGTTTGAGTTTCTGTTTGGCCAAACTGACCTATTGATAAGTTCAACAGAAATTATTTTTTTTACTTTCATTATTTTTAGGAAGTATTGTTTGATGATGATGCAGACTCTACCCTTGGAGATGAAGAGACAGCTGGAAATAGTTCTGATGAATCATCTGTATGTACCCTTTTGAAGTCATTTATTTCTAATCAAAAGTCATAAAAATTGGCACCCAGGCTACTAATTTTAATAGACTCAATTTTAAATAACATATTTTATACAAAATGTTATCAGTCAGAGATGAATTACTCAAAATTCTTTCATAGTGTGTATTCTCATTTCATTGTCAGTGAGTCACTTTATTTATATAGATCAAAGCCTTTTTTTATATCTATAGATGTCTTCTAGGCCACATCATCACTAAGATTAATTGTGGTTAAACTGGCCTATACATAGGCCTATAATAAATGAAAATATGAGATTTATTACCTTTATTTTTCAGGATTTAACAGATTCTGACGCTGATGATGAATCAGATGATGATGAAAATGAAAGTGGTAGTGAAAAGGAAAGTGATAGTGACAATGCGGTTAGCGTTGACAGTGGTGCAGAGTCTGGAGCGGGACAGGCACTCTCCAGTGAGGGGGAGTCTGACAAAACCTCTGCAAAACGAGATAAACAGAAAGTCAAGCAAAAGAAACAAGAACAGAAGACAAAGAGCAACCAACAGAAAGTTATAAGTAGTGTTGATAGATTAGCAGATACCATTCAGAAGACAAGTGTTAGCATACAACCTGTAGAACAAAAAGGTATGTTTGTTTGTGTTATAACTATGAAGCCAGTTTCATTTCACTTGATCATACTTTCGTTGTAGAATTCACAGTTGTTGCTTGTTAAATTACCGCCAGAGTGTAATAAAAATGATATCAGATAGTATTATTGAGTCCAGAGACTCCCAAAGTAAAAAGTTACTCTGAATGTTGCTGACTTCCAATTTACTATACAGACAAACAATATACTTGGTAACTACAAGTGTACCTACTAATGTCATATTAATGTTTTATTGTAAATCAATTTAAAGAAATACACAAATTGAATTGAAATTATGTTTTTGAAAATCAATCATAAAAGCTGTCTTCAGCGAGAAAGTAGCCAATCCTCGGTATGTAACAACATGTTTGTGCTATGTGGTGTATGGTGTATTGTATTGTATTGTATTATGTTACAGATGAGTACGAGTCGGGCGACACGTCGGACGAGGAGGGGCGCGTGAACACGGTGGGCGAGGTGCCCATGTGGTGGTACAACGAGTACCCGCACCTCGGGTACGACCTCGACGCGCGCCGCATCATCAAGCCGCCGCAGCGGGACCACATCGACGAATTCCTCAAGTTAGTACACTACACTTATTAAACTTAGTACCTGCTTGACCGAGCTTTGCTCGTTTTTTTCTTAAAAACGACGTTTTCTAAAAATGAAACCTAGCTAGATAGATTTATCTCCCCCGAAACCCTCCGCATACTAAATTTCATGAAAATCGTTGGAGCCGTTTCCGAGATTCAGACTATATATATACAAGAATTACTTGTTTAAAGGTATTATAGATTGTTACCTGAGGAGGTTTTCAGTAAATCATTTCAGTTTATGGTTGAAAATTACTATTAAATCAAAATAAGACGTCACTATCGCAAATAACTTATAAACATAGAGATGATTCGAATGATTCACAGAAAATATCGAAAATACACTTCAAACACACTGAATAACGCACTGGGTATCGCTCAATAACTCTGTAAATAAGAACTATTACGATATTTTTTACACACCCTTTTGCGGATAATATATTCTCAGTCGGTGTTTACTAAATAAATAAATATCCTGGGACATTATTCACATATGGTTAACTGATCCCAAACTAAGCAGAGCTTGTACTATGGAAACCAGATAACTAATATACTACTTTTTTTTGTAAATACATACTTATACAAATAATTTTACACCCAGACTCAGGACAAACAGTCATGTTCATGCACACAAATGTTTGTCCTGGATGGGAATCGAACCCACGACCAGCGGCGCTACATGTAGTGTCTTAACCAACTGCGCCAACTGGCTTGTCAATATGTCTAGTTAGCCTTAATCTCTGCGTCCTAAAGTATTATTAAATTAATCTTGTTTATAATATTCCAAGAGCCTGCATTTACCTACATTTATAAGTAAACCATAAACACATGGGCTAAAAGTATATTTGTATTGTGGTGGCGTGTAGGAAGTGCGAGGACCCCGATTTCTGGCGAACAGTGCGGGATCCCAGCACGGGGCAGGACGTAGTGCTGAGCGCGCAGGATCTCGAACTGATTCGGAGGCTGCGCGAGGGACACGTGCCCGATCCTACGCACGACGAGTATAAGGTACTGAACAAGGTTATTTTGGTTCCTAAAATCTGCCGTATTGTCATTATTTTCATTTGACATAGAAAATACTTCCAGAATACCATGACTGGTTCACTTCTCATCAGCAATGCAGCGCATCGTTATTTTGCATGCACTGCCAAAGCGTTATCATGTTGAAATAAGTTAGAAAAAATAAACATTAATTCAGCAATAATTTTAATTATTCTGTCCCCAGCCATGGGTGGAGTGGTTCACTAGGGAGGTGCTAGCGACGCCGCTGCGCGCGTTCCCGGACCACAAGCGTTCGTTCCTACCCTCGCGCTCGGAGCAGCTCAGGGTGGCTCGAATAGTGCATGCACTCAAGATGGGCTGGACCAAGACCAGGAAACAACTCGCCGATGAGAGGAGGAAGAACAGGGTACTTACAACTCTAGTTACCGTAATAAATAAAGAAACTGGCAAACAATGGCATTGTAAAATTTATGTGTATGTTGTATCAGGAGAAGAAGTTCTACGACCTGTGGGGCTCGACCGCGAGCGGGGAGGAAGCGTCGCGCGGCGTCCATCGACACATCCCCCCTCCTAAGCGCGCGCCCCCCTCACACGCTGAGAGCTACAACCCGCCCCCGGAGTACCTGCTCGACCAGAAGGAGGTCAGCTTATCTCGCCTCACTTAACCGATCCCCATTATACACACTGTGCTTTTGCATATGACTCCAACAATCATTTTCGCACTGATAAACGCACTGTAAAGTTCACTTGGTAGTATGTAGTACGTAGTACGTAAATCGGTAAGTTCTAACTACTTGCGCAAAATGCTGTTGTAGCTACCGCGGACAACGTCTGAGCACCAGCTCGAGGCAGCTCTCTTCCTTATGATGTCAGGAAATCCATCGGTATGAGCATCAGACATACCTGACGCACTACGTGCCTCGGCAGTTCCAATAACGCCTATAAAATCCAGAGTCTTTGACTCTATAAAGGTATTGAAACTCATTTGCCACCGTGAATTATACAGTACGTGTCGACACACCGACGTACGAGAACTTTTCCACAATAATAAGTTAGTCCTATCGTTGTGCTACCCGTGATTCATTTATTAAGCTCTCGTGTTTAGATATTGTATACGTAATAAACGAACTGTTGCGTCGTAAAGGTGGATAAACTGGTAAACAGAATGAGCCCACTCAGGTAATGATTGCGTGATCTCCGCTTTGGTGGAGTTGAGGCGTTAACCGTGTGGTGTATGGAATGGTGTACAGATGAAGGAGTGGGAGTCCCTGTCGGAGACTCCGTGGCGCCGCAAGTACACGTTCCTGCCGACGCGGCACGCCAGCCTGCGCGCGGTGCCCGCCTTCCCGCGGTTCACGCGCGAGCGCTTCCTGCGCTGCCTCGACCTCTACCTCGCGCCCCGGGCCATCAAGATGCGCGTGAGTCTACCAGTCACACCCTCACACCCTACTCTACACTACACTACACTACACTACACTACACTCAAACCAATATATCTACCAGTTACATGTTACCTCCTCCACCTCTATGCCGCCTATCAATTAGACGATTTAGAATATGATTGGCGTTTTTACCTTTGGCTTCGTCACTTAACGCGTTGCCTATTGACCCAGAAAAGTGAGTTTGCGAGTTATTCCTGGCTAGTAGCTACCTTCTAGATCTACAGAAAGAAACCTACCTATGGTTTAAATACATTTTTTTTAGTTTATTAATACTTTTTACCTTCGTAATCGTAGACTCATTTTTTTCCATTCGAGATAAAATATAGGGATACAACGTAACGAGTAGAGTATACAACTCTATTCATATATGTTAATCGATTTTAGTTATATCGCCGGACACGTGGGGCGACCTCTATGCGGCCAAAATTGTTCAATTATGGTAAATTTTCCAAAAACATAAAATGAGCCAGGTCGTCGTCGTTTTCGGTTCTCAGTTGACGATTCGTCCTGAGGAGCTGGTCCCCAAGCTGCCGTCCCCGCGCGACTTGCAGCCCTTCCCCACGAGCGAGGCGCTGTGCCTGCGCGGCCACGCGGCCCTCGTGCGCAGCGCCGACTTCGACCCCTCCGGCCAGTACATCGTCTCCGGCTCCGACGACAACACCGTCAAGGTCACGCGCTACTCAATTAACCGCCCCGTCTCGCTACATCCAGCGACCTGTGCAAATGTGATTTTTAGTCAGTTTAGATAGTAGCTTTGAAGTGTGCGTGTACCGTGCAGATCTGGGAGACGAGTACGGGGCGCTGCCTGCGCACGATCTCAGTGGGCGCGGAGGTGGTGCGCGTGAGCTGGATCCCGGTGGGCGGGCTGAGCCTGGTGGCGGCGGCGGCGGGCGCGCGGCTGCTGCTGCTCAACCCGGGCGCCGACGTCGGCGCGCACCGCGTCGCGCGACGCACCGACGAGCTGCTCGAGGAGCCGCCGCCCGCGCACGACGTGCACAGTCAGTATACCACTCCACTCCATTCTTCTTTTAAATAGATAAAAGGAAAACGTCACCGACTGATGGTCGCCTGATCTATCGACGAACAGGTCGGGTTGGGTTGAAATTTGGCGTACAGATAGCTATTATAATTAGGCATCTACCGAGGAGAGATTTTTGAAAAGTCGACCCTTAATGGAGTATATATATTAGAGTGGTTCGTGTATTGATTGTTCGCAGTGGACGAGCGGACGTCGTCGTGCGTGAAGTGGGAGCGCGTGTCGCCGGAGGAGTGGGCGCGCGGCGTGCGGCTCGCCGTATCGCACTTCAAGCCGCTTGCACACGTCAGTCTCCTATATATACTATCCGTACCCGTACCCGTAATATATTGTGTCACATCTATATGTGTGTGTGTGCGTGCGTGCAGGTGGCGTGGCACGCGCGCGGGGACTACGTGTGCGCGACGGTGCGGGAGGGCCACTCCCGCAGCGTGGTGGTGCACCAGGTGTCGCGGCGCCGCAGTCAGCTGCCGTTCTCCCGCGCGAAGGGGCTCGTGCAGTGCGCGCTCTTCCATCCCACCAAACCGTTGCTCTTTGTTGCCGTTAGTATTTACATTGTATTTCTTATACACACCCGACTGGTACTCAACAAAAAAACTCTCTACCGACACTATTTGCCGGCGTCGGTTCTGATGATTTTCTTTGTCTGAAGTAACATAACAAACTTTTATTTTATGGATATTTTTACTACCTATTTTGACACTCGCAAATAAATCGAAACCTACAAGTAATTGCCGTTATTTCTTGAACAATATAATATATGTGAGTCAGTGCGTTAGTCAGTCTGTTGTTCTATATCATCCTTGACATAACTGACCGGCTCCAACGGAAGATTAGCGCTAGTTTTACAACCTGCAATATGCTGAATTGGCGCCGATTTGTAATGTTATGTAGGTAGCTAAATTTTTAAGTAAAAATAAATCATTTTCTAGGAAAAATAGTAGTTTATGATACTGTTGCATAATAGGGGTTATTAACTACGAGTGTGAGTTTAAGTACCGAGCCGTAGGCGAGGTTCTTAATAGTATCACACGAGTTTTTAATACCTAATTATGTGCAGTATCATACAGTACTTTATCTAAACTCATATAACTGAACTTTTAAAAAAAAAAATTGCTATTTTTGTGACATTTTTGGTCAAAATGATATGTGTAGGCAAAAACAATAAAATAAACAGACACAATAATCATATACTTAATCAAATCCGTGTTGCCAACTCCCAAATATTCTTACCTCTAAAGTTCAAGTTAAAAAATTTGTGACATTGTCATCGTCAAATTGAATTGATACTGATTGATTATACTATTGATAGGTCCAAAGTGTACTTTAATAGAAAAAAAGTTATTTTATAGCATTATCTTGGGAACAACAACTGTACTATAATGAATCATTATACACGGGTGTGCCTAAAGTGGCTCATTAAAGTACTGATTTTGATTTCATAATAAGAACATTACGATATGAGAGTAGATAAAATACTGAATGATGTTGTTTTGTTTTGTTCAGACGCAGCGCGCGGTGCGCGTGTACGACCTGGTGAAGCAGGAGCTGGTCCGCAAGCTGCTCACCGGCGCGCAGTGGGTCAGCCACCTCGCCGTGCACCCCGCCGGCGACAACCTGCTCGTCGCCTCCTACGACCGGAAGTGCATCTGGTACCCGTCCACCGTCCACCCGTCCACCCCCTCCCCCTCCCCCCGTCTACTGTCGTGTAGTAACGCTGGTGTGATGTGATGTGCAGGTTCGACCTGGAGCTGTCGTCGAAGCCGTACCAGACGCTGCGGCTGCACGGCGGGGCCGTCCGCGCCGTCGCCTTCCACTCCCGCTACCCGCTGTTCGCCTCCGCCGGCGACGACAAGCACATCGTCGTCTCGCACGGCATGGTCTACAAGTACGTAACACTACACTACACTACACTACCTTCCACTCCCGCTACCCGCTGTTCGCCTCCGCCGGCGACGACAAGCACATCGTCGTCTCGCACGGCATGGTCTACAAGTACGTAACAATACACTACATTACAATACAATACAACATGCTACATTACAATACGTAACACTACAATACGCAATAAGCTACACTATAATTATGATACACTACCTACAGTGCAACACACTACAATATGCGACACTACAATACTGTACACTGCAATACGCTAAAATATACTACAATAAGCTATAAGTACTAAAATATGGTACTACTATAATACACTACAATAAGCAATACGCTACACTTTAAAGGCAATGATAGCTCAGTGGTAGTGACGTCAGAAGCCGCGACGAAGGTCGTGGGTTCGAATCCTACAATGAGCTTGAGCTTTCGGTGAAGGAAAACATCGTGAGGAAACCATAGCACGATGGTAGGATGGTAGGTACTTTGTAGTACCCGCCTGGCTACCACCCTCAAGTTGAAAATTTGTCGCCAAGCACCTACTGGTGTGTTCCGGCAATTGCACTTGAGAGCTAGTTTGCCTTCTCGGTATTGTAACAAGTCTGCAACATATTGGCCATATCTTTGGTATTGCAAATGGCGATAGGCGACGGTGACCACTTACCATCAGGTGGGTTGTATGCTTGCTTGCTACCTTAGTAGTATAAAAAAAACTACAATAACGTATTTTACGCTATAATACACTAGTCACAGCATTTCCACGTTGCGGAGGTGTGTGTGTGTGAGGGTGTAAAGGAGGTATGTAGTGTAACGATTAAAGAAGTATGTGTAACTTCCCCGACATGGTGCATGTTGCAGCGACCTGCTGCAGAACCCGCTGCTGGTGCCGCTGAAGCAGCTGGCGGGGCCGGCGCCGCGCGACGCGCTGTGCGTGCTGGACCTGCGCTTCCACCCCACGCAGCCCTGGCTGCTGGCCGCCGGCGCCGACCGCACGCTGCGTCTCTACACCTGAACCTGAACCTGCACCTGCACCTACATCTGCATCTCTATTATATACCTACCACACTATACCGCTCTATCATTACTGCACCCGCCACCACTTCCACTCAGCGTGAGATCCTTGCCTCGCTATGTTCTTCTTGGACGTGGATAGAGTCGAGATCCCGGTGCACTAAGTGTACTGAATCGCAGTAAGTACGTAAAGGATGAGATGCTAGTAGTAAAACTGTTGAATAAAACATTAATGTATAATTTATTTTGCTACTAATAAAGAAAATTTATTAGATTACTTTTCATTACGAGATTTATTTTAAAACGAATAAATAAATAGAAAGTAGGTACTAAAATATTTACAAACTAGCTGACCCGGCAGACGTTGTCCTGCCCTGAGAACAAAAATAAAACTGGGACCTACAAACCTATCCCTACCTACTCCTATCTACCTCTACCTGCCACTACCTACCCCTACCTACCTTACCTACCTACCCTACCTACCTACCCTACCTACCCTACCTACCCTACCTACCTACCCTACCTACCTACCCTACCTACCCTACCTACCTACCCTACCTACCTACCCTACCTACCTACCCTACCTACCCCTACCTATCTACCTACCTCTACCTGCCACTACCTACCCCTACCTACCTTACCTACCTACCCTACCTACCTACCCTACCTACCCCTACCTATCCTATGTCCTTCTCCTGGCTCTAAACTACCTCCCTGCCAATTTTCAGCTAAATCGGTTCAGCCGTTCTTGAGTTATAAGTGGAGTAACTAACACGACTTTCTTTTATATATATAGATTACATTTACTCCCCCCCTTACCCCAGTGACGCTTACATGGAGCCTACATCGCATGTTGGCTAGCTGAGCGCGGTGAGCGACAACCACGCGACTTTTTTCTAATACTTGCATTTTTAAACTCGTGATATCTTCGGAATGAAATGTCCGAATTGAATAATTCAAAAAGTTATAAAAAGGTATTAAAGCCGTCTTGAATATAAAGTAATTTATTTTGATGAGGATTAATACCAAGGTACAAATGAAGAGCCTTTTCAAGAGGCGGCATATATAAATTAATATTTTAGAATAAAAAACTGCTTACTGTGACATAACTATAATATTTAGACATATGCTGTCGCGACACTTTTTGTAGATAATGATGAGTTCTGCAAAGTCGTAGTAAATGATTTTGTTCTATCATCAATAGTTTTCGCAGCGCACGCGACGTAAGGAATTTTTCAGGTAATTTTTTTACACCTTATGTTACATTATTGGAGTTTTAGTAAGGATCCCTAATTTTTTTTTAAATATAATATAGCCTATGTTACTCGGGGATAATGTAGCTTTCCAAAGGTGAAAGAATTTTTGAAATCGGTCCAGTAGTTTCGGAGCCTATTCATTACAAACAAACAAACAAACAAATCTTTCCTCTTTATAATATTAGTATAGATTTATTTTATTATATAGTTTTAGTGAGAGAGTGACTAGTTTGTGTTTTCAATGTATTTGTTACATGAGATAAAATATGGAATATAAAAAACATGACTAAAAATAAAATAAAAAACTTATTACAATAAGTATAGCGTGGTCTCTAAGCGTGGTACTTATAGCTATTCTAAAAATAATAAAAAATATGCCATTTGCCAAGTTCTAATTTCAAAACACTTTATATTAATCTTTGCACAATATGATAAATTACTGAAAATTATAAAACATTTCTATTAGGTACCATATTATGAGATCACCCAATATGAATTATATTTTAGCCTAAGTTAGGAATACATATTTTTCAGTCGATAGCTCAAATTTAATATATTTTTCGTGATAAATAAGTACCTATCTGTCGATGAATTGATATTATGTATTTACCTAAACTATTTAAAATTAATATAGGTTTTATCAAGGTAAGTCTTACATCAAACATTATTTTTTTGATGATAAGATAGAGATAAAAATTGTCTTTTAACATTGCATGAGGTCTGTTATGATTTTCGCTTCAAATAGGTACCTACCGATGTATTGATAGTTTGCATTAACTATGTATTGGTTTGATAATGTTAAGTCGTCGATCTTATACCAAACATCTCTATGGATTGTCCTGCAGCGCTGCAGACAGGTGTTATCGGTAATCCGGCTAAACGTTGATAAATAATTGAATGCAGCGTATCTTCCAGTCGGAAACAATATAGGTATACCAAACTGTTGCTTGTAGTCGCGATCGGTCTGCCTCTACTCGTCAGCACTAGTAGACCGACTCACTGCCAGAAATGGAAAGGATTCTCAGAGATCCGCTGTCACAAGGCGGACAAAGTCCATGTCCGCAATATAGTCGATGGGAACATGTCCTATAAGATAAGTGGATGGCCGGGCGTCCGGTACTCGCGGCAGAGTCAGTTTGACTAGCGTCGATAGTTTCGACGTGGACTTCAGCGAAGCTCTGCCTGGTGCCTGCAACGAACTCTTTGTGTACGACTGCATGCCGGACAACTCCGCTGTCGAATGCCTCAAAATCGTTTCTGTTTAATGTTTATGCATTGTTGGAATCTGATTGGGAAAGGACAAAACGTGGCACATTATGTAGACTGACCGACTCATTTATTAACACACAGCATAGTATACGTATAGCGGATCTGGCATACAAATAGCTAAATATTTAATATTTTGATGTACATACCTACAATTTCAAAATTCCACCCCTAAGGGGATAAAATAATGAGATATGAATTTACTATAGAAAATCTTGGGTGAGTTACAACCATGATTGTTATTATATAGAGACATAATGTGCTGATAGTAAAGCTGGTGGACTGGGAATGGCTAGAGAAGGGGAGGTTTGGAGGCCATCCTTTGGGACAAATAGAGGTCCTATAAATAATCTATCATCACTATACAGTGATGATACTAAGAGATAACAAGTTGTAAATAATAAGTAAAAGATTGTAAGTATTAAAACTTATATTCGATTAATATTTATTGTAAAGAAATATTCAGACAGAGAAGGAATTTCTTCTTTCATTATGCGAAGCAGTAAGTAGGTATATAGTTTCTACCCGGCACCATATTTAATTCGCGTTCAGGTGAACTTGGCGACAGTATTAAATAAATTATAAAACGCGAAATATAATTTTATAAAAATAAAACGAATATGCAAACTCACTTCCAAAGTTCCCGCAAAAAAGTAGTATTTCTACACCACTGGTAGCCGTTCTACTAAAACTTTTCATAGACTTCTTGAGACAACTTGAAAAGCCACTATACACGTAATCATTTCATTTCACTTCACTGGTGCTCTTGTATTGATCTTTATTGGACAAAATACCACCGATAATTTTAAATAAAACTCAAAATACACGATTTTATGAAAATAAAACGAAAACGCAACGTCACTTCGCAAGTTCCCGCCAAAAAAGTGTATGTTATGTATTACCGAGTATTACGTAGACCTAGACCCGAGGTAGTGAATATAAGATTATTTTAAGCTCTTTGGACCCGAGTATTCTATCTAGACCATAAAGGAAAGATTCTATTCTCTGTCTATGATCTAGACTGAACATAAACCGTATACAAATGAGATAGCTATATTTAATAATGGTGTTACCAACCTATTACCGTTTCCCCAATTTCGTTGGAATTCACGGCACATTCTTAAGAGAGTATGAATATCAAAATAAATAAAAAAAACGTATAAATCCGTTCCGTAAAAATAATTTCTTATGTTACTTTAAAATACTTCTTGTAGGTTTTCTTGTAATCTTTAGATAAAGGAAACTATAAAAGTAAACTTTGTGGACTCGGAACCCTAAAACTATATTATGCAAGAAAGAAAAGAAGATATATTAAAAAAAAATAACAATGTAATATTAAAAATAAAATAACCAATTCAAACAGAAAGCTTTGGAACTGCACCAGGAATAAGAAAAGTAGCATTTTTAGTCCGCCTAAACCAATGGTCTTCAATGTGTCGTGAACATACACGCGTAAGTGCCGTTGGCTGCCAATGATCGACCGGTGGCAGCGATCCAACGAATACGGACTGTTGGATCTTTAGGGAATCTGTAAAATGAAACACAGATGAAGAAATGTCTGTAACTTGTAAATTCTATAAGAAAATAAATATAGTAAGATTCTTCAAGACAAATAAATACCAACAAATTAGGGTAAACATTTTTTTATTTACTGGTATCCCTGTAACGATATATATTTTCGAAATTTTAATTTTAACTAATTAGACGCAAAATAGTTCATAAAGCATAAATTGTTTGAACATATTGTCGAAAAACTAAATAATACATTAAATAAACTCCTAATATCCAACAAAATACTTCACTTACCTATGAAAGGTTATGTTTTCGTCTTTCCGTGCATTGTCGCTTTAACAGCTAATAATATAACAAAGCACCATCATTTGTATCACCTAATGTTTTATGCAATTAAAAACACTTTAATCATGATGAAAAAAGGACTTGTATTCAGTTAGCAAAAAAATTTCACTGTTTTTTGTGTATCTCCAAATTTTAATGAGGAGCATGACAAACATTTGTCAATCCTTACCCCATATTCCGAACGAGACAAAAACAAAGAGTATGTAACCCCTACGCTAGAGACAAAAACTTCAGATAGTGTCTCTCTTGCACTTACGGCCATTAGTATTATGACATCTCATTTCCTCCCAGTTCAAAAATATCTACTCTACCCTTACTCGGGTCTACGACCTACTACTACCTAAACTACATACGGTGAACCGTGAACGTCTTCAAAATAAAGTTGGCATCGCTGGTTTGGTTGGCATTGGCAACCTCGCTCGTTAGTATAAATGTAATGTTTTCTTTGTTGGCAACACACGTTAGTTCTCTTGGTAGTTTCAAGTTTGTGTTGGCAACTGACGAATGAGACGAAACGACAACGACACAACTACGACAAGTCAATCAGTCAAACAAATAATTTGAGGTGAAATGTTGCTTGTGATATAGATTTGAAAAACTTTATACGTTAAAAAAAGCTGTTAAGGTTTTAATTCTGAAAATATCGTAGTTGTTTATTGCAAACGTTGAGTAAGTAGGTAAGAAAGTGGTATGAAGTGTTATTTCTAAATGGTACGTTTACATTTGTGCTATTTCGGGAATTCAGCACCGTCTAAGTAAAACAATAAAATAATTTCATCCATCGAATCGATAGCCAGAAGTGGTGAATTTGCGGCGGGAAAAATCGTTATCTGATGTGGTCCGACCAGTGTTGTGTTCTGTTATGATCGTCAACCGGTGGTCTGTGGAGTGATGGTGCGGCAGTGGCAGTGAGTGACACGGAACCCGGCAGCATGTCTGGCGCAGCGACGCCTACCGCGACGGAGGCGCCGGCGGCGGTGGCTGCAGCGACAGCAGCTGCAGATGAGCTCGACGACCGTGACATGGAGCCGCGCACACCCATGAAGCGGCTCGGATCCACCAGGAAATTGGCTGCCTTTAATAGTGAGTCATTTTGTCTGCCTACCATTTGCCAAAAGCAGGATAGTCACAAAATTCCTCATTGCATTACCTACTTTTCCTTCTGTTTTATTTGAGTTTCATACAACAGCTCATGCCAATATCCCTGAAAAGGCCTTTGCCTTAAAGCAGATATTTTACTGAAGACATTTATATTCTCTATGTGATAATAGTGGCCTAGAGCTATAAAAGCTGGATCTCTCATTCATTACTCTGTCAGTACTTATTATTTGAGACCCTTTCTCAGAAAAAATCTCAGATAGAATTGAAATGAATATTAACTTGTAGTAAGATCTATGGTATATTGAAATTTGATAAGACAATTGAATTATTCAACTAATGTTGTATTAACAAATGCAATTACTAATTACATACCTATAAGTAGGTATTTATATCTAAGTTAGGGTGTCATCTTATGCTTCACATAGAGTGACTCAAGTGTTCCAGTTCATTTGCCATTGATCATTCCAGTAGTTGCTTTGCTTATCGGCTTGTATGTGCTAGCTTGGCTGCTTGCTCCTTGCTTGCTGGCTAACATTCAATGCATGCCAATGCCAACATTATATCTTTGATGTGGTGTGTCTGCTATGTTTTCTAATTAATGTTTTTCCTTTAACAATAAATTATCTACCTCATCTTAATACTAAAGTTTATTTCTTCACAAATTATTTATAAGCTATGTTTTTGTGAAGTAATTGCATGTGTGATAGTGGTGTGTGTACTATTTTTTTATAACATAAGCAGGTAAACTATTAAGTGCATGCAGCATGGCCCGGTGGTGTAGTCGTTGCCATGCAAGTCTCATCGCCTTTCATCAAGCACACACTGAATGAAACAAAAAGGAGTAGATAGGAGCATTCAAAACTTTTTATTACTTGTTACTTGAGGCAAAGTGCAAATAAATAAAATTTGAATGTAATAAATTGTTGTATAAATTACTTTAAGTACTTATTTTCCTCCTGCATTGAAGCTATGTGATTTGAATGTTTGTTGTGTGTGTGGGTGTGATAAGGTTCTTAGTATGAAGGACACCACATCTCAGCAATCCAGCATACTTCTCAGACATGCAAACATTTTTTTCTTCATAATTTCTACATGATAATGGGTCATGGATCACCTTTTTACATTTTTATTAAAAATAAATTTAATGGTGGTTTCACAAATGAAATACCATGGAACAAATTAAAATCTACCTTAAAATAGAGATGGGCATATGGGACTTCTTTCGGGATGTGGTGCTTGTCAACTACTGCTCTGTTCGCTTCGCATGCTGGCTTCGCACGTTGTGCCCAAAAATAAATTCAGCCTACCCATAAAATCCAGATATTCATAAAAAAAATGTCAATTTACCTAAATAATTTAATCAAGCTGAGCTCTAGACCATTTTGTCTTCCTACTAAAATACTATATACATGTATGTAAATGCCTACTTATTTGATACAAATGCTCGTTATTATTATATCTAAGTTTATATTACTGCTTCAACATGAATTTAATAGCGAAAGCATAAAAATCGCTTCTGGAATTGATTTCAAGAAGCGATTTTTATGTTTTCGTTGTCAAGGTCAACATCGTTGTAGGAGAGTGACTTCTTGTTACATTAGCTTAGCAGCACAGCATTCTCTGGCAGTGCTAACGTGCAATGTTTCGGCGATCGATGCCGATAAGATATATTATGGGTCCTACCTACCTCACTTCAATTTCATGTACAGACTTCATGCGTCCGTGCAATCGGTAGGTATTAGTTTTGTGGTTAATTGTCCTGTTAACCTCAGTTATGAACCTATATCTGTCTGTGCTAGTGTCTGTGCTAACATCCATAACCATAATATATTCTTACATAGGTAAATAATATAATAAGCAATGTTAGAATCCTTAAAACTGGACAACTATTGCACGGATTTTGATGCAGTTTTCATAATGATAAAGAGGTACACACACTATGCATTATTATTGCGCTGTGATGTGACTAAACAGGGTTGCGCAGTCATAGTTTTAGTTACAAGATACGGGGATAGGATAGTAACATATAAGCCCTCTCCCTGCATGCCAGTAGTCATATCGATGATACTGATAGGGCGTGCAAGAGGGCCATAACTTCCCTCTACAAGATCGATTTGGTCCTCTAGAAGGATCGAGAGAGGGCCGATACCGCTCGGGCTAGTAGCGGGCGTACCGGGCGAACGCCTTAATTAGTTAATTAATTGTATGTAGGCAGCTGTAATAAATCTGAGCATATCAAGGCGATACTGATCGGGCAAAGTTAATGAACTCATAGTCTGACTATGCAGTAGGCCCTATTGTCTTAAGAGGCAATTTATATATTTCCGTCGTGGAGATGTAGTCAGTAATGATGTAATGTAATGTGTGTAAGTAAGTGGCCCAGCCAGCGTCGCGCGAGTGGCGAGCGTTGGTCATTGAGAACTTCCTCCTCCTTCCTCCCGGGACGCGGTCGGCGCCCACGCAATCCGCTTGGCCACCTCCAGGGTTCATCTCACATGATGCCCTTTGTTTAATTTAGTAAATTAATGAATGTTGTAATACACTATTAAAGTTTCAATGGTGTCTATGTGAGTACTCAACGCTGCTGATTCCCTCGTTTGCTCCATTTTACCTACGCGACGCCCTATTATTGTCTTTTATCTAGGAAGAATCCTAATGTGTGGCATCAGCCAAACACATGTATGTATAAAGCATATTAAATTGTATATACAAGACTATTCATGCAAGTTACAATATAGGTAACCTATGAAAACTAAACAAGTTTCGGCTTTCATGTTTATTGCATTCAGCAAGAACAGAATAAATGTAATGAACAAAGCATTCTGTCTGGTTTCAACTTTTCACATACATACTTTTGAATTGAACAATAAGACAAAGACTGACGTACATATAAGGCTTTCATTTCCGGCCGGTAACAATGATTAAAGTACTCCATAAACTGCTTTCAATCAAAATGATTGGGTACATTCACTTATTAGGAAAACATGTTTAGCATTTTAAATTAGGTATGTGTTCTGCCTGTTCACACATCTGCTGTAAATTGCATACATTTTGATTGCAGATTTCGTTACCGTGGCCGTTTCCTTCCAGGCGTAAATCCGCCGTCCCTGTGCACCGTGCGGCGCCGGTTCATAAATGTATACGTAACATACAGGGCGCCAACACCTTTCTCAGTGCTATTATAAATTTATAATGAGGGCGAATTGAATACATAATGCGTTCGAATATGGTGAGTCAAGCGACTGCGGCACATAGCTCCATGTCCTTTATGCCAATATTAGCCGCGGCGGTAACGTTTGTAGTAGGTTAGTTACATTGTTCGTGCACTAGTCGGGAGTGTGGAACATTTGTAAATGCCGCTTCTGTGTACTCGCTCTCTGGTGAATTAGTCGGTCTGTCCTCTCGAGAGTCAGTTAAGACACTCGAAGCAATGAAGCGGCTGCAATGAGCGGTGCTCGTTGTGTTTGTGGTCTGCGATGGAAGTAAATAATACTGTCGATGCACTCAGTCAATGGCTGGATTGTTACCTATTTTTTATTTAATAATGATTATCCTTTACATGCGTGTATGTAATGTATTATGTGTCCTATTTTAAGTTTATTGACTTCTAACTAATTTATTTATCAATGTAATGTTTGTTTAGTGTTGGTAAATACTAATTGCTCACGCGGATTTACCGTTCGATTTTGAAAGTAGGTATTCTACATCCAATTTCAAGAATCATGTTTACTTTCACTTTATTCAAGTAGAATAAATATCCTGGGACATTCTTCACACACGGTTATCTGATCCCAAACTAAGCAGAGCTTGTACTATGGAAACCAGATAACTGATATACTACATATAGGTACTGCTTTTTTTTTGTGTGCCAGTTTCCTCTTGCTTGTGTGTGATCATTAGTATTTCTATCAGAAAGAAAAGAAAATGTATAGGGAAGGTAGCACCGAGCGAGCGTACACACTATTTGTACAATAACATTTATTTATTGATTTACGTTAACATAAACGACACTTGCGTTAGCATGGGTAGGACCTAGCGGCTGACAGCGTCGCTATAGAACGCGTTTATACGGGACGTGTACCTACCTACATGTGGCGCACAAATGGCGGGCTTCGTGAGGTCCCTCACCCCTCACCCCTCGCCCTTCGCCCCCGGCTCCGTGATCTTTCCCCTGCACTTCCGATATTGAACCCACCACTCCATCGTGCATCTATCTACCAAGGACAAGCATCTTATGTTTAAAAACATTCAGTATACTGATGCTTGATTCAGTTTCAGCTGCTACGCTTTATTTCCCTCGACTTGATTGAATGGAATATACGTACGAGTTTCTTTATAAATTCTATTTTATAAGGACTTAGTAGGTAATGAATCGCCACGTGAGTATTGTCACATTTGAAACTCAATGAAGAGTAATGACTTAGCTATTGTTATAGCCAAGAGCAGGCACGTATATTAGCATATTGATTAGTTCAGGCTAAATGATAAGTAGACTGTAGCCTGCAGGCCCCTAATGCGGTAGACGGCCATTATTGTCGCTCGTACACGGCTGTTCTGTTCGGTATTTGAATAATTACTACAGCTTTAGTGGTATTGTTTAGTTCGGGTGACAAAGTGACTGGAAAACAATGTCCAACTGAACCATGCACGTAATTGGATAATTTAACCTGACGGCAGAGAGTATTAACTGTAATGCGACTGCGACGGATTGTCCGTTGTCGAGATGTATACCTACTACATAACTTGGTAGATGTCCAATGACTAAACAAAGAGTCTCAAAGAGATAAGGGTCGTTTCTTCTTTACTCAATACAACTAAGGATTCACGTTAACCTATCTCGGTCACCTCTTTGTATGTATGTATACTCAAAACATTGTCCCATCACTCACATCCCACTGAATGAAGCTAGGTACTTATTTTGACTTTTAACTGGTAGTTAAAATAGTTGACGAGGCGTTGATTGAATGTTGTGAATGGATCAGACAGAGGTTCCAGTGTTGCCGCGGCTGATGGCATACAGTCGGTGCGGGCGGGTGGTGAATCAGAGGCGGGCGGCGCCGGCGCGCTATATTTAGCCGCCCGCCTCAATGGAGCCGCGCCGCCTGTACTGTTTGTACATACCACTCCACTCGCTCACTTATACACCGACACCAGCTCGTGCATAGGACCGACAGACAATTCTGCACCCGGCCCTTCGAGTTTGTTCCCCTTTATTCCCGATTCTGCGTAGGTGAGCCGGTATGCCTAGTCGCCGAACGATTGGCGTGACCGAGCTCGGCCATCGGCCATCGGCCACCGGGGACCGTTCCGAGGACGCTGCGACGCCGACGCGCGACGGTGACTGTGCGCCGCCGCACCCTCGTTGTGTACCGGTCTAATTATATTAACGACCCCGACGACTATTTCCCATCAAACACCTCCCTTGTAACAAAACTACACTATTATTCCCTATAGTATTATTTTGTAGGACAGGAAGGTAATTTGTAGCAGATAATTAATAAATAATAATTTCGATCGGGTGACCATACTATTTCAAGATTAAATACGCAGTCCGTTGTCCGCGGCTATGGTAAAAAAAACTATACCTAATTGTATAAGTTGCATTGTGACGAATTAGTGAGTCAGATCTTACTGCCTTACTAGCTGTTCCCCGCGTTTCCACCTGCGTTACCGGAATAATAAGTGTCCGATATTTATATCAATTATCCAAGCTAGCTACCCCTTAGCCAAAATTCACCAAAATTTACAAATTTGATGATAATAATTATTTACGAACAGCATTTTCAGCTTGCTCTGTATTTTTTCCGATAGCAATTACTTTGTTCTTTTATTATTGACTAGCTGTCCCCCGCGGTTCCACCCGCGTTTCCAAATAAAAAGTAGCCTATGCAACCTGATCTAGATAAGGCAACATAATAATTGTCCATGGGAAAAACAGTTTTCTCTTAAATATATTCCAACATGCTTAAAAGTTTGTCCTTGTGCTTTATTTATATTGACTTCAGACGATAGGTAGGTAATTTCACAGGAAATTGTACCTATTCGTTTAAATCTATATGGTACATCTGTGGGTATCATCGGAATGCGAGGTATCAGTACTGTTTGCCCAACAGCTGGCTCAGTCAAAACCAATCGCTACTATGACAGAAATCTAGAAATTTTACTTGAAGTCTGGTTTTACCATTACATAAATTAGGTAGTCTAATATCTATTTAACATGCATTGTCCTGAATGACTGTCTGACGGATCAACGCATAGCCTAAACCGCTGATCCTAGAGACCTGAAATTTAGAGGGTGTGTTCTTCGTATGAAGTAGGCATCCTATAAGAAAGGATCTTCCGAAATCCTTAGGGGTTGAAAAACTGGGACAAAGTTTGTATGGAACAACGTGATTCCTTGGTCTAATCTACTTCAAATTTTGCATAAACATTCTTTAAGATAATTGATGGAAGACGTGTTTTGTATTTTATTGAAACTCATCGCCTATCGTGGTTAAAAAAGGGTAGAAAGTTATTATGGGGGTGATTTGCATCGAAGTTGATATCAATACTGCTTTTGAACTCACATAAAAGCTTGGTGCAATGTAATGCATATGACGAACAATTGGGATGAATTTGCTGTTATGTCTCATGACCGTCTTGGCAACAATCATGGGACAAATTAAAGTATAAATTAGATGTTACAACACTCTACATTTCTACGTTAGTTGCAGCCGGTCAAATATACCCATTTGTATTTGAAGTATATCGAAATGGAAACCAGTATGCCAAATTTGGTACAGAAGACCAACCCATCAAAAGGTTACGTTTTTCCCAAGATCTTTCTTATGGTCACTTTGATGCCTACGCTGATGCCGATGGTGATAATAACACTGATCAGCGTCCAATAGCCAATCTAAATATATAAAACTTTTAACAAAAATTAGAACCGATATCATGGTACCGCAGATTTATTTCGCTTAATTCAAAACTATCATATTAGAGTTCCTAAATAGTTATTTTCTGCTTTTTAGTGCCTTTGAAGGCGGTTTTATTTTTTGTTAAAAGTTTTTTATTTTTCAATTTTGAATTTCTTATGTGTAATCAATGACTCTCAAGGTCACTGACCTAGGATAAGCATAATAGCGTTGTAGTTTCCATCATCGTTCCTATAACATTTACAGAATTATCCCCTAACTCCTAACCATTAAGGAGTTGTACCTTCCATCATCAGCTCAGCAACATAAGATGATGACTACCAGACGCAAATATCTGAATAGCTTTAGAAAGTATGATGAAAAACATTGTAAGTGCCTATAAAATTTAAAGAGTTCCCTCGATTTGTCCAGGATCCTATCATCAGATCCTGACTTGGTGACCATGGGACTACTTGTGAAGTATACCCTTTCAAACAAAAAATATTTTTCCAAATCGGTCCAGGCGTTCGAGTATACGGGGAACATACAAAAAAAATGTTTCCGACGAATTCATAACCTCCGCTTGAAGTTGGTTAATTGACTGACTGACTGACTGACTGATCGCGGGTGATATCGCGGGTGGAATGCTATTTAGCATTCTATATTAAAGCTGAAAAGTTTATGAAAAACATTGTAAGTGCCTATAAAATTTGAAGAGTTCCCTCGATATGTCTAGGATCCTATCATCAGATCCTGACTTGGTGATCATGGGACTACTTGTGAAGTATATCCTTTCAAACAAAAAATAATTTTCCTAATCGGTCCAGGCGTTCGAGTATTCGGGGAACATACAAAAAAAAAAGATTTCAACGAATTGATAACCTCCGCTTGAAATTGGTTAATTGACTGACTGATCGCGGGTGGAAAGCTATTTAGCATTAAATAATAAAGCTGAAAAGTTTGTTTGTTTGTTTGAACGCGCGAATCTCCGGAGTTACTGGTCCGATTCGAAAACTACGCTGTCGGCTGGTAGTTTAGCCATTATTTTGTCGTTGATGGCGTCCACGCTTATATTTCTGGCAGCTAATTAAATTAAATTGCCCTCTCACACATCCATTAATGTTTTTTTTGGTCGATATTACAGACTTTCATTTAAGCAACATTTAATAATATCTGCTCTAGTTTCCCTAACAGGCAACGTTATCTGAAATCACCAGAAAACATCAAAGTTATTCCACCCATGGCTATTTGTGCATTTTATAATTCTGAGAATTCTATCTAAAGCCTCTAGATGAGCTCTATGAGTCATGTGCACTCATCCCATATTATTAGGTTTGCATCTTGTAAAACCTTGCCCAATGGTCCATTTTTACGTATAGAGCGTACGCTGTCTTTTTCAAGAAATACCGTAAGGGTCTGTTTAGAAGTGAAATGAGCCGTCCTTCTACCTGTCAATAGTGTAGCAGCAATAATTATCTGATGATGTAACAGCAATGGCTAATTTCGTTGACTTCAAAACTATCAGATTAGAGTTCTTACATAGTTATTTTATAATTATTAGTGCCTTTGTGGTTTTTTTTTGTTAAAAGTATTTAATTTTTAATTTTTTAGTTTCTTATGTGTAATCAATGACTCTCAAGGTCACTGACCTAGGATAAGCATATTAGCGTTGTACTTTCCATCATCGTTCCTATAATATTTAAAGATTTATCCCCTTACTCCTACCCGTTAAGGAGTTGTACCTTCCATCATCAGCTCAGCAACATGTGACGACTACCAGACGCAAATATCTGAATAGTTTTAGAAAATATATGAAAAACATTGTTAGTGCCTATAAAATTTGAAGAGTTCCCTCGATTTCTTCAAGATCCCATCATCAGACCCTGACTTGGTGACCATGTGAACACCTGTATGTATAGTTTCCAAATCGGGTCAGGCATTATTCGAGTAATCGAGGAACATACATAAAAAAAGATTCCGACGAATTTTATTGATAACCTCGTCTTGATGACAGTTAAAAATAACAAAAACTGTTACCTAGGCGACCGCTGTCATCCATTGACAACCGCGTCGCATCGCTCACCCATGCTATACATGCTCCCGCTTAACGTTCTTTTTATCATTGCTCAGCTCCTGAGGGTCGTAGCGTGATGTTCTATAGCCTATAACCTTCCTTAATAAATGGGCTTTCAATTGCAAAAACGTTTTTCCATATCCCACTGGCAGATCCAGAGATTAGCGCGTTCAAACAAACAAACAAACAAACAAACAAACAAACAATCTCTTCAGCTTTATTATTAGTATAGATATAGATAGATAGATAGGATGACATTGAAGTAATAATCTGTTTGCAAGTTAGAAGGTAATGATGATATTACCGCTGCTGTGATTCACGTAGCTATTCTGTTGTTTCCGGCAAGAGTGAATACATTTTGCCTGTGAAATGGCTGGCACAGTTTGTAGACCGCATTAAGCGTGAGTGCCAATACTATAGTAAATGGATCGCTTTGTTGGCGAGCAAGCTCCATGTTGGTTTTACGAAATATTCCGGTTGTATCGGTCGAGGGCGCGGGCGCGGGCGCTCGCAGCTGACCGAGAGATCGTTTACTTCGCTATGAAATCACGATTGCAGCGAATAACTATAAATCCGACTACTGTTACGGTTCGAGGGAATCGAATCTAAAATTATCCTGCCACAACAGAAGTGTTTAGAATGTTTAATAACGCAACGTTATCTGTTCGAGTTCGAAGTCGAACACACGCACTCACACGAACACACAGCAATAAGACATACTTATAATATACGAGACGAGACGAGACAAGCTTACCTTACGTACGGACATGTAAATTGACTTGTGATTGGTTACGTTATCGATGAGATAAAGGCACTAATCACGTTATTATTAGTTGGGCTAGTAGGTATTGTAGCAGTCGGGTCCCCATCGTTACTGTTTATAAAAGGAATTGGGAGTTTTTATATTTAAAATAATTCATATTCTATTAGCTGTACTCTGCGGTTTCACCCATGTTCCCGGGATAAAAACTAGCCTATGTACTTCTCCATAACATAGGTGTATCTGGGTAGCGCCGCGCTTGGAGGGGGAGTGAGTATGAGTTCTGCAAGAGAACCCGCCCCCCTCTACAGCGTAGATGGCGTCCACCGTCGGGTTTTAGCCGGTACGAGTCCGGGATAACCTGGCTGCTCCCCCGGGGCGGCTAGGTATCCTATGAGGATTTCCCCACGATAATGAAAAGTTACTTTCGCATTTAGGATTAGTATGGATATAAGCAAAAGGAAGGTAAATACTTAAATATTTACTGTAAGCGGCAAAATTTGCAGCCACATTTGTAAATGATTTTAATAATCCAACTAATATTATTAATGCGAAAGTTTGTGAGTATGGATGGATGGATGGATGTTTGTTACTCTTTCACACAAAAACTACTGAAAGGATTTGGATGAAATTAGGAAAACACAGATAGTTTATAACCTAGATTAACACAGGATACTTTTTATCCCGGGAAAACATAAGATCGCTCGGGAACGCGGGTGAAACCGCGGAGCGGAATATAGTTCGTAATAAAATTAAGACATTTTAGTACTGACACTGTAGAAGCTATAAAAATACAGGTTTTGAGATACTCTATCATTAGGCTGTATACTTAATTGACGTGTCTGAGTGGTTGTTTAAAACTTAAAATTGTTAACTAACTCGCAGAATAACTTTTAATAATAAAAAATAAAACCGATTCCAAAATAGATTTGCGATCTGGTAGCAACATGTTTATGAACGATGCTAGGTATTAGTTATGTGTTCACCAAAAGCTAATTTACCTCCCAGCGGGGCTCCTCGTGAATCTATATGTATCTATGTATACGTAACATGTAATCGAAGTTGTTTGAATTTATATCCTAGTAAGTAAATAACAATGCATTAGGTAATTATATCAACATTTATTTAATTTTGAAACTACCTACTTATTTAAAACTTGCTGGAGTCAAGATACAGTCTATTTGCGAATTTATAAAATGTCTATATGCCACATAAAGTAATCTCTGGGTAACGCCTGATGATGATGTCCATAAAGAAGAATATGCAGAACTTCATTACAAATTCTACTCTGGAAATAAATATTAATATCAAAGTAGAGCGTTAGCATAGAATGCCGAGACGAAGGTTGCGGGTTCGAATTATACAATGAGCTTGAGCTGAAGGAAAACATCGTCAGGAAACCATAGCATGGTAGGGTACTTTGTCGTACCCGCCTGGCTGGCCACCACCCTCAAGTTGAAAATCTGTCGTCAAGCACTTTCCGGTGTGTTCCGACAGCTGCACTTGAGGGCCAGTTTCCTTCTAGCCTTTATGTGCTTACCAACATCGGCCACATCATCACTGACTACGGCACAGGAAAAACACAGGCCTATGTGTTTTTCTTCACAGTAAAAAAAAACACTCGCACACAAACAAACAAACCTGTTCATAATAGAGCGAACGCGAGGACGGGAAACTGATTGTCACTAATGAAGGTATTGTTTAACAAGAGTTCTACGCACGCAGCCTCACACAAAATACTGATTTGGAGTATTGTTTGGAATACTCTGATTTCACTTCATTCTTTTTGCGATCGGAGTGCTCTCGCATCGTATGCTTTACGAAACCCGTAGTAAGAAACAGATTAATAGCATTGTATCAGTGCAGTGAGACACAAGAGGCGCGTAAACAATGGATGCGAGCGTGGCGGCGGCGGCGGCGGCGGCGGCGGCGGCGGCGGCGGCGGCCGTGGTGCCGACCGAGCTTCCGGCGAGAGCCGCTCGCTGCAAGCTAATGAGCTACCATCTGTAGGTACCTACTGTCGACCGAGCCACGACCAGCCATCGCGGGAACCTCCACTGATTAGGATTTATTATTCTAATAAGTAATTTACATAATTTGAAACATCTTACTCGTTACTCAACGGAAGCTCGGACTTTTCTTGTTTGCCAATCAATTAATCAAACTAAATAGATTGTATGTTTTTGGTTGTGAATTGCGACGCGTATCACATCTGCTGCTGTAGGTATTTTAAGACGGTTATTTCATTGTGTTTGAAATATTCTATTCAAACATGCGATTAGAGATTAGATTCTGGTTTTTTGAATTTACCTTTTAATAAAGCTGTTTGTTACCTTTGAAAGGAGGTAAACATTTGTATGTGATGTGCGCGCGGTGCGGTGAAGCTACCTGCGCCTGCGCCCCATTATGTACACTATTTATCCTTGTTACCTGTCCGCCGGCCGTCCGCCGTCCGCCGTCCGCCGTCCGCCGTCCGCCGTCCGCCGTCCGCCGTGAATGTCTATAATACATCGGCAACAATCACATGTGACATGACATACCTGTAGCCTGTAGCCTGTAGCCTCACCACTGCGCGAGCGCCGCCCACTGCGAGTTCTCCCCGTGATCGACATACTAATTTTGATGTATGTTCGTTTAATATTTAACTACTTACCATGTTGAATATCTTGTCTTGTTGAGTATTCACATGACCTACGATACATCCCAACGAAGTCTGTTTGCGTGATTATTTGAGTCATCTTCCTTTCACATTTTTATAAGGTACCTACATTTGTATAAAAAAAACTGAACGGGATTTTGCTGAATCAGCGGGTGAAGCCATCCAAGTATCCGGGCCTTCTTGTGAATACCTTTTGTATACATTTACTTACATCATTAGTTTCCGCCCCACAGTTTTACAGTCTCCGAGAGATGCTTATATTTTCGTGGGATAAAAAGTATGTTATTCCAGGGTATGTGCTATGGTATCTACCTATCTATGTGCTAAGTTTCGTCCATATCCTTTTACTCGTTAATGTATGATTAAGGTACGCACGTCTAAGCATCTCTCAAAACTCATTTATTCAGTTTAGGCCCTAATAAGGCACTTATATGAATGTCAAAAGTTACAGTTTTTCAATAGACTCTACTACCGGTTCGGAATACACTTGAACTGAGAAGACTCGCATTTATAATAACAGTGGGATAATATGCCAATACTCCTATGAAGTCTGCCAAAAATCCTGCGGTTGGTAGGTACTTTGAGATTTACTGTGGACCACGTTACTTTTTCGCTGAATCACTCTGGGAAGTTCTCATAAAAATTCAATTTAAATCAGTTCAGCGGTTTTGTTGGTTAGTTCGAACAAACAGACAGACAAAAATATTTAGGTATAGTATGACACAACTTAGATGAAGCATCGGCAAACTTCGTAAAATCGATCGTTCTCGAAAAGAGTGCGCCTACAACATTACTCATGTGTTAAAAAATGATCGGCGAAAATGATCTTGTTGAACGTTGAATGGCGCGATACTGAATTATTTTTATTTGTTGTGTAAATCGGAAGTGAAGTGTACGAAAACGATTCGCCGATGCTACATCTAAGTTGTGTCATACTGTATGAGTATTTTGATCTGATTTAGTATTTTGCAGTAAAAAGGGCTCCAAATTACAGATAGACACTTCAATTTGTTTATATTTATTTATATTGTAGAATAGGTGGCTTTTTCTTTGTCCGCCGTGAGTGGTGAAGTTTTCCTTGTAGGGTGCTGTAGGTATTATAGGTATATATTCAGTTCGTGGCGACCACTACCATAGACTGTATGCTACGTGTGGGTGGGGTGATGTGCCAGACTAGACTGGGCTACACACGTTTTGTTCTTCTCATTGCCATCTTATGCATGTGCGACATCCATCATCTATACTAATATTATAAAGAGGAAAGATTTGATTGTTTGTTTGCATTGAAATGGCTCCGAAACTACTGAACCGATTCGAACAATTCTTTCACTAATAGGAAGTTACATTATTCCCGAAGGTTATAGGCTACTTTTCCGTCACACGGCAGGGACGGCACCGTCACCGCGCGACCGGTTCTCTCGGAGTGTGACTCACCCCGCCCCCCCCCCCCCTCACTCCCCCTCGCTACCACCAACTTCGAAAAGCTGCAAACACTATCACCTGATTAATATGCATGCACTCGACTTCTCAATTTTTGTACCAGCTGTTGGGTCAGGTGTGTGTTATCTTTTTTTATTATTTTATGCGTTGCGAGCATCGGCTACAGTATTTATTCGTCGATACCTGCTCTGACAACTATAACTCAGCACGATTTTAACTTCGAATTCAAGTAAGAATAAGGTAAAAGTGAGGTAAATTGATGTTTACAATTGTTTACGGGAGCTAACACAATGAAGTGGCTTGGTCCCACACACACAGTAGTCCCGTGATAACCTCCGGCTTCGCTTCCAAAGTCCCGCGCCCCCTGCCCCCCGCCCCCGGCCTCGACCCGCCCCCGCCGCCCCTCGTTATCGAGAGATCGTATTCACCACTGCAGCAGCTGCTTCCGAGTTCCGATATATGATGCTCATTGAACGCTTTACTTGTTAACTATTGTTCTTATATTATGAAATAACACTAGCTTAGGCGTCTGTCTGTACTAGTTTCTAGTCTTTGTTGTATTATGGACTTATACCATAATAATCTATCCTTGTATTTATCATAATATTGTAAGAATAGGAATAAATAATAGGTAATAAATAATACAAGGAATATTTCCGGTGCAATTTCTTTACAAAAATTGAGATAATTATGAAGTACAAAAAAGTACTTCATTCGATATTGGGTATAGTGTGTGTAGGTAATTGAAGCACAAACATTGAATTCCCAAGTTGCTACTCACTATTAGAAAATGATAGTAGAAGCTATAGTTACTGATAGAGCACCTATTCAAGTTCATTGTCAATCTCACCCCATGGTTTTTTTTTCATTCTAAATTTTATCGGTTACTTCCACCTACTATGTGTGATAGTGTTCCAATTGATAAGTAATTAAATGTAAACCATGGAGTAGTGCGAGGGTGTTGGTGTAACGGCGGCGGATGCGGGGCGAGGGGGGGAGGGGGAGGGAGGGTGTGAAAGGGCGCATCCCGCGCGCGGAGGCTGCGCGGTCCCCGGTGCGGGTGCGGGTGCGGGTCGCGGCGGCCGCCAGTCGACCGCCGGCCGCCGCGACACCACGCGACCACCATGTTCCAGTGCATCGTGCAACCGAAACACGACTGGGGGGCCCACGACCTCGCTAATGCCTACCCCGGTCGGTACCTACACTACACTACACTACTCCACACGCCACGCTCATTTACCTAAGTACCTCCTGTTCCATTACCGCCCAGGCGCCCACGGAGACACAGTTATGATCTATTAATGGCCGCGAAGACGTTCCGTGTCGAATGCCGATAACTAATTATAACTACGCATCCCGAAGTGAATAATGTCGCGTGAGAGTTTTTGCGAAAGTCGTCGGAGCGGTGCGGTGTGTCGAGTCGCGGCGTTCGGAAATCATGTGCTGATGTTGTTATTGTTCCGTTGTGCCGGTTGATGCGAGCGAGGCGACCCGCGCCGCGACCCCGCCGCCGCCCCGCCGCCGCCCCGCCGCCGCCCCGCCGCCGCCGCCGACCCCGCCGCCGCCCCGCCGGCCGCCGCGCGCTCGTTCGGTAACCGGTTGTTAGTCAGCCAAGAGCCGCGAACTGCGTTCATAACAAACGATAAAGCAGTTAGCGGGTTCACCGCCGGCGACGGCGACGATGGCCGTCCTGCTGCCTTCACCCTCGCTCTCGCTCTCGCTACAATACTTGATCATTGCACTGCACCGCGCAATTCGTATACTAAGAGACTTGAATGTCCGCAATCTAATTCGTTATGCTGTATCGTACGTATCCCGCCTCTGCGAGTGTGCAGTCAGTCGGTGATCTATTGCAGTCAAGTTGGTCGACTATTTATTACCGTTACAATTTGATGCCTATTATTATGATGTCAGACGCCGACCGGCATTATTGGTAGGTTCATACAAACGCCTTAGTATATACACGGTGAAATCGTAATGAAAAGTAAGTAAGTACTTACTGAGTACAATATTAGGAAAAAGTTGTAGTGTCGAGAGTGCATTGTCCGGTGCAGACTGCAGGGCCCCCTGCGCCCCTGCGCCCCTGCGGCCTGCAGCCTCGGGCTCTGAGCGGCGGCGGCGTCGCGGGCGCGCCCCTCACTTGTCATCATTTCGACATTGTAAACGAGTCACCCATTTTCATTCGCTTAATGATGAATGATGTTTCACTTTTTATTTGTATTACAACTCTCGCCACTATCTCCCACGATAATATCCCAGATTTCAGAGCGGTCGGTCGTTCCGACGTGAATTACTAAATTGATATGAGTGGCTGTAAGTACCGCTCTCAGCTTTACAGTCGGCCCCATGATGTTTTGTTGCAAATCGCATTATAATAATATGATCGACTCCTTTGCCTGCACTGCTATTGTCGATACCTACTTGTTTTTGAGATATCACATAGTGCGTTGAACTTGAACTGCATCGGCTGGACGGAACGTCGCTCGCTCTTGTCAATCGGAATGACCGAGACGTGACTAACTGAGCTCACACCGCTGGCTTACACCTACCACGCTTCAATTCAGTAACAGTTCATTTCACCAAGTTTGACACGAATATGTTCAGGAGTGGACGGAGAAGTACTGATGATTATGATAATATCACATTTGCCGAAAACTTATAACTAGATGTAGAGGAAGGTCTGTATGTGACGTGATGTTTGTCGGTATGGTACGTTGCAGACATCCGCATGCAGCTGGCGGAGCAGACGCGCGTGCTGGAGGCGCGGGCCGAGGCGACGGCGGGCGTGGCGGGCGAGCTGCACGACTACTGCCGCCGCCGCGCCGACCTCGAGCACGAGTACGCGCGCGCGCTGGACAAGCTCGCCCGCGCGCACCACCAGCGCCACAAGGACCAGAAGCACAAGTATACACTCACTCACTCTACTTATATATATAGTATAGATGAGAGATAGGTAGGTAGGTATGTAAGCTCGTGTGTTGTGTTTGGTTGACGACAGACGCGAGCAGTGGTCGCTGACGGGCGCGTTCGCGTGCTGGCAGGCGGCGCTGGAGAGCACGCGGCTGCTGTCGCGCGAGCACGCGGCGCTGGGCGAGGTGTACGGCGGCGTGGTGGCGACGCGGCTGCAGCGCGCCGGCGAGGACGCGCTGCGCCTGCACCGCAAGTGCCGCGACATCGTGCACGAGCGCCACGAGGAGCTGGCCGCCGCGCTGGCCGAGGCCGCCGCCGCCGGCAAGCTGCACCACGCCGCCGCCGCCGACTGGCGCCACGCCGCGCTCAAGCTGCGCCACGCGCACGACCAGCGCGCCGCCACCGACGCGCGCGACCCGCCGCGCCACAAGAAGCTCTCCAAGCTAGACAAGGAGCTGGACAAGCGGCGCGCGCGGCACGACGACGCCCGCGCGCGCGCGCTGCGGGCCCGCGCCGACTACCTGCTCGCGCTCGAGGCCGCCAACGCCACGCTGCAGCGGTACTACCTCGACGACATCGCCGACATTGTGCTGGTCAGTCGCCACTCCACCTATTCTACTCCGACTCGCTTCCCCGCCCCGTACAGGGTTCCGTCTTCTATGCTACCTAAAATACCGTAGACTTCTTATAACATTGAATAAAAAAAAAAACATTTTTGTTACACGTCTACAGCTCGGAGCCGTAGCAGACGGAAACGCGAGTCATCCTGACGGTTCCATTTTTTCCATTTAAAGTCAGAAACCCTAAAATAGTAGAATCTGGATCTGCAGACGACGGCAAATAAAAAGTTACTTCGTTAAGATGAAAACAGTTTAATAAAATAGCTACTTTAGGGTCCTTTTAATGTATGTACATTGCGGGTACAGTGCATGGAGGTGGGGTTCGAGGCGGTGGTGTCGCGCGCGGTGGTGACGGCGGCCAGCGGCGAGGAGGGCGGCGCGGGCGCGGGCGCGGGCGCGGCGCGGGCGCTGCGGCACGCCGCGCGGGCGCTGGACGCGCTCGCCGACCGGCAGCGGCTGCTGGACGCGCACGCGCCCGCCTTCGCGCCGCCGCGCCCGCTGCCCTACGTGGGCGCGCCGGCCGCCGCGCAGGACCGCGAGCTGGCCGCGCTGCTGGCCGACGCCGCGCCGCCGCCCGACCGCGACGAGGAGGCGGCCCGCGCGCGCCACCACCTCGCGCAGCGCCTCGCGCACCTCGACGCCGCCGCGCGCCGCCTGCGCGTCGAGTGCCAGGAGAACGCCAAGACCCTCGACGCCGCCGAGGCCGAGCTCGTCCGCCAGGTGAGCCCCACACCCCCACACCCCCACACCCCCACACCCCCACACCCCCACACCCCCACACTACTTACTAGCATCGGTACACTTAAGGTATCCCCGAACCGAGTCATTGTAAATATTTATAATTTTATTTTATTTATTTTTATTTTTTGGATAAGGTTCACCAACAAACTAAGTCCATCGTTAGTAAAATAACTTCTGACTGACCATTGTGGTCAGATGGTCACTTTCAATATACCTAGAACTAAGGTGTTAAAAAAAGATATTAAGTGTGTACCTATGAGTGAAAATCGCTTAGAAAAATTTAGGAATAATATCCTGAGTAAATTACCATACTTACCTTATAATAATGATGCAAATGACCTCTATAATGAAATTTTTAATCTAACCAAAACAGAGTTTAATACAATATTTAAATCAAAAAATGTAAAACAAAAAACCCACAGTGTATTTAATGATTGGGCGACGGTGGGAATTCATAAAAGCAGACAAAGATTGTATGACCTATATGGCGAAAGGCAGTATAATCATAGTCCTGTTTTTGCGGATTATGTAAGAAATTATTCTAGATTATTTAAACGCATTTGTGCCGCGGCGAAATCTAAATATCTTAGCAATAAAATTAAAAGTAGTCAAGATAAAATTAAAATGACTTGGAAAATTATAAACAGCGAAACTGGAAAAGTCAAAACGTATAATAATGATATTCAACTCAAGATTAATGATAAAGTTATTGAATCAGACCTAGAAGTTGCTGCCGCATTTGAATTTTTTTTTACAGATATTCCAGCTTCTATTACTAAATCTTTTAACACCTCTCCCACCCTCGCTGTATCTTTACTAAGGGAAAATGTTACAGAATGTACTGATGACTTTATGTTTTCAAGTGTTACCTCTAGTGATATTATTAAAACATCCAGATCTCTAGACTTAAAAAAGACTGTTGACCTCTGGGGATTTTCTGTCAAACTTGTTAACTCTATAATTTATTGTATTGCGCCATATTTGGCTATTACCTTTAATAAGTGTATTGAATGTGGTTTATTTCCTGATCTAATGAAGTATAGTAAAGTAGTTCCCTTATTTAAAGCCGGTAGTACCGCGGACCCCACTAATTATCGACCAATTTCTATACTACCGACACTTAGTAAAGTTTTTGAGAAAGTCATTCTTAATCAATTAATGATACATTTTAATAGTAATAGACTGCTTCACAGTAATCAATTCGGTTTTACAAGGGGTCGCTCAACGACCGATGCTGGTGTTGAGCTTGTTCAACATATTTTTGACGCCTGGGAAAATTCACGTGATACTTTCGGTGTTTTTTGTGACTTATCCAAGGCCTTTGATTGTGTCCATCATGAATTGCTCATCAAGAAATTACACCACTACGGTATTAGAGATACTGCACTCAGTCTTTTGAATTCATACTTGAGTGATAGGATTCATTCCCCTGGGTCCTTAGTTACTATGGGCGTCCCACAAGGTTCTATTCTTGGACCTTTTCTTTTTCTAGTTTACATCAACGATACCTTATCTTGTAGAAAAGAAAAATGAAATAGTATTGTTTGCTGATGATACTTCACTTCTTTACAAAGTGAAACGACATGATTTTAATTCTGACGATGTGAACAATGCTCTTTCAGTAGTTGTTGATTGGTTTACAGCTAATAATTTGATGCTCAATGAGAAAAAGACTAAATGTATTAGATTCAGTCTACCGAATGTAAAACACTCCGATGCCAATATTGTTATTAAGGGCGAAAAACTGGAGCTTGCTAAAAGTACTGTATTAGACGATAAGCTACAATGGGGTCCTCACATTAATAATTTAGTGAATAGACTTAGTTCTGCAGCTTATGCAGTGAAGAAAATTCGTTCTCTCACTGATGAATTAACGGCAAAATTAGCATACTTCAGTTATTTTCATAGTTTGATGTCTTACGGCATCCTCCTTTGGGGTAGCGGTGCCGACATCAATAGAATTTTTATTCTGCAGAAGAGGGCTATTCGTGCTATATATAATTTAAGTCCCAGAGACTCCCTAAGAAATATATTTAAAACTATAAATATAATGTCAGTGTCGTCACAGTACATATATGAAAACTTAATTTATGTTCGGAAAAACATTCATAACTTTCCCAAAAATAGCGACACTCATAGTTTAAACACTAGAAATAGTACCCAAAGAAATTCAAGAATTGTCCGTGTTAAAATTTAAAAAGCTAATTAAAGATAAGTTGTACAAAAAAGGGTACTATAAAGTTTCTGATTTAGATTTTTGAAAAAAATTGAAAAGTTAACTCTAATTCATGGTAATTAAAGTTACTTGAGTTCGGAGGTTACGAACTAACACCGAGTGAAAATAATAATTGTTTCAATCATTAGGCCGATACGTCGTTTGAAGAAAATTTTGTTTTCATAATTAGTAGAGTCAAAGAAATATTTATTTGGCTCAAACGGGTGCTAAAATAATAACGAACCGGAACTCAGTGGACAGTATCGTTTGAGTTGGGGCGCGTCGCGTTTCAGATGGAGGGTAGCGACGCCCAGTGGGACGTGAGCGGCGTGTTCGGGCCCGGCGGCACGGGCGCGGCGGGCGCGGCGGCCCTGGCGGCGGCGGCGGGCGCGGCCGGGGGCGCGGCGGGCGGCGACGAGGCGCAGGAGGACTACTACCTGGCCAAGTTCCGCGCGTACGTGGGGTGCGCCGGCCGCCTGGCGCGCCTCGAGGCGAAGGCGGCGGCGGCGCGGTCGCGGCTCGCGCCCGCCGGCGGCGTGGGCGGCGAGGGGGGCGCGCCGCCCGCGCAGCCGCCCTCCCCGCCGCGCCGCGCCGCCGCGCGCCTGCGTCGCGGCCAGTTCGCCGCGCCGCTCGACCACCGCCTGCCGCTCGTGCTCACCTCCTGCGTGCGAGTCATCGCCACGTACGGTGAGTGAGTGCCGCCCCCCCCCGCCTCCCCCCGCCTCCCCCGAGTGTGTGTCGCGTCACGAGTGTTGTCGTGTGGTGCAGGGCTGCAGCACCAGGGCGTGTTCCGCGTGTCGGGCTCGCAGGTGGAGATGCAGGCGCTGCGCGCGGCGTTCGAGCGCGGCGAGGACCCGCTGGCGGGCGTGCGCGACGCCTCCGACATCAACTCGGTGTGCGGCCTGCTGAAGCTGTACCTGCGCGAGGTGCGGCCGCCGCTGCTGGCGCCGCACCTGCAGGAGCCGCTGCTGCGCGTGGCGGCGCTGCCGGAGGACGCGCAGTTCGTGCGCCAGCTGCGCGACACGCTGCGCGCGCTGCCGCAGCCGCACGTGCTGGTGCTGCGCTACCTGTTCGCGTTCCTGGCGCACCTGGCGCAGCACGCGGACCGCACCATGATGGACGCGTGGAACCTGGCCATCTGCCTCGGGCCCACGCTGCTGGCCGCGTGGGGCGAGGGCGGCGCGCAGGTGACGGCGCAGAACCTGCTCAACGAGCTCGTCAAGCGGACCATCCTGCACCACCGGGACGTGTTCCCGCAGGACCTGGCGCCCTACGCGCTCTACCGCCCGCCCGCGCCGCACCCGCCCGACTCCGACCCCGACCCCGACCCGGACCCCGACCTCGGCTCCGACCCCGGCTCCGACCCCGACCGCGCCCGCACCCGCACCGACGCCGACGCCGACGAGCCGGACGCGCGCGACGACCTCTCGCTCTACGATGACGATGACGACGACGACGACGATGACGACGACGACGGTGAGACAAAATTCCATCAAAATATATATCTATAAAATGTTAGTATGCACTATATGTAACTATTATGGTGTGATAATTGTTTGTCTGCAGACGATATCAGCGACGAAGGCGAGAACGGTTCGTGGAGCGACCGGGAGCAGCCCGAGCGAGCACGGTGAGTGTCCGTGTACCTACAGTGCAGCACAGAGCAATACAGTACAGTGCAGTACACGAGTGTGTTGCGTGTTGCAGGGCGCCGAGCGCGGAGCGGCACGTCGCTGCGACTGTACAGTCGCAGGCGCACACGCAGTCGCAGTCGCCGGCGCCGGCGCAGGTACCGCCGCACGCACGCAACTAGTTACTCGCTTGGGGTGTTGGGGTGGTGTCCGCTTCTCACTTTACATTTGTATTTGTTTTACTTTTATGTCGCTTTCTTTGTATATTCGTAGCGTAGCGTAGTGCGTATTTTTAGAAATGTAGCGTTACATACGCGTTATATGAGTAGGTTGTTGCGACCGGCTGGTCGAGTCGGGCCGTGCCGTTGAACGGAAGCCGATCGCGCTTACCGCTGAATGTAATCAATCAGTATTATGTCAATAAGTCATTAAACAATTTATATTTGCATGCGCGTGTTTTAATTACACTAGTAAGTCTCATTCGTTACGACGCGGCTTGATCTCATTCGTGAAACATGTAAGTAGTACCTAGTTCCTGTGACTGAGATGTAGGAGAAGGAGAACCCCTCGTACTTGAACCCACGCCACGGCGTTGAAGCGAGTACCTCAGAGCGGTATAGGCTGACATATGGCACATGTTTATATTATAACAGTAAAATATATATGTAATTTACAATTGTTTGGATAGGTTTAGCTCTTATCTATGCATGTTGTGTTCACATCTAGAAGGTAACGAGTATACTAGAATTATCAAAGCATTATTTTTTATATGCGGGTGATTCTAAAGGGTATAGTATAGTAGGCTGGAAGAGTGTTGATGTAATATATGTATACCTTATTTATTTATAATAAGAAAAATATTATTAATATTTATTTATATTATACAGATAATAAGAAAAATATTTTACAGTGGAAAACAACGCAAAAATATTTCCATAAAAATTAGTTTAGTATAAAAATACGCTTTCACGTAAGTCTAACTGAGTACATACCTGTTACATTACTCGAGTGCTAAAATATCTATATCTCACCATTGCTACGTTTTAGAGTGCGAGTTTTATCAATTTTTTACGCTTAACTTCCAATTATTGTAAAGCTTCGCTTCGTAAAGGTAATGCTCAGGCTCCTGAAATTTTCTAGGATTACTTATATTGATGTACACTACCCGCAGTTTTTAATATACCAATTCAAAGTCATCCTGTACAGTTATGTGATCGTCCAGTTTTATCGACCTTTCAGGCCACGAGGCTAAGGAAACGATCATGAACTCAATCCAGGTTTGTGAGACGAGGAAAGTATCGGTGCGCGTATACCGAGCCGTGCTGTCGTGTAGTGACGTAAACTATCATCATGTTATATTTTGACACATTTCGATATTTTGGACCCCAAAGTGTTAAAAATGGTAAAAGATTGTCGTAAAAGAACGCAGAGTGTTCAGAGTGTGGCGGACAGAAGCCATGGTGTCAGTTTTGGTTAGGATGTCACGTACTCCTGGTACAGAGCAGTGTGTGTGCAGGTGCGTGCGCAGTATGCGGCTGCGGGTGCGGGTGCGGGTGCCGCTGCGGGTGCGGCTGCGGCTGCGGGTGCGGGCCAGGAGCACGCCGCCGGAGGCGCGCAGGCCAGGTGAGCGCCACTCATTCAATCATGTGCTCTAATTACGATCCAAACGAGCCTCAAAAGCCTTACATAAACTGTTTTTAGACAATCTCAATCCAACGACTACAAACGCTTATGAACCTATAATTCTATCTAAGTACATATTTACTTATTTATATTTTTTATTATAATTATCAGTTAGTGCTAAGTACTTGTGAGTCCCTATCGCTGATGTAAACGATGTCCAAGTATCTAAGAGTATAGGGTAGTTGACAGTGTCAAAAATAAATGATGACAAACACTAACTAATGCATAAAACATCTAAAAACACGTGGAATTATCAAATATGTTGTACATTTAATGCTTTTTATGATTTTTAATTACCAGTGGAACCACTAAGAGTAGATGATTTGATGCTGTGAAACTATGACGTCATAATGTAATATTTAATATAAAATTCCTTATAAACTATCGTTTTGACATTTATTAAAAAGTAGCTGATTTGATGTGTCAGTCAACTACCCTATTAAACCATATAATATTATTATTATACAATACACTCGTCTACAGATATGTTTGTAAGGCTTTCGACATAGATAACCAAGATTAAACATAGTTTTATAAGAACTCCTCCGAGATGTTCAGATTCATACCTTCGCAATCGCTCGTATTTAGTAGTTCTATGAGGTTAAAACCTGGTACTCTTCTTACTAGATTTGAATAAATTCAAGTCTAGTATATTGTAAGAAGTGTTTCTTATAGAGTTCCACAAGGTTCTCACTTGGAGCCCCTTCTATTTTTGATATTTGTAAACGATATATTCAATGTTCAAATATGAAAGTGTATAGGATAGTTAAAACTAGCATGATATGCATTTTTTACGAGCTAATTTGAGTAGAATTGGATTGTGGCGTTTGAGTAGTTTTATTTTATAGGCAAAATGGTTATCGAGGAGTTATCAGTTGTGTGTTAATCACTCGACCCAACATTTTGCAGAGAAAGGAGTGAGAGGGAACGTATTAAGACCTTTTTCGTACAGAAGGCTCACTACAAAATGAAGGAATATTTATATGAGAATAAGGTCATCACCACACTTATACCCATTACATTTAATTCATATGTACATCAGTAAACTCGTTTCTCAGACGGCTAGCGGGGAGCACCCCGGACCTGGTGCTGGGTCTACCGGAGCGAGCAAAGGAGCCGAGCGAGTCGCACGAGTCTCACGAGCCGAGCGAACGGCACGAGTCGCACGAGCCGAGCGAACGGCACGAGTCGCACGAGTCTCACGAGCCGAGCGAGCCGCAAGAGTCGGGCGACGCCGCCGACACCTTCCTGCACAACCGCGACACGCTCAAGAAGCGTCCCGCGCACAAGTCTGTATCGAGTCCCGATACGTCGCCGTTAAAAGGATATTCTTGTAACATGATAATGATTCTAAACAATGTTTAATCGCAGGCAATCACGTTCGGAGGGCGGCGCCGAGGCGTGCGCGGGTGTGGGGGCGGGGATGGGGGTGGGGGTGGGGGAGGGGTCGCCCGTGCCGGCGCGCAACACGGCGCGCGTGGCGGCCAAGTTCGCGGAGCTCACGCTCACCGGCGGGTCGCTGAAGCCGGCGCTCGCCGCCAAGCCGGCCGCCGCCGCGCTGCTGCGCCGCCCCACGCCGCACCCGCATCACGCGCGCCCCGCCCCGCCGCCCGCCCCCGACACCACCCCCAGCCCCCACGACCCCCACGCTGCCGCCGAGCCGCACCCGCGCTAGTACATTTCGAATGATAGACTGCGGGCCACTATTTTTATACCGACTATGTATGTTATTTTGATAGGTGCCGCGGAGGAACACGCCGGCGCGCGGCGCTAGGGGCCGCCGGGGTAATCGTAGCGACGACGCCTGCGACGTAAGCCCCGAGGCGTTTTAGGTTTAGGCGGTACTCGGGCGGGGGAGTAGTCGAGGATTTTAAATACTTTTTATACTTCGAGGGTAGTTTTATTTGAACATGGAACGTATTAGGTCCGGCGGAGTCGGCGAGTAGTCGACCTTCGTAGTATCTGAGGAGGTTTGAACGACCGGTGCGACTTATTTTTAATCACCGTCACAAATATTTTTATTGTAATGAAATAAAATAATAAGACGTAGTAGTGGGAATATAGGAATATAATATTCGGTGCTAGCTAGGGTAGTGCGTCCCGCGCCGCGCCGCTGCGGACGAGCTGGGCTAGACTAGACTAGGCTAGGCTAGGCTAGGCTGGGGCACGTGACGTGACACGCGACACTGTACTCGTCGCTCGCCCGTGGCGTTCCTCGGCGACACATTATATACTGTGCGTGTGTGCGCGTGTGTTTGTGTGTGTGGGTACCGCTACGCTACGCTACTGTAGGCGTCTGTACCGCCTGTATTCTCGTACTCAATAAACCAGTATTACTTACGGAACTCCTGTCTTTCATTATTTGTAACCCTCGTCCTCAAGTGCTTGTACATACTACTAAACAGACCATGCATATTGCATATTGGACAATGCTTCGGGCCCGCGTGTAGCCGTATACGGAACGTGCATCATAATAATGACAAATTATCCTACTACTTCTTTCTACACTTTCGCTGATTTTCACATTGTCATATTAGAGTTCCTACATAGTTATTTTATGATTTTTAGTGCCTTTGGAGGCGGTTATATTTTTTGTTATTTTTTTTTTATTTTTCTAATTTTAGTTTCTTCTGTTTTAAGCAAAGAATAAATAATATATAGGGTCCAAACGATGTTCGTAGCGACATCTATTGGTGTCAAATCTATACTAATTCTGAAATGTATGGAGCTGGCCACCCGTGGTTTTAAGCATATTAGTGTTGTAACTTTCATCATCAGGTAGCGACCCCTGTCAGCTACATGGTTAAGATACCGATTAATAGATGGCGCTGTAATATAACAACAGTAACTACATACAACCTACATCGCGCTAGTGGAGTTTGTTCGCGCATTCGAATATATACAAGATTCCATATCAACAGTTGGAGGGCGGTCCCCAGGCACGATGACCCAGCCTGGCGGAAGATCTTCCCTTTTTAATGGAGGAAACATAGAATAGAATACACTTTATTGTTTACACTACAAAAATAGGACAAACAAAATAATGAACATCAATTAAGATATCCAACTTATAACCCTAACTCCTAACTGTTGAGGAGTTGTACCTTCCCTCAACAGCTCAGCAACATGAGATGATGACTAACTACCAGACGCAAATATCTTACTAATATTATAAACGTGAAAGTTTGTATGTATGTTTGTTGCTCTTTCACAAAAACTACTGAACGGATTTGGATGAAACTTGCCACCTAGATAGATCATACCCTGGAATAACATAAAGGCTACTTTTTATCCCGGGAACGCCGTTGAAACCGCGGGGGACAGCTAGTAGATTATAATTATTCCTCAACATAAAATAAATACAAATTAGTGTGGCACTTTCTGGCAGGGCCACCAACACGGATCTGAATTCCAAGTCTGTCGCTAATTTGTCCTATTTTGGCCTCAAATATCCGCATGCTTATGCATATAAGCATGCTTCCTGGCAGGGCCACCTCATATCTCAAGAACTAGGGCACCTAGCGAAGATCTTTTTGCTTCCAGAATTTGTCATTAATTTGTCAAATTTTGTCCTCGAATATCAGATTTTGTCATGCTTCCTGGCAGAGCCACCTAAAAACCCTTATAACTTTTGAACCAGGACGCGACAAAATCTGATATTTGAGGCCAAAATAGGACAAATTAGAGACAAACTAGCGACAGACTTGGAATTCAGATCCGTGTTGGTGGCCCTGCCAGAAAGTACCACACAACAAATTAGGGTAAACAATTTTTAATAACTGGTAGGTATCCCTGTAACTATAGATATTATTATTTTTCGAAATCACAATTTTAAGTAATTAGGGGCTGAAACGTTCGTAAAAGCATAGATTGTTTCAACATTTTGTCGCAAATTAAATAATACATAAAATAAACTCCTAATTTCAACAAACAACTTCACTTACCGATGAAAGGTTATGTTTCTTCTTTCCGTGCATTGATTGTCGCTATTACAGATATACAAGAAGGCACTGTGTGTGACGTTAATTTATTTTTTACCCAGTTAAAAACACTTCATCATAATCATGTCAGCCGAAAGACGTCCACTGCTCCCCCAAGGATCTCCACGATAGCCGGTCCGATGGGCGCTACCCTCATCTTATCACATTAATATAAGGACTAGTGTGGCTTATATTTGGTTAGTAACTTTTCACTCTTTTCTGTTTATCACCGACGCCGTGAATGTCATTCAAACCTAGCCCCATACTCCGATCCGAACGAGACAAACACTTCTGATAGGTAATGACTGTCTTTGTTGCACTTACGGCTATAGTATTAGGTATGACATCTCATTTCCTCGCGGTTCGAAAAACTCAAGATAGGTATCTAGAACTCTATCCAATCCTTCTCTTATGCTTCGCTGACTTCAAAACAGTGTCAGATTAGAGTTAAAAGTTTCTAATTTACCTACATGCTGCAGAAAAGTAGGATGGCTAATTAATGATTACTTTAATATTCGTCAGTGGCGGATTTGCAGTGTTAGCTGCCCTAGGCCCGTGTAGTACCAGCCGCTCCTTTAACAACTCGAGTGGGCATCCTTTGAAATCTGCCGCCCCTAGGCCGCGGCCTAGGTATACAGCCTATTGACAAATCCAGGACTGCTATTCGTTGAAAGGTGATCTCTCAAACATTATGTACAAAAAAGCTCTCACGATCCTTCACTATATTATATTGGATCGTTCATGGAATTAATAAGTACCTTACCGTACTACTACGAACGTTAGGTACATTGTGTTCCATTAGAGCGCAGATTAAGTACCTAATAGTTAAGGTTACCTACTTACTGTAGCTGTGGCAATGCGGCCTACGTTGGAGCGATGCGTACCTACGTACGTACCGTACGTACCTCTGTACCTGTCTATCTAAAAATGAAAACTTACATTCTTAAAACGAAGTAGATAATACCTAGGCATATCAACATATCATATCTATATTCAGGCACCTAAGTAGGTAGGTACTTGCGTGTGTAGGTACCTATATCCACACAATCCAAGATTACATGATAATTATATCGGATTAAATTATGCTGCTATGATTAGTTCATTAATTGGTAGCTTGTATGTACCTAAGTAGTAGACCAGGTGCCTGCAGTAAATCTGGCATTTGATGATTTTGAAGGACACCCGAGTATTATTTATCGATGCGGGATAGGGGACATAAAATATTATCATTTACTAATTTTGTGTAGGTATTGAATTACGTTAAGTTATAATGTTATACATAATAATATTGGTACATATATATATATACGTAGTATCACAGTGAGGGTACCTAACATTATACCACGCCACGTACCAATTGTAGGTAGCTTCTTTCTGCACTGCACTGGCATCATAGATAATATACTATACATACATATATTACTGGCATCCCCCTCCACAAGTGAACCTTAAGTACATACCTAAATTCAAAAGAAAGATTCACTAAATAAATAAACCTTGCCGCGAGTTTCTTGCCGGGATGATGGACCTAAGTGTATTCCGGAGCGGTGCGGTGGTAGAGTCAAATGTCACTTACCGGACAAATCGGCCAGCGCAGAGGGCACTCAGCCGGTTAACATTTAGGTGACAACGCCTGAGGGCACCCCCGAATGGGGTACGAACCTCGGCTCAGGGCGTTACCGGGAGAGGGGGAGGACTTTCTACGAGTTACGACTAATTGGGGGCGGTCGGATTACTAATCGCAACTCGGGCCGCTTGAAAGGGACGAGACTGAATGGGACGTCGCGGCGGTCCTCGCCGTCGAGGACGGTAGCGTAATCGGTTGTGCGTAGTGTGTAGTACTTTTACGAGCTTCGTCAGCTTCGATCTGAGCTAATGTAATAGGGTCATCCGGCTCGCTGAGGGCTTGCCTTGGTCTATGGATACGGAGTATACGGGAGGGCGAGTACGTTGCGGCTTTCACTATAAGAGGGTTGCGGTGATTAACGGCGGTATTGAAAAATCTGCGTGAGGTGCGTTTTATAAATTGTTTTATCGTGGGGAGACCTAAGTCAATGTGGAGATTTTCATTACGCATGTACCACGGGGCGCCCGTGGCCTTGCGCATGAAACAATTTTGAATCACCTGAAGGCTATGGATCCGTGCAGGAGCTGCATGTGCGAACACAGTACTAGCATAGGTCATGTTGGGGCGGATACACGTGGTATATAGCCTAACCTTGCTTTTAAGGGCTCGTTTAGATTTACGATTTAATAAAAAGTGGAGGCGCCCAAAAACAAAGGAAACGATCATCGAGAATTACTCCAAGATATTTGGCTTGCCTTTCCCAGGGGATTGGTTCACCGAATAGAGTAACTGCTTTTGGAGGGGTGGGGAACTTTCGATGTTCAAAACTGACCACGAATGCTATAATTTGAAATACGTACTAGTTTTAGATAGTCAGTCTCAGACTCAAACTTGGCCGTTCTATACTACACTTTTGAAGTATTGCAGAGTTTACAATCTCATTTTGTATTAGCTAATAGAACCCCTGCTCTTACGAATGCAACACGCTTTTGAAGTATTGCAGTACTCAAAGTATTTGCATTTAGGTATACGAATGATGTATACCTATACTAGCTTCCGCTCCGCGGTTTCATCCGCGTTCCCGAAGTATATTATAGCGATGATAGCTCAGTGGTAGTGATGTTGGATGCCGCGACGAAGGTCGTGGGTTCGAATCCTACAATGAGCTTGAGCTTTCGGTGAAGGAAAACATCGTGAGGAAACCATAGCACGGTGGTAGGGTACTTTGTAGTACCCGCCTGGCTACCACCCTCAAGTTGATATCTTGTTTTCCCCGGATAAAAAGTAGCATATTATGTTATTCCAGGGTATGATTTATCTATGTGGCTAGTTTCATCTAAATCCATTCAGTAGTTTTTCCGTACAAGAGCAACAAAGATACATAAATACTAAACTTTCGCATTTAACTAAGTTTTACGATTTACAATCACAAGCTTACCATATGAGAGAGAACAGCATTTTAAATAAAAACATTTATAGATTTTATATAAAAATGTACCTAGATATGTTACGGGACGGCAGTCTATGGCCTATAGCACCTATAGCACTTAGTATAGCACCTATAGCACCTAGTATAGCACCTATAGGTTCCGACCGGTGCCTACACCATATCATATACACGGATGGCTACTAGGAAGGGTACAGTACCTACAGTGGGCACAGGACAAGGCCAGGAGACGATTAAAGTCAAACGCATCGATCACAAATGTATGTACTTAATTCATTACATTTTCGGGGTCGCGTCGGCGCACCTTGATTGATTACTTGATACATTTAGGCATAGATTAGGAATTATCGATTAATCATTCTCAGGATCGGATTTAGTCTAATTAGGTTGCAAACGTGCATTTCTTACAGATAGTATGTTTAATCCGGCCGGTGCGATTAGATAGATAGCGAGTATATATAGTGGCGGGCGCGCCTGGCTGGGCATCGTCTGCCCCGCTCCGCCGCTAGTCATGATGAAGCTGTTCCTGCTGGTCGCGTCCCTGGCCGCCCTCGCGCTCGCCGAGGAGCCCATCTCGCGCTACTACCACGAGACCGAGGGCATCCAGGAGGCCGCGCGCATCAAGCAGGCCGAGGAGGCGCTGGACTTCGACGGCACCCGCATCGTGGGCGGCTCCGTCTCTCCCCTCGGCGCCCACCCCCACCTGGTCAGTCGTCTCACCTCACCTCACCTAACCTACCTACCTACTTAACCGTCTCTACTCTATCTCCTCCACTATACTCTACCTACACCTATAATCGTACCTTGAATACATCTGCTCTAAGCGCCACTCGGTAATATAGCATATCATTCGAGAGTTAATCGAAGAATGTAATGTCACTCGGAGTTGACCCAAAAACTCAATTCTTTACTAGTAGGCAAGGCAGGTATGGTATAACAAAATGTATCTTGTCCTAAACCCTTCGAGGGGTAGAGAGAGAGAGAGAGAGAGAGGTTTGATTGAGTGTATGGTGTGGTGTGATCCCAGGGCGGGCTCGTGATCACGCTGACTACGGGCGCCACGTCGGTGTGCGGGTCCTCGCTGCTGAGCAACACCCGCGCGGTGACGGCGGCGCACTGCTGGTGGGACGGCCGCAGCCAGGCGCGCCAGTTCGTCGTCGTGCTCGGTGCGACCACGCTCTTCACCGGCGGGACGCGCGTCACCACCACCAACGTCGCCATGCACCAGAACTGGAACCCGAATACCATCACCAACGACGTCGCCATTATCAACTTGAACTGGGTCAACTACTCCAGTCAGTATCGGACCTAGTGTAGCGCAGTAGTGTACCGACCGCCCCTCGCGTCGGCTCGGTCGCCTTCATTGACGTTCTCTCTCGTTGGCTTGCAGATAACATCCAGCGCATCACGCTGCCGTCGGGCACCCTCCTCAACAACAACTTCGCCGGCACCTGGGCTACGGCCGCCGGGTACGGCAGGACCAGCGACTGTAAGATTTTATTGTGTTCGCGTGACACCTATTAGCTACCGTGCCACGGGACGTGAGCTCGATGCTCGTTTACGGTTACTTATAGTAAGGATCCCGCTACCCGACAGTGATGACCACTGAACATCTGATGCAATCGTCCGTGCGTAATAATATTGTGCTGAGTGAGGCATCGCGGGCACGGCACGGCTGCGAGGCTGCGAGGGTGCGAGGGTGTATGTATGTCTGTGTGTGTTGCAGCCGCCGGCATCGCCAGCAACCAGGTGCAGAGCCAAGTGAACCTGCAGGTGATCACCAACGCGGTGTGCCAGTGGACGTTTGGCAGCTCCATCCTCGCGTCCACGCTGTGCACCAGCGGCGCGGGCGGACAGAGCACCTGCGGCGGGGACTCCGGCGGCCCGCTCGCCATCACCAGCGGCGGCAACCGCGTCCTCGTGAGTACCTACACTGTCCCAGCGCTCCACCACCTCCACCACCTCCACCACCTCCACGTTCCACGCCTACTTCAATGCACTCATACTGAACACTAACTAACTAGCTATTGTGTCGTTCCTCAGATCGGTATCACCTCGTTCGGCTCGGCCCGCGGCTGCCAGTTAGGGTTTCCTGCCGCCTTTGCGAGAGTCACCTCCTTCGTCTCCTGGATCCAGGCCAGGCTTTAAACGATACACGACATCCGACCGATCGATCCTGACGCCGTTCAAATCTAATAAAAGTTTGTTTTGAGCACCTCTATTTTTTCCTTTCGAATAAGCAATAAGTCGCTCCGAAAAGAACAGCTAATAATGTAATATAGACCAGGAGTTTTAGTTTCTTATTTTTATCACAGTCCTATAATATTTAAAGAATTATCCCCTAACTCCTAACCGTTAAGGAGTTGTACCTTCCATCATCAGCTCAGCAACATAAGATGATGACTACCAGATGCAAATATCTGAATAGCTTCAGAAAATAAGTATTTCAAAAAACTTACAAGTGCCTATAAAATTTTAAGAGTTGCCTCGATTTCTCCAGGATCCCATCATCAGATACTGACTTGGTGACCATGGTACCAACTGTGAAGTATGCCCTTTCAAACAAAAAAAAACTTCTTGCTTGCAAAACTTCAATTCAACCAGCCACCCTCTACGAGCTAGATGACCCTATTACTTTAGCTCAGATCGAAGCTGACGAAGCTCGTAAAAGTACACAAAACCGATTACGCTACCGCCCTCGACGGTGAGGACCGCCGCGATGTCCCACTCAGTCTCGTCCCGTTTAAGCGGCCCGAGCTGACACCAGTAATCCGACCACCCCCAATTAGTCGTAATTCATACTAAGTCCTCCCCCACCCCGGTAACGCCCTGAGCTGAGGTTCGTAACCCATTCGTGGGCGCCCTCAGGCGTGGTTACCTAAATATTGCCCGTTTGAGAGCCCTCTGCGCTCGCTGATTGTTCCAGTAAGGTTGTTGCAGCTATCAGAGTCCTTTTAAAAAAAAAAACATTCAGCCGTGTCCAGAAAAGGTATTTTATTATACTGAACATACCTTCAACCAAAAATTAAGGTAGAGTTAGGGTAGAGTGCCTCAAAATAAAAAAACCATCCACAATAAAAGACAGTCGTACATGAACAGATTTATTCGTTGACTCATCGGCAAACTTAATTGGTCCACCTTTATTGCTTCTAACTAGATACGCGCTCGTGCGCATTGTAGGTCCGGCAGCGGGACGAAGGAAGGGAGTGGGGGAGAGGGTAGGGAGGGAGGTAATATCGGTCGAGGAGGGTCCGCGAGCGAGGCGAGGCCTGGCCGACGGACAACAGTTCGCATCGCATCGCATCGCATCGCACTGATCACTGAGCACGCACACGTTACTGCACAGTCCCACGTCCCGGCCCCGGCCCCGGTCCCTGCGCCGCACCGGGGGGACTAGCGGCGTGGCGTGGCGTGGTGGCTGACACCACAGCTGGCGCTGGTGACGCGGACGTGACGCTCCGGACGCGCGCCGCGTGGCGTGGCGTGGGGTCACAGGTCGGTGGACCAGCGAAGTGGCCGCGTAACACCTACTCTCACACTTAACCTAGCTATGTACAAAATTAGTACCCGTTTAAATGAATGTATATCGAAAGTATTTACAATCGAGCCCTCGGCTCGGGCTCGGGCTCGGCGGCGTCACTGCGCAGGCGTGGCGGTGGGCCCGGCGGTGGGCGCGGAGGGGGGCCCGGCGGGGGGCGCGGGGGGCTCGCCGCCCGTCAGCCGCGCCAGCGCCTTGTACAGCGGCGAGTTGACGAAGCGCGGGTAGGAATCGCGGTGCATCAGTGTATAGATTTGCAGCTGCGCTTCGTCGAAGGTATGAGGCGTCGGTTCCACCATGTTGCGATTGACGACTTCGCGCACGCGCGAGTCCAGCGACACCTGAAACACGGGACAGCACAGCTGCAATGGAAATGACGAATAATCGATACCCGTAAGTCATGAAAACCTATGACAAAATATTATCGATTTTTTACCTTTAAATTACATTATTAGATGAGTTTAGATAAAGTACTGTATGATACTGCACATAATTAGGTATTAAAAACTCGTGTGATACTATTAAGAACCTCGCCTACGGCTCGGTACTTAAACTCACACTCGTATTTAATAACTCCTTTTATGCAACAGTATCATAAACTACTATTTTAATTTCATTGTAGACGGGTGTGCATAAAGTGGGTCATTAAAGTACTGTTTTTGATTTAATAATTAGAACTTTACGATACGAGAGTAGAGTAGATAAAGATAATTTATTCAGTTTATGTCCTCATGAGACATTTATGAACTGTAGGTACAATTGAGTCTAGCACCGGCACCGGCACCAGTTCGGAATACACAGACGGATATAGGCAAGGAACTAACGAACGGGGCAGGTGAAACGAGGGCCGATGGGGGCGAGGGGGGCGAGGGGGGCGAGTTACCTCCTTGGGCGAGAGTATGGAGATGTAGTCCTCGTAGATGAAGCGCGCCTTCTCCTCGACGGCGTCGGGGTCGGTCTCTCGCTTGAGCTCCTCGCACGCCAGCCAGAACATTATGTTCTCCTCGGAGTACTCGCCGCGCAGAAAGTCGCGGAACACCTTACGGCCGGCTGCCGCGCGCCGTCAGTCGTCAGTCGTCAGTCGTGCGTCGTCAGTCGTGCGTCGTCAGTCGCGCGTGCACACAAATACATGAGGGACATTATCATATCATAACAGAAATACGAGTACCTAATAAGTATGTATTATACATACACATATTTAACGTGAAAATATAGATAATGGAATTGAATTCAATGAATACCCAGTCAGGTGAATATCACTGGACTACTGGATCAATAAATACAAATGGGACATCTCCACTGTCTCCACATATGATCGCAACAAGCAGGTGCAGAAGCAGGTCTATGATATTTGGGTAAGCAGATAGGTATCTATGCGTAGGTCGACTATACTTTATTTCGACATGATAATTTCATCCCTCTAAGACGCAAGCATGCGCTGCGCGTTGACAGCTCTGCCTCGCGCCCCGGCTGTGCCCCGGCTGTGCCCCGGCTGTGCCCCGGCATCACTAAGAGTAGGTATCCGGATCATTGCGTCCACAGTCCTGTCGACGTCTGAAGTCACTTGGCTTGGAGGACAAGCTCAAGCTGTAGTTTTAAAATGTGAGTGTGCTCAATAGAGCGCAATAGTATAAGTCACATTTTATGGTAACTATTGTCATCTGTTGAACTTGTGACTCGGTTCAGACTCGACAGGAATTCTTTAAATAAAGTCTTGATTAAAACGTTTTTTGATAGAAAAAGTGTAGGTATTTATTATACTGAAGATGAATATTGAATACCTGATCCATTTTAACTGCATCTTACATTTAATTTTTTACTCAACATTAATTATGTATTACTAGCTGTCCCCCGCAGTTGCGCCCGCGTTCCCGGGGTACAAAGTAGCTTATATGTTATTGGAATAATATATATATACCATGGATGGTATGATCTATCTATGTGTCAAGTTTCATCCAAATCCGTTCAGTGTAACTGACCTGCGCTGCGCATGAGACGGTCGAAGGACTGGCCCCAACTCTGGATCTCCTCCAGCGTGGGCCTGCAACAGTAGGTAGGTAACTAACAGCATGAAACATAACAATGAGGTATAGCAAGAGAAAAAAATGACTTATGGAAAAATGATTTTATTCATTGAACTCTATTTTTTATCATAGTATAATAAATATATATTTTTTTTCAATATTTCTACGCCGCCGCCGGCTTGAGCGGTATAATTGTCCTGATTCTCTTTTTTTACATTATGTAATATTTTTATTTTGAACTGTGTTGCTAATTCAATGTTAATGACGCATCATTAAAATACTTTATATTCAAGAATGCAAAATGTTTAGAGATTGGCGTGGTGTAGTGTAGATAGGGTAAGGTAGGGTAAGCTGAGGTAGAGTAAGGTAGATAGGATAGGGTAAGGTAAGGTAAGGTAAGGTAGGTACTGTAGTGTACTGACGGCGCGTCTCCGTCGTGCAGCAGCGGCTCCTGCGGGCCCGGCTCGCGCGGCTTCTTGCCGGGGCCGCGGCCGCCCTCCGACCCGCGCGCCGCCAGGCTGCAACACACAAACAAACTATCTAACCAATCAACCTAACTAACACTATCTTTCTATCATTAAATAGTATAAATCAAAGTCGCTGTCTGTCTGTCCGCTTACGTTTTCTAAACCACGCGACGGATTATGATGTTTTTCAGTAACAGTTAAAGCGATAAACGAGTTGGTTTGGGTATTATAAATTGCATCCGCGCGAAGTCGGGGTGGGTCGCTACTACAACTATATCTGACTTCATTTTCACCAAATTAACAGTATCTTTGATTTTTTGACAGATGGACAAGGAACTGATCCTATATAAGACTTTATTTTGAGGTACGAAACCTTAAAAAGGAATGTAGTTAAATTCTTGCGCAAACTGCAGAAATCAATTTACCTACTAGCGAGTTTTTAATTTGAGGAAAATTACATTGACGCCTGAGAAAATTCACGTGATACTTTCGGTGTTTTTTGTAACTTATCCGAGGCCTTTGACTGGGTCCATCATGAATTGCTCATCAAGAAATTACACCACTACGGTATTAGAGATACGCACTCAGTCTTTTGAATTCATACTTGAGTGATAGGATTCAGAAGATTGATGTTAATGGCAAAGTTTCCCCTGGGTCCTAATTATCAGTTGATTGGCCTCAAACAATTTGGATACATATTTGATTGATAAGCATAATTACTATGTATGTAAGGGAGGTCATTGATATACGCCAAGAACAGGAATGGGGCTAAAATGGATCCTAGCGATACGCCTGTTTTATTTATTATTCTAACTAAACAAATACATACTCGACCTTTATGTATGGAATCGCAGGCCAACAACATCATCACCCTTTCTGAGTCAAGTGCTAGACATGGGAACCCAGGAAGCGCCACTCCTTACAGACCATTCCATGGAATCGTAGTTTTTTTCTCGTCACGGACGTCACGCACGGCGCAGCGCTGCTTTAAACATACTCACACACTTACCATTTAGCCCTGAAACAAATCAGATTGTTATGTTACATACAAAATGATTACCAGAAATTAATATTTTTTCAGATTGTAGGTTTTGTAACAAAAGGAGGGATTGAGTACTGTACCATAGTATAAAGAAGAGGGAGTAGGCTATCTCCGGCCCAATTCGCGATATAATTGCCTACTGTTTTAGGGTTGTCACTTTTAGCTAAATATTAGGCGCCGCTGTTCGCGCTTCGCTAGCAACCGCAAAAAATGAATAAAGTGAATGAAATATTATCATTAAAAGAAATAAAAACAACATTAAAAACTAACGACTGTCTCTTAGACTATAATCGAATTTGTTGTTATGATTCGAACTTTGTTTTATATGTATTTGATTTACTATTAGTCAATTAGGTACTCGTACATACTTATTTTGAATTACGATTTTCTGTAAGTAGGTAGGTACTTAGTTACTATATCTACAATACTGAGAAATCGGCATAACTAAACGTAAACAAAGAAATAGCGGCAAACCAATTGCTAGTAGGAAATTAGGCCTACCTACCTACTTCCTGTGTGATAGAAAACTAATACAAACAAAAAATATGTAAGTACGTAGGTATCTCATCATCAAGTAAAATTATATTATGCTAGAATAGGTGACTAACTTACCTTTCCTGTTCAATAGGTAATCTGAACAGAGACAGGTCTGGAATCGATGAATTATTAAGACACCCAAACACACAGCAATACGTTATTCTGCGATTATCAGACATTTTGATGATGATATTGATGAATAAATCATTTAGTGGTGCCGAAAAGCCGTGACGCGCGCGCGAACCTTGTGCAGTGTTAGCCCCGACTGGCGCACTGAGAAACGGGTCGAGATTTTGTTAAAGTGTGCGTGCGTCGACACATAGATACAATAGCGCACACATACAAGCCGCGCGCGGTGCGTTTGTATGAAGATAACCGACTTCCCCTCTCTTTATACTATGACTGTACTGTACTGTACTGTACTGTACTGACCAGGAGCAGGAGCAGCAGCAGCACCAGCACAGACAGCACGGCTTGGCGGCGGGCCGGCAGCCGCGGGCCAGCGCAGCCAGGCTGCACATCTGGAAACACGTACAAACCGTTAATTAAACACTCTCAACGTCTCTAGCATTTGTCCCTTTGCTCAAATTATATCAGGACTGAGAATGAACATTAAATATTTAGAAACAAATACATAACAGTGAGCAATAAGTAATCCACTCCGAATAGCAGAGCATAATGAAAAGCCATTGGAAAGAGTAGCCTTATACTAGGTATACAGAGTGATTTTGCTTGTAGAGAGTAGAAGGTATGTAAGGGCGAATTCTACGGATAGTTTACATACCACTTTACCATTAGGAACTAATTTGTTGTATTTTTTTTTAATTTGTATGTACCTACATATTTTAGAGTTAAGGACATTATGTCCATGTTGCACCCACTCAAGTAAAGGTTGGAGACTCTGCACTCAAAGTTGTACACGACTAAATCTACCTAAAACAGACAACTAGGTAGAATTAGGTAGGTCCAACTTCGAGAAAGAGGTCAATCGTCGAATCCAACTCGGCTGGGCAGCGTTCGGGAAGCTACGTAATATCTTCTCATCCCAAATACCGCAATCTCTCAAAGTAGAAAGTGTTCGACCAGTGTGTGGTGCAGTGATGACTTATAGACAGAGCAGAGCCGTGCATGGTCGCTTTCGATGGACCACATAAGAAGGCTCAAAGAGCAATGAAGAGGATTTTACTCGGAGTTTCCCTGCGAGTACGAATCAGAGATGATGATATCCGCAGGCGAAACAAAGTAACCAAACTGAAGTGGCAGTGGGCGGGGCGCGTCGCTCGTAGAACCGACCGCCGCTGGGGCAAAAAAGTTCTCGAGTGGCCACCACTAACCGGAAGACGCAGAATGGGCAGGCCCCTCACAAGGTGTACAGAAGATCTTGCGAGGGTCGCAAGAAACCACTGGATGCGGGCGGGGGAGGCCTTGCTCCAACAGTGGACGTCTTTCAACTGACGTGATGATATATTAGTCGTTTTTTGTACCAAAAATATATTTTTTATATTATGGTATATCTCAATTCCTTTTCGGCCTACTATACCGTTCCTGATATAATGGGTCGAACTGGCAAACATTTGAGTTCCCTGTCACAGTGCATATTGACTTTATTATAAATGCGCGTTGTTATGGACTCACTGAAGCGCTGCGCAAATGTACTTGAAACTGTAGGATATGGAAACCTAAAAACTCTTCGCTTCACAAGACCATCATAATTTTTAAGGGAAAGTATTGCTTTGTGCATGGATGAAAATATTTTAAAGATAAAAAGCTGACGAATAGTAAGCACACCACTTTCCTCGTACAAATCGCGTGTGGAGAACATTCGCTTCTTTTTTAACATTGTTTTTAGAACAGAACGTTGAGCCCTTTCAGCCTGTATTATGGTAGATTTTGCAGCAGATCCCCAGCAGGTAATGCAGTACAAAATGAGGGATTACCATAATGCATAGTATACCAATTTAAGTGTGTCCAAACTTGCCACGTCACGCAGTTGCTTCATTACCTATATGTATTACTTTTCTAATGCGACCGGACAAAGTTTGAATATGGGCTCTGAAAGAAAAGTTTTCGTCCAACAAAACTCTAAAAACAGATTTACATTGTTTTCTTTGTATTCAGAGTCAGAAGATTGTTTTGTAGTCACAATTGAACCTCGGTAACTCTCCTAAATTCGCTGCTGCAAATGCATCTTTCCATGTCGGCCCAGTAAAAATCAAAGCAGTGTCATCAGCATAACATAACATAGTATGTTTGCATTTTTGATTGGGGCTTCATGTATGTCATTAATGTAGATTGTAAACAAAGTTGGGCCTAAAATGCTTCCCTGAGGGACCCCAAAATGAATTATTTGTGATCCGCTCACAGCCAAGCCTACTTTAACCTGCTGTCTCCGCTCATTTCGGGTTCGAATCCTACAATGAGCTTGAGCTTTCGGTGAAGGAAAACATCGTGAGGAAACCATAGCACGGTGGTAGGGTAGTATTGTAGTACCCGCCTGGCTGGCTACCACCCTCAAGTTGAAAATCTGTCGCCAAGCACCACTCGGTGTGTTCCGACAGCTGCACTTGAGAGCCAGTTCCTTTCTAGGCTTTGTGTGCTTACCATCATCGGTCACATCATCACTGACCAAGGTGAGATTGTGGTCAAACACAGGCCTATATATAGTAAAAAAAAAAAAAAAAAAAAAAAAGCTACTGAACCAATTTAGAGCAATTCCTCATTCAAACCAATCATTCAGATTTGTACCAACTTATCGTCTTCGTGGCTAATATCTAGAACTAGAGCGTCCACCAGAAAGATCAGCTTCCTCAATAGAAGCATAGTAAAAATGAGAAAAGCAAATGCGACATCGTCATGTAAATGTGCTATATGAGTAGTCTAGACTGTAGGTAGATTGCGTTCTTCAGACTAACTACCGAAACAGTTATCCAAACAATTTATTGATGGCCCCCATACTCCCAAGAACATAGTACTGGAAAACCAACCCACTACTATTAATTTGTCCATAACGATTCTTGTAAAGCCCCCAGATAGAAACGAGACACGGTGGAACGCAGGCCGTGAAGCTAACGTTTGCATAGCGTCATGTCAGTCCGTTCGTAGTGAGGAAGTAGTATCTGGTAGTACGGTCGAGAAGCAATGCGAAAATAAACATTGTTTGGAGGGTAGTGGGTGAGGGTCAGCGCCGGTGCTGCGTATTTATAGCGCGTCCTCATTGAGGAGAGCGGCGAGCGGCGGCGCAGCGGCCGCAGCGATCGCTCTGTTTACTGCGCGCCGCCGCCCGCGCCGCACTCCACCACCCCTCCACCCCTCCGCCCCTCCACCCCTCCACCCCTCTGCGCTGCAAGTAAACACTCGACACACTCACTACACTACTCACGCACACCACACTGCCCAGCTTGTCGCTTGCCACACCTTCCTGAACGATTTGCACGCACGATTACCGACTAGTTGGGAAATTAACATCCACACCACCACATTCGACACGACCGTGGCCCGAGGATCTATTCACCTACGTGTCGACGCCTATATCGATAGGAATGCCGCATGCAGCTCGGCGCGGGGTCGCAGTACGCCCGCGCCGAGCGGCAGGGGCGTTCTCCTCGACGTGTCTAAACGACGACCCACGTCATTCCACTGGCACCGAACACCGATCGCCACCGCGCTCGCCGAGCGTCTCGTCTTTAGATTATCGGTTCCGAAGCGCTACCGGAAGCCGTCCGGCGGTACGGCTTTTCTAGGCGGGCGGTCAATAATTAGGTGCATAATTCGGTGTAGACGGCATCGGGCGAGTGGCGAGTGGCGGAGCGCGCGCAGCACGTGAGTGCGACACATGCGCGGGGAGGAGCGCGCGGCGATCGATGTGCGGGCGCGGCCGGTGCGGCGGCAGCGCAGCGACAGCGGCTGCGGCGGCTCACCTGCCCTCGGGCGGACGGGCGGAGCGGCGGCGGGCGGCTCGCCGGCCACGCCGGCGCTAGCGAGGTCGCGGGCGCGGGCGCGGCATGCGGCGAGCGCGCGGCCGGCTGCGGGCGAGGCGGCGGCGAGGGCTGCACGGGGACGGGCCGCGGTCGGGGCGCGACTGAGCGATCGACCACCGGCCGCCCCGCCCCGCCCGCTCCGGCCCGCCGCCCCGCCGCCCGCCCGTGCCGCGCCTGCGCCGCCCCAGCCGCCCCGCCCGCCCCGCGCGTCGCTGTACTGTAGCAAGCAAGCAAGCACGTAGCTCGACTCGACTCGACTCGCTCGACCCACTTCTGCCGTCGGCGATGTCGATGCTGTGCCGCTACGGACTACGAGTCTACGAGACTATCCTTATCTCCGCCTTCAGTACCTACCCCTACCTTAAGATTACGTATTGCTACGGTTATGTAATTGATACGCGCTTGAAAAGTATAACATAATAGTAGATTGTATCATAAGTAATATTTTTACGGCGAGGGCGCTTTTTTCAATTCAGAGTAAAGTGACTCAGAGTAGAATCCTGAACATAGCGAGGGATTCAAAGTACGTCGCCGAGCCAAAAATATATTTGCGCCCGAGTGATAACATTCTACTTTTCATCACCTGTATAAGAAAATAAAAGGCGCCTCATATTTTATTGTAATATTATTATTTAATAAAACATAGAGACAAGTAAATTGAAATTAAATAGTGTATCTAATAATGAAACTACTAAAAACTTATATTTGAGACATTTTCGCAATTATCAGCCGGCGGCGGCGGCGGCGCGACTATATGGGCCGTCGTATTGCGTTTGTACCAGCTAGTCTTTATTCAAACAATATTTGCATTCGATTTCTTTGGTGCACTTAAAGGCGAACCAAGTCGTCCTTTAATAGGTCCTTTAATAGTCCTTCGTCGAATAGGTGGGATGAAAAACAATATTTGTTATTTATTGGGATAACTTTATTAAATATTTAAAAAAAACAACTTAATAAATATATGTATAAATATTTTTTTTATTGGTATAAAACATTTTACACGTTTTATTTGAATCCATAGGCTCCCGAACTAGAAATACATAAAATTAAGTAATAAAAATATTTAACACAAACATAAATTAATTTATTGTTGTTTATTTTTACTCAATAAACGTTATTATTATTATTATTATTATTATACATAGTATAAAACAAAGTCGTTTCCCGTCTGTCTGTCCCTATGTATACTTAGATCTTTAATAGGTACTACGCAACGGATTTTGAGCGCTTTTTTTAATAGATAGAGTGATTCAAGAGGAAGGTTTATAGTACAGAAAATCCGTGCGGAGCCGGGGCGGGTCACTAGTTAAGGGTATTAATAGGCTCAAAGACCTTGATGATTCGACCCTGCAACTAAGTATTGAATGTTTAGCGCCATCTAGCGACCAATTTCCGTATTGCAATGAAATCGATCATAGAAAACACAAGTGTACAGATTTATCGTATTATTTTCGAATTTTGCCTACTTTCATAAAACATGTTATATTACAATATCGATTTCATGGCTTTCACATTAGCAATGACGTTTTAGTTTTCCCTAGCTGACTAATATTACACTTGTGTCACTGGATGATCAAACTCTAGGCTTCGATGATGATCATGTCAATGCTTATTGGGTCTCAGAAATGGGAATAGTTAGATGTTCTAGTTTTCACATGATGTCCGATTATAACACATGTCACTACATGGTGAATCTCAAGGATCTGATGATGACCAGATCAATACTTACTTACTAGTTTTATTAAATAACAATTGCTGAGGTGTTCTAGTTTATATAACATGACATGTGTCTTGCAACACGTTGAATTTCAAGGTTCTGATGATGATCTCAGCATTAAAAATATCTAGTTTTCACTAGTTGCTTCATAAAAGTAGGTATAGAACTATAGTAACAAAAGTGAATATAATGCAAAAAGAATACTAAACGACAAAAAAATAAAAATTCTGTATGTAAAACGCAAAATGACAATATTTTCAATTCGGAGGATCGAACACGCGCACTCCAGTCCTGTCCCAGAAATCGATGTTCGGAAAGTTACGCGGTACGACGAACTTCAGATCTGGGCTTTAAATGTCAAAATGAAGCCCAGTTTCAGTTTCACCAAACTTAAGTGGTAGATCCGCAGGTTAGTAGTCGCACACCCTAACCACAAGGCTACGAAGACGTTAGTTATCGATGCAAAATTATAAGCCATATTCACATCACGCGGACAATAGGCTAGTACACAGTGTCAAAAATAAATAACCTAACACTAACCAATGCATAAAACGCCTAAAACACGAGGAAACATAAAAATATGTTGTACCACCCTATACTTGATGCTTCTAATGATTTTTAATTACCAGTAGAAACATTAAAATTATGTAGTATTTAGTAAGTATTATTATTATTTTTTATTTATTTTTAATTTATCTGTTTTCTAAATAATTAGAGTTAGGTTCTGTATATATCTTCTGTTTTCTGTTCTTAAAATTGATTTAAAATGGTTATGTTTTTTTTAATGATTTAATTATTATTTTGAAAATGTAGAAACATAAGAGTCGATCAATTGGTGCTGTGAAACAATGACGTTATCAAAGTGTATTATTTCATCGAAAATTCCATAAGTTTTGACTTTTATTAAAAAGTAGCTGATTTGATGTCAGGAAACTACCCTATTCAAGTTGAAAAAAAGAGGAAATGTTTTATTCTAGAAATAAGACCTGAATAGATCGAATATTCAAATGAAACGAATGATTTATATATCAATATAAATCATTCTATGAAAAAAAAACCTTATCTTTTCGAAATTGACTAAAATACTAAACGACAAAAAAACCATAATACACAAAATAATAATTCTTTCCACTTTGGATTTGATTGCGCGCACTCTAAGGTAGAAGTCGCACGACACAGCCCCGAATCCACGAACATTTGCAAAATTACGAGCGATATTCACCAAACGCGGACAATTCTAGTTGGAAAAAAAGAGAAAATTGTATTCTCTAAAAATTTGTACCGATATACATATATATTTAGTACAAGCACAGAGTTAATTAATAATATACTACTTTATGATACTACGTACAAGTACAAGACTCCGAGTCTTTTAATTATTTTGGCATAACTAACTGGAATATTTAGATTATTCTATGACGCCCTCAAAAATATTATTGTATCACTAGACTACTTTTAATATATTTACAAGCTTAAAGATAAGCTTTACATTGTAACTATGTTATTCTCAGAAGAAATCGATATAAATTTCATTCAAAAAATTAATTAAATTAAATTAAAACCTTTAGTTATTTTGCGGCATAAAAATTTAGTGAGCAGTCCACTCGTCACAACAGTCATCAAGACACTGGCGTGAAGTGGCGTGGCGCGGGGGGCGCGGGCGAGACTGTCCGCTCAGGCGCTCGCGGGTGGGATCTAGTGGGGCGCCTTGGATTCATGCTGTGTGATTATGATTTTTATTTATTATTTTATAATAATTAATATAAGCATAATTTTAACCAATACAAGTTGTTAAAAAAAATATTACCTTTTTTTTGGTGTAAAATTCACATACAGCCGACATGAGCCGTTTTGCCAATATTTTCCCATTTAGATTAAGATTACATGTGATATATTTTTTCTTTTAAATTGGGGTCTGTTTACTGATATTTTAATCAATACAATTTAAACATGAATTAAACTATAACATATATTTTTTGTAGGTCAAATAGACTTAAGGATTCGTCAAAATAATTGTCTAAAAACAGCGTATTTTTGCGATTTGACTTTTTATTACTTAAGGATGGACATGAGTCCATCCTTAAGTAATAAAAATATTTAACACAAACATAAATGAATTTATATGTTTGTTTTTACTCAATAAACGAAGGAAAACATCGTGAGGAAACTATAGCACGGTGGTTGGGTACTTTGTACCCGTCTGACTGGCTACCACCCTCAAGTAAAAAATCTGTCGCTAAGCACCTTCCGGTGTGTTCCCAGTGTTCCCAGCTACACTTGAGTGCCAGTGTCTCTCTAGGCTTTGTGTGCTTACTACCTTTAGCCACATCATCACTGACCACGGTGAGATTGTGGTCAAACACAGGCCTATGCATACAGATTTTTATTAAATAGCGTTTCCCTGCGGTTTCACTCGCGTTCCCGGTATAAAAAGTAGCCGATACATATAATAGTCTTCGGTGATAAGTATCTTCCTATTAGTGAAATAATTTTTCGAATCGGACCAGTAACTCCTGACGATTTAATTGTATATTAAACAAACTCTTCAGCTTTGTTATTAGTATTACCTATAGTTTAACAATATCATGTAATAAACGTGTAGAACATCATGTATGGTGTTCTACACGTTTATTACATATTTTATTTTGGCCAAAAATGACAGTAAAATAACAGTGATACTAAGGTGAAATAAACTTGGATCTGAAATTGTGGAGGCGGCAATGGAAATGACGAATAATCGATACCCGTGAGTCATGAAAACCTATGACAAAATATTATCGATTTTTTACCTTTAAATTACATTATTACATGAGTTTAGATAAAGTACTGTATGATACTGCACATAATTAGGTGTTAAAAACTCATGTGATAATATTAAGAACCTCGCCTACGGCTCGGTACTTAAACTCACACTCGTATTTAATAACCCCTATTATGCAACAGTATCATAAACTACTATTATCTACTCTCATATCGTAATGTTCTTATTATGAAATCAAAATCAGTACTTTAATGAGCCACTTTAGGCACACCCGTGTATAATGATTCATTATAGTACAGTTGTTGTTCCCAAGATAATGCTATAAAATATCTTTTTTTCTATTAAAGTACACTTTGGACCTATCAATAGTATAATCAATCAGTATCAATTCAATTTGACGATGACAATGTCACAAATTTTTTAACTTGAACCTTAGAGGTAAGAATTTTTGGGAGTTGGCAACACGGATTTGATTAAGTATATGATTATTGTGTCTGTATATTTTATTGTTTTTGCCTACACATATCATTTTGACCAAAAATGTTTTTTTTTTTTTTTGCAAAGTTGGTAGAAATTCAATTTTTTTAAATGACATTATTTATATGAGTTTAGATAAAGTACTGTATGATACTGCACATAATTAGGTATTAAAAACTCGTGTGATACTATTAAGAACCTCGCCTACGGCTCGGTACTTAAACTCACACTCGTAGTTAATAACCCCTATTATGCAACAGTATCATAAACTACTATTATCTACTCTCATATCGTAATGTTCTTATTATGAAATCAAAATCAGTACTTTAATGACCCACTTTAGGCACACCCGTGTATAATGATTCATTATAGTACAGTTTTCTTCCCAAGATAATGCTATAAAATAACTTTTTTTCTATTAAAGTACACTTTGGACCTATCAATAGTATAATCAATCAATAACAATTCAATTTGACGATGACAATGGTGAATTTTTGGAAGTTGGCAACACGGATTTGATTAGGTATATGATTATTGTGTCTGTTTATATTATTGTTTTCGCCTACATATCATCATTTTGACCAAAAATGTCACAAAAATAGCAATTTTTTTTTGAAGTTCGTAGAAAAATAAAAAATTTAATTTTTTTGTAATTACATTATTTATATGAGTTTACATAAAGTACTGTATGATACTGCACATAATTAGGTATTAAAAACTCGTGTGATACTATTAAGAACCTCGCCTACGGCTCGGTACTTAAACTCACACTCGTATTTAATAATCCCTATTATGCAACAGTATCATAAACTACTATTATCTACTCTCATATCGTAATGTTCTTATTATGAAATCAAAATCAGTACTTTAATGACCCACTTTATGCACACCCGTGTATAATGAAATTAAAAAAATATATTATAGCACAGTTTTCTTCCCAAGATAATGCTATAAAATAACTTTTTTTCATTAAAGTACAAGTATTTGGACATGTCTGGCCACTTATAATGTTTTTTGGGTTTTAATACTTCAATTACTGTCAGTCGACTTGTCAAACGAAATAATAAAGAAAAAAACATTATAAGTGGCCAGACATGACTAAACAATTAAACGTAGTATTATATTCTCTTTGTAAACAATTAGGAATCAATCAGTATCAATTCAATTTTAGATGCAAATTTACTCTGTGGTCGCGTATGCGGTAGGGAGTTATTCCCAACACGGATTTGGGCGCCATGATGATTAATGTATAATCAATCAGTATCAATTCAATTTGACGATGACAATGTCACAAATTTTTTAACTTGAACCTTAGAGGTAAGAATTTTTGGGAGTTGGCAACACGGATTTGATTAAGTATATGATTATTGTGTCTGTATATTTTATTGTTTTTGCCTACACATATCATTTTGACCAAAAATGTTTTTTTTTTTTTTTGCAAAGTTGGTAGAAATTCAATTTTTTTAAATGACATTATTTATATGAGTTTAGATAAAGTACTGTATGATACTGCACATAATTAGGTATTAAAAACTCGTGTGATACTATTAAGAACCTCGCCTACGGCTCGGTACTTAAACTCACACTCGTAGTTAATAACCCCTATTATGCAACAGTATCATAAACTACTATTATCTACTCTCATATCGTAATGTTCTTATTATGAAATCAAAATCAGTACTTTAATGACCCACTTTAGGCACACCCGTGTATAATGATTCATTATAGTACAGTTTTCTTCCCAAGATAATGCTATAAAATAACTTTTTTTCTATTAAAGTACACTTTGGACCTATCAATAGTATAATCAATCAATAACAATTCAATTTGACGATGACAATGGTGAATTTTTGGAAGTTGGCAACACGGATTTGATTAGGTATATGATTATTGTGTCTGTTTATATTATTGTTTTCGCCTACATATCATCATTTTGACCAAAAATGTCACAAAAATAGCAATTTTTTTTTTGAAGTTCGTAGAAAAATAAAAAATTTAAATTTTTTGTAATTACATTATTTATATGAGTTTAGATAAAGTACTGTATGATACTGCACATAATTAGGTATTAAAAACTCGTGTGATACTATTAAGAACCTCGCCTACGGCTCGGTACTTAAACTCACACTCGTAGTTAATAACCCCTATTATGCAACAGTATCATAAACTACTATTTTTAATTTCATTGTAGACGGGTGTGCATAAAGTGGGTCATTAAAGTACTTACTGTTTTTGATTTCATAATAAGAACATTACGATATGAGAGTAGATAAAAACATTTAATTCAACATACACACAAAATTACAGAGAATAACAAACAAAGAAAAAAAATCATACATACAACACAATTAACTAAAAAAAACTCCGCAAGAATGTGTGATGTCAAATAGGGTTACGACTCATCTTTACTATGAGGTAGATACTTAATAATACATACCCTAGAACTGATGTTCAGTGGAACCCTTCCTTGGCGTTTGGCGACCTCACGACGACAGACTGTCAGTATGGCATCACTTACACGGTTTTGTCTATTATAACCAGGGCCATGTTTATTTATTTCTTCAGTAGTTACATTCAATACGTAAGTAAATCTCTCACTACTCTCATCTTAGTCGTTTGTTTGTTGAAGTGGTTCCTACTGGGTTTGAGTAGTGATGTAGCTATTACTTTTAACCATTGACCTTGCTCATTAATATAAAGCTTTATTAGCCATAACATACGTACTAAACGTACGAACTAAATAGTCCTCATATCATATTAAATTTTCAAATAAGTAGCATTTAAAAAAAGTTACTAAAACAGCATTTTGACAGGTCGTCGGGAACGGAATCGACATCGAAAAGTTTCCGATTCCGATGTCGATTCCGAGGTTTTAAAATAACCCTGCAGGTAACATATTTGTGCCGGTTCGGTTGTTTAAAAATGAAAATATTTTTAAGCATGAAAGAGGGTTGACCTAGCCTCTAGAGAGGTACAGCATGGAGGGTGACCTCCGCTCCGCCATCGTCTACGTCATGGTCATCGACCGATTCGACGCCGTCATTGCTCCCAATGTACCGGGAATACCTGGGTACATACGACGGAACGACGCGAACGATGCTGAATCCAAAACAAACGCGCTCCTGTAATTAGGGGAAGGAATCGCAATTATTGCCATCGTCACCGCTCATGAAAACATAGATTACTTATATTCAATCATAGTGGAAAGCTTATTTGCGTAGGCACGCAGTCGGTCAATACTAGACTAGTGTAGTGGCAGTGAATGGGTGAAGAAGGCCGCGGGTGGTAGGCAGGGGGCGGCGGGCGATCGATGGGCGGCGGGTGGCGTCAGTCGCGGCCGGCGCGCCGCCCGGTGCTGTGGTGTCGCCCCCGCGCCACGCCGAGCCACGCCGAGCCACGCCGAGTCGCGCCGAGCCACGCCGAGTCGCGCCGAGCCACGCCGAGTCGCGCCGGCCACCAGCCAGCCAGGTGAGCCGCCCCCGCCTCCGTCCGCCCTCGCCCGCCCCCGCCCCCGCCCGATCGATCGCCGCCCTTAGGCTCCTCTACTATCCTGTGCGAGCTAGTGACACGACCGCCACCGACACCGACCCCCGAGCTCGATGTACATCGAGTCTCCACCTGGTGCGTGCGTGAGTGCACCAATTCACGCACCACTTTCGATGGTCGCGCTCCTCCTCTGACGGTACGTCGACAGTATTGCAAAATATTGAATATTAAGTTTTTCATTACACCTTAAGGTCTAGTAGCAGTTTTGAATAAATCCGAAGACTAAAGGCGATAGACTCGACACTCACTCGTTCCGAAGCTCGAAGGGAGGGCCACCAGCCGCGGGCCGCGGTCGATAGGGAGCGAAGGTCCCCCTGCAGCTGCAGTGGAGGCACTCGCGCCCTCCGCGGCGTCGCGCCGCCGCCGTGCGCCCTTCGCGCTGTTCGCCGTCCGCCGACCGCTGCGCCGACCGCCGACCGCCGACCGCCCGCGCCGCGACACCTCCTCGCTCCGCTGCCTCTACTACCAAACCAAACCTAATAAGCTTCACGTTCATACACATTCATTACCTATATACATACAACCGTGCACCCACTATCTATACTATAGGTAGATACTAGGTACTGGACTGTACCGGTACCGTTACACCGAAGTCCGAGATCAGATTCGTTATAGATTAAATGAGAATAACAACAAAAAAATCTAATTAGTCCGTCAGTTAGATTATCAAAAAATATTGGATACGTATTTTTTATTTTGATCCGAAAACAAAAAATAACGAAGATAAAACGAACGCACTGGCGTTAAATGCTAGATAAACCTCGGATATCCGAGGTTTATCTAGCGATTGGATAAACGGCCGGGCTCCTTCCTTTCTACACTAATGTAGGTACCTAGGTAGGTACTTCAGTAACTTTTAGTCGACAGCGATTAGAGACAAATTCACAATGCATTTTATATTGTTTTATTCATCAATCGTCATTTTTTTTATTAGCGCTGGCTAACTCAGAATAAGTTACTAACTAGTTATTAAGACAAAAAAAAATAATTTTATTTTTGTCTTTAAAATCGGTTTTTTTTTGTTAACATGTATTTATTTCATCGCTGTTTATTACTATCAATATTTACAATTATTTACAACACATACGAGTATACAAACTATGTACATAATTACATATAAAGAAAACCTCGAGGCGTGTGCTGCTGCCGATCAACGGCAAGGCCAGAAGGCTGGCAGCGTTTCTTCTTTGGATGGCCAAGCTAACTAAGCTAAGTTTGAAGATAATTTTGTGACTAATATTTAGTATCATCCTATTAAGGACTTCTCTCGAAAGGCTTCCGTTTGCATCATTGAGCCCTCGATGACAGTCGTACGTAGCCCAAATATTTTATGTGAAAAGTTCTCATCAAAATGAATGAAATCAGCCCTAACAGGAAGTAGCCGCTGTGAAACGTTGAGAAGTTCTGTCGACTACATCGTCAGATCAACATCCAGGTCCCCACTATGTTGCAATATCATCAGAACTACACAAGTGTGCCAGCCAAGTTTCAACAGGATCGGTTATAGATGATAATCCAGTAAGTACATGGAAAATCAATCATCCTCTAGTTTTTACCCTTAGAGGTTCAATTCAAAGGTTTAGGATTGGGTAGGTAGGTACAGAGCATTGCAGGTTTACTGTAGGTCAGTGCGTCGCGGTCGCGGCGTCGACAAGATGGTACTTAGGCCACGTGATGTGCAAGCAATGCAATCATCATTGTCTGGTGCAGTGCTGCAGGCGGGTGGCAGTTGCATTCACTGCACACGTGGAGTGGTACATACCTAGTGATGTAGTGGGAGGTGGCAGAGCGCGGGGTGCGGGGCGAGTGGCGAGGGGCGAGGGGCGAGGGGCGAGGGCGGCGCGGCGAGGGTTGGGGTATACGGTGGTGCAATGCAGGGGGGAGATGGTATGCGCTTCATATCACTCACCACAGGCACAGGCACAGGCACTAGGACAGCTAGCCGACAATTTCCCCCTTCCTGAAAAGCTCCGTCGAACTTATCACTCGCAGTCGCACGCAGTAGATACAAAATAAAGTCATTTGTGAGGGGAGGGAGCTGCACTTCTAGCGAAAAAATGTAATGGTCTACATAGGTACTGAAAAAAATATATCCAAATTCGTTCCGCCGGTCGCGTTGATGCACCATAGCATCACAAACATTATTATTGTAATCCAACCTTTCCGATTGTAATATAAGTGATATGAGCTTTTTCCGCCAACGCGGTAGCTTGGCCATACAAGAGGGAACGCTGCCAGCCTTCTGGGAACCTTGCCGTTGATTGGCAGCAGCACACGCCTCGAGGAATTTTTTTATATGTAGTTTGTATATTTGTTGTAAATAATTGTAAATATTGTATATTATAGACTTAATTAAAAAAGTGATATGATATTTATTAGAATTTAAATGCATTATTAGAATATATACCTATATTTTGCAATTAAATTATTTTTCAAAAAAAACTATAAAATAAATAATAAAAAATATTCTGGGAAATTCGTCACACACGGACTGATCCCAAACTAAGCAGAGCCGATCCCAGTTATCTGATAAACTACATTACATGTACCTACATACAAACTTTTTTTTTAAATAGGTACATGCTTATAGGTATTGATAATTACACCCAGACTGAGGACAAACAGACATGTTCTTGCATACAATGTTTGGCTTATTCCCAAAGTACTCCACGAAAAAAAACAACAAAATATTATTTTATAAAATTAGTTTCATTCTACTCCATGAGAATATAGAAATGTTCCCAAAGTACTCCACCCTACCTGTTTCTAAAAATGAAATAAGCCATATATTCATTCTCAAACTACTCCACGCTAATAATTAGATATTTGTAATTTGCATCTTATGCAGAAGGTACAGTGAGGTTCAAAAATATGTTTAACTATGAGAAATAAATACATAGTGCAGTAAATGGCTCGTAATGAGTCTCTGGATTTTGAGTTTACAAAAATTCTAAACTAATTGCAAAAATTGTAACTTAGTAAATTAAAAATACTGTTTTTGTATTGCATCTTACCCAAAAGATAGGTGACGTACAGTCAGAAGCAAAAATATGTTTAACTATGAGGTTTTTATTTTCAAAAAAATCTTCCATGTAACAAAGCTTTTTATTTTCATTTTATAACTATTTGTTGGCTCTATAGGTATATAATCTAAGATAATATTTTGTTTCCTATATTTATTTTTTCATTTTTTTTAAAGTTACTATAAAATACAGTGACTGTTTTGTAATAATTATTATAATAATAAAAAAAAAACAACCAAAATAATCAGTCTCAAGATTTAGAACTATCTAAAACTTAAAAACTAATATCGTAAAATTCTGCCAAAAAATAAATGTGCCTCTAGATTTAGAGCTAACTAAAACTTAAAAAAGTAATAAATAAATAATTGAAAATATTGTATATTATAGAATAAAGTCAAAAAAAAAAATATTCTATTTAAAATAAACACGATATAACTAAAAAAAAAAAACTAATAATACTAGAAAAATAAATGTTTAATATAAACATTAAAATTAAAATAAATTAACGCAAACAAACAAAAACTATTTAAAAACTTACCAGTTATTAGAAACCTTGGCGTATAATGCCCAAAAAAAAATTATTCGTCATTTTATTTTAGCACTTTGTCGACGTGGTAAATACACATATCCATACAAAGTTTCATCTTTCTAGCACTAACCGTTTGGAAGGTAAGCCGAGGACGGACGGACGGACGGACGGACATGACGAAACTATAAGGGTTCCAGACGTGAACTACGGAACCCTAATGACGTCTGACACCTGACACCGAGCGACAAGTGACTAACGACATGACGGTATTACTTACGACACCCACAAGTAGCTCTAGGTGCGGGTGTGGGACCATTCACCAACAAAACAACTACAACAACTATCAATAAAGTGTTCAAGTGCCAACCAAATACGAAGCTCAAAATTTGGAGTTAATACAGTGCTCGTAATACGTAGAGCAGCACATAATTACGTATTTTCCTATTATGGTACTGATAGTAGGTTCAATACAATAAGCTAAGTTTATGTATTAGGGACTTGTTAGTTAATAGTAGTTTATGATACTGTTGCATAATAGGGGTTCTTAAAATACGAGTGTGAGTTTAAGAACCGAGCCGTAGGCGAGGTTCTTAATAGTATCACACGAGTTTTTAATACCTAATTATGTGCAGTATCATATAGTACTTTATCTAAACTGATCTAATAATGTAATTTAAAGGTAAAATGTCGATAATATTTTGTCATAGGTTTTCATGACTTACGGGTATCGATTATTCGTCATTTCTATTGCCGTCAGTTTTGGCCAAAATAAGATATATATGCAAAAAAATCAATAAAATAAACAAACATTAATCATCATGGCGTTGGCGCCCAAATCAAAACTCCTAATTTGAAATCTCTACCGCATACGCGACCACAGACAAAGTAAATTTGCATTTAAAATTGAATTGATACTGATTGATTCCTAATTGTTTAGAAAGAGAATATAATACTACGTTTAATTGTTTAGTCCTGATGTCTGGCCACTCATAATGTTTTTTTCTTTATTATTTCGTTTGACAAGTTGACTGACAGTAATTGAAGTATTAAAACCCAAAAAACATTATTAGTGGCCAGACATGTCCAAATACTTGTACTTTAATAGAAAAAAAGTTATTTTATAGCATTCTCTTGGGAAGAAAGCTGTACTTTAATATAATTTTTTAATTTCATTATTTCTTTCATTAAGTACTGTTTTTGATTTCGTAATAAGAACATTACGATATGAGAGTAGATAAAATAAATAAAGCAAGGGGGACAATAAATTAAGTAATATTCCTAGACTGTTATGTTTTTGTAGAAATCAAAGGCGACCTAGAGTAGCTAGGCAACGCTCGCGCTCGTGATGGAGGGCGGTACGGGCGTGGGCAGCGTCGCGTCGCTGACCATGGACTGCGAGGACATGTTTAAGGAGATCACCAAGAAGCTGTATGGAGAGGAGGCGACGGTGGGCGTGGGCGTGGGCGTGGGAGTGGTGGGCGTGGAGTTCCCCGCAGCCGAGCGCGACCTCGACGACGAGCTGCGCCCCGAGGAGCACATCACGGCGTGGGGGCTCGCCGCGCTCATGCAGAACGGCTTTCCGCCGCCCGGGATACTGCAGGTCTTTCTACCTACACTACTCTACTCTACTCAATCTCGGTGTTACAAGTTTTTCGTTTTCTTGTTATACCTAGTTCCAACTTTAAATAAAGTAAATAAGTCGAGTAGGCTCGATTCAGTTTTAATTTCTAACTTCGTTATTGTTGTAATTTGTGTATTTTATTTTATAGTTTTTGTAAAGGCGATACGTGAAATGATGATTCTAAAATGCGTTTTTCTCTGTATTCTTTGTTCCAAGAGATTTGGAAAAAATATATGTTAAACTAGAGAATAGATTTTTAAAAATTGGGAATTTTCGTCGGTAACGTCAAAAAAAGTCGTAAATATGACCCTTATTAAAACTAAGAATTCTTCTCTTATTTGGGCCTTCCAAATAACTTGAAAAATATTAACATAAATTCTGAAATCCATTAGAATTAAAATCATTCATCTCACTTTAATACTAAAGAGAAAATCAGAATGATTATAATTTTCACCACGTGCACGCGGCGCCATTTGTAAATAATTTTGTTATTAGAAACGACAAAGATTGTATAATTAATTATTTATTAATTGTATTTATTAATCGCCGATGTACACTCTGCTGAAGGTAATTCAGACGATGTATATAAATTATTAATTAAACTTGACACGTCTAAATCCGCTGGCCCTGGTGACCTACCAGCCATGGTTCTGAAACGCTTTGCTAAAACTATTGTCTTGCCAATTACATTACTGTTTAAAAGATCACTTCAGGAGTGCTACGTACCTCCTGTCTGGAAGTCAGCTTTCATTACTCCAATTTACAAGAAGGATCCTAAATCAGAAGTATCCAACTACCGCCCCATCTCAAAATTGTGTATTTTATCCAAACTACTTGAACGTCTAGTTTATGATCAAAGTCTACTCAGCTCTAAAAAACTCCTTTAGTCAGAGTCAACATGGTTTCTTGAAGGGGCGTTCCACTGTTTCTAATTTAGTCCTATTTAACGATTTTCTAACTAAATCAATGGATGAGGGCCAACAAGTAGATGTAATCTACACGGATTATAGTAAGGCTTTTGATAGGATTGATCACAGTCTCCTCTTAACCAAACTGTACGGCATTGGCATTAGAGGTGACCTACTTCGATGGTTCTCATCCTACTTAGAAAATCGGTCACAAGCTGTTGTTGTGAATAATTATATTTCGAGCTGGGTACCTATTTGTAGTGGCGTTCCCCAGGGATCATTGCTGGGGCCTTTGCTATTTATAATATTTGTGAATGATATCGAAAATTGCATTAAAACCTCTCATGTTCTATGCTTTGCAGACGACATGAAGATATTTAGTACAATCTCTTCGCAAACGGATGCTGACGCACTTCAATCTGACCTAAATCATCTAACTGACTACTGCGCGTTCAATAAACTCGACCTGAACTCTGCTAATTGTTCTGTTATTTCATTCACCCGGAAAACTACTAAGTATCTCTCCAAGTACTCATTGCAAGGTCACGTACTGGAAACGCATGACTGTTTGCATGACTTTAGGTGTTTTTCATGACTCTAAGTTATCCTTTAAAATACCCATATCGATCGTATTATAGCAAAGGCCTCGCAAGCCCTTGGATTTGTGATGCGTAACTCGAGATGTTTTACGAAAGTAAAAACATTAAAAATATTATACTGTACTTATGTCAGAAACCATCTTGAGTACGCATCGCAGGTCTGGAGCCCCAGATACAACATTTATATTTCAAGAATTGAAAATATTGTTGTTCCGCGTGCCTCAACCAACTACAGGAAGAATGCTTTTCTTCTCCGGGCTGGCGTCAGTTTTAATAGCCTTGCAAGTGAACATGACATTGTTATTCTTGTTTAGTTCTAACATAGTTTCGGTTAGGCGTAAACTCAGTCAGGTCTTCTTTCAAGGCGACGATGTAAAGTAGTTGTTTAGTTATATTATCCTATAGTGCACCTCCACCTAGTAGTTTACTTCTTTTGTTTTATTTCTATTTCTTCTGTAATTTTTTTGGTTTTTTGTTGTACCGTGTGACGTTCTCTAGAGTTTATTACTGTCAAGTATTTTATAGTAGTGATTAAGATTCTCTTTTTTATTAGATCACTATCTGTGAAAACCTGTAATTAGCTTCCAAATTTCTATTTCTTTTTTAAGTTATTTTATTACCTCAAAGCTGTTGGTTTTCCTTTCAAAGTTAAATAAATAAATAATTGTAAAACTAACATAGTTTTAAGTTCAAATTGTCACTAACAAATATGGATATATGGTTTGTATATTATTATTTTTATATGAATAAACTGCGTACAGGCCAACTTCAGTCCACGCATAGACCCGACGGCGGAGGACCGGTGGACGGCGGCCGAGGAGCCGCTGGCGTGGGCGCACTCGCGGGTCGCCGCCTACAACCCGGCGCAGCGGCTGTTCAAGTGCGCCGACTGCGAGTGCGTCGGCTTTCTGGCGCGCGTCGCCGAGCACTGGCTGGGCACGCACTCGCAGGCGCGCGCCTTCCAGTGCCCGCTCGCCGGCTGCGGGTTCGCCTCCGGCTGGGCTCGCGGCGTCCGCGCCCACCTCGCGCGCGACCACCACTCCGACCCCGCCGCCGCCGACCACCTGCTGCGCGACAACCCCGCGCTCGACGACCTCACGCGCTACCTGCAGCGCCTCAAGAACAAGGTATACACCCCACCCCACCCCGCCCGACCGACCTTCCTCGCGGGCCTGACCGAACCGACACCACCGCACCGCCTTCCAGGTGGAGTCGATGCGGAACGAGCGCCGCGGCGACGCGCAGCACGGCGAGGCGGCGGCGGGCGCGGGCGCGGGCGCGCCGGGCTCGGCGGCCGCCGCCGGCGACCTCGGCAAGCGGTACGCCTGCGCCGCGTGCCCGTACGCGACCGATCGCCGCGACCTGTTCACGCGCCACGAGAACATCCATCGCGACGAGAAGCCGTTCCACTGCTATCTGTGCCAGAAGCAGTTCAACCGCGCCGATCACGTCAAGAAACACTTTCTTCGCATGCACCGCGATCAGCCGTACGACCTGAACCGCATCAGGCGCGCGGGTGGCAAGCCGCAGCCACCGACGCCCGCGCTGCACTACTACAAGCCGCCGGCGGAGCCGCCGCCCGCCCCGGCCGCGGCCCCGGAGTACCGCGCGGCGACGGTCCCTGCGCCGGCCCCTGTGGCGCCCCCCGCCCCGACCCTGCCGCCACCGCCCGTCAAGCTGGAGCGCGCGCCGCTGGCTAAGGCGGAGCCACCGCCGCTGCACAAAGCGCCGCCCTCGTCCGCGCCGCCACCCGCCCTGCCCGCGCCGCCAGCCCTACGACGCAAGGTATTACATCTATGCCGCGCGCGACACTGCCGAGAGGCTACCCCAAAAAATATGTAACGACAATCATAGATAAAATAAAATGTAACGATCATAGATAATAGAATCTCTCACTCGAAGAAAAGTGTAAAAATCTAAATAATGTTGTCACTTACCTATTAGTGTAAGTCAAAATAATGTTGCCAGGTAAGCCTACGATCGAGCGTTTCGTAGACTTTTGTTCCAAATCGGAGGAAATAAAATAAATAATATTCATGTCTTTTTAAGTACCAATTTGTTAAACTTTATCACGATTCACGACCATGAACATGGTTCTTTTCTTTCATCCGAAATTAGCAGTAGGAACCGGCAACACTGGTCTGGGTGTAAAGTCGTAGGTGTCCTTCCCACGGCTGCTGCTTCTTGCATAGTTTTAAGTCGTAGTATTCAGGAGCACTCGCCTTCAAGTCCAGTACTTACAGGGCTTGACGGATGAAATAATTATAGTTGTATTAGTCCGTCGGTATCGACGTCAACGGGATGTAACCGTCACCGTCACCGTCAGTACAGTAAGGCGTATTGTTGAGTCGCAGGGCGAGCGGCGGTACGCGTGCTGCTACTGCGCGTGGTCGGGCGTGGACAACTGGTGCCTGAAGCGGCATCTCAACACGCACCTCAAGCCGTTCGCGTGCGCGCTCTGCGAGTACAAGGCGGCCCGCGCCGAGCGGCTCGCCACCCACGTGCACAAGGTCCACAACAAGAAGGCGTGCGCCAAGTGCCCCTTCCTCGCCGACGATCAGCTGCAGCTGGCGCACCATCTGCGAGACGCCCAGTGAGTACCTAACTATTTACCTAACCTACTCGAGTCTGCACTGAATCGTAGCCGCTCTATGTGACCGGTTCCTCGCTTGCGCAGCCACATCGAGAGCCGAAACCTGAAGGTGCCTTCGGGCGTGGGACGCGCGGTGAGCGGTTCGTTCGCGGGCGTCGACGGCGGTGCGGGCGCGGCGGCCGGCGGCAGCGGGTCGGGGGCGGGCGTGGGGTCGGGGGTGGGGGCGGGCGCGGGCGTGGGCGTGGTGCGGCGCCGCGAGCAGCGGGCGGCGGGAGCGGCGCGGCTGTTCGGCTACCTGGAGGCGTCGGACGGCTCGGGCGACGAGTACGACCCGCCGCCGCTGCCGGCGGAGTTCGCGCCGCAGACGGCGGCGAGCGCGGCTGCGGCCCCCGCCGCCGCCCCTCCCGCCCCCACTTCCGCCGCCGCGCAGCACTACGCGCGCGACAAGGAGAACGCGGCGCCGATGCACCACTCCATGCACCACGACCACTGTCTGCGGTACTAGAGCAGCGACTCGCATTCGCTCCCGGAACGAGCCATGATGCCTTCGAATATGTGATTTTGTTGCCACGGAAGTCATTGGCTAAATGTAAAAAGTTCGATGTTTGTTGAAATGTAAATTTATGCTTCAAAGATGAATTATGTACAAAATAATATAATTATTGAACCCACTGAAAAAATCTTTCAATTCCCATTCCCATTCCCATTCCCATTCCCATTCCCATTCCCATTCCCATTCCCATTCCCATTCCCATTCCCATTCCCATTCCCATTCCCATTCCCATTCCCATTCCCATTCCCATTCCCATTCCCATTCCCATTCCCATTCCCATTCCCATTCCCATTCCCATTCCCATTCCCATTCCCATTCCCATTCCCATTCCCATTCCCATTCCCATTCCCATTCCCATTCCCATTCCCATTCCCATTCCCATTCCCATTCCCATTCCCATTCCCATTCCCATTCCCATTCCCATTCCCATTCCCATTCCCATTCCCATTCCCATTCCCATTCCCATTCCCATTCCCATTCTTCTCTTCTCTTCTCTTCTCTTCTCTTCTCTTCTCTTCTCTTCTCTTCTCTTCTCTTCTCTTCTCTTCTCTTCTCTTCTCTTCTCTTCTCTTCTCTTCTCTTCTCTTCTCTTCTCTTCTCTTCTCTTCTCTTCTCTTCTCTTCTCTTCTCACCATGGTACCATGTACCCAAGTATAATTATTTTGGTAGACGCACGAGAAGGTGCACGCGAAGGAACACCAACAATTATGAATGAATTGCCAGAAGACTTAATAAAACATGTCACTACTAAAACCAACTAAATAAAGTACTTAAAAAACATTATTTATCTCTATGTCCATAACAACATATTGAGACTAACCACATCGTGCGTACATCACTTTCTACTTACCTACTACTGTTAGTAAAAATAGTTTTATTGTTTATAAATTTATAATAAATACGACACTGGCAACCCAGCCTCGCTCTCTTCATCTCTATGTAAACAAAAAGACATACATCAAATAAAATAAAATTTAATTAAATAAAAATATTTGTTATTTATTAACAAATTGGTGCCGAAACCTATTATTGCTGAACAGATATCTTGAGCATTTTTTATCTTAACGATCAACTGCATATTTTCATAAAATAAATCCGCTCGGACATTTTGTTCTGATTTTTTTCTCCGCCAAAACGTGAGACATCAGAAAAAATCAGGACGATCATCATGACTACGGCAGCGAGCAGCGCAGACAAAAGTAATATCAGGCGATATAAGCTAAATATAAGCCAATATAAATCGCAGCTTACACGTGCTTCAAAATATGCAGCTGAACAAAAAGAGCAAGTTTTAATTGACCCAGAAGGCATTAAAGTCCGTATCGAAGAACTTCAGAAGGGCCTACAAATTTATAAAACAGTTTCGCTTGACATGATGATCCTGAGTGGTGAAGAATGTGTTGAGGAAGATGATGTTGAAGAACGATACTACAGCGTGGTTTCGGAATTGCGAGGCCTGCTGCGGGCGGAGACGACATCCGGAAGGGGAAAGGTTGACACCCATAGCATCGTACATCATCATCCCAGCAGACTTCCAATCCTGGACATTCCATCTTTCGACGGCAAGGACATCACGCAATTTACAGCCTTCCTCAACATATTCATCGCAGTGGTGGACAAAGATGAAGGTTTAGTACCGGTCAAAAAGCTAATATACTTACGAAAATTTTTAAAAGGTGATGCGTTAATGTTAATTGATGGATTACCATTAGTCGAGGAATCTTATAAGCAAGCTCTGGAGTTAATTAAAAAAAGGTATGATAATAAGTGCTTGATCATAACACATCATGTTAATATATTACTAGATTATCAGCCAATTTCAAAGGGTACAGCTTCTGAGCTACATCATTTAGTATCTATTGCTAGGCAGAATTTGGGAGCACTTAAAAGTCTTGGACAGCAAACACAACATTGGGACATGGTTATTGTTCCCATTTTATTGCGAAAACTAGATGTTTTATCTTGTAGAACTTATTATTCCGAGCGTGACCAGGACACGTTGCCAACTTTAGAAGAGCTATTTACATACCTGGAGAGGAGAGCAGTAAGCTTCGAGGAGTCGCTTGTATCTGCTGGTAAGTCTAATAATAAAATTAATAACACAAAATCTGCTAATTTGGCCAATGCCCGTGACTATAGCAAGGTTACCTGCAAATTTTGTAAGTTGACAGATCACAAGATCTTTTCATGTAAAACATTTCAAGCATTGAGTGCCCAAGAAAGGATTGATTTTGCAAAGAAGGAAAATTTGTGCAAAATATGTCTAAACATGCATGATAAAAAGTGTTATTTCCATTTTAAATGTTCAATTTGTAAAAGTAAGGAACATAATTCTTTATTACACTTAGAAAACAATGTGTGTAATCTTGCTAAAACTGGCCATCATTCTATAATAAAAAATATGGTGTTACTGCCCACCATCAAGGTAAAATTTAGAGATAATGATGGTTCTTATGTCACAGCACGAGGTTTGGTAGATAGTGGCAGTCAAGTATCATTTATTAATTTAAAATTAATAAATCAATTAAAAGTCTCAACATTCAATTATAATGTGAATGTCACAGCCCTTGGCCAAAAGCAAAAAGCGATTACCAAGGCTGTCAATTTATCTATGCATTCGATGCATAGCAACTATAGTTGCAATTCATTATTTTCTGTGGTTGACAATATTACGACTTATCTTCCACAGACAAAATTTGATGTTTGTGACATTGATATTCCAGATACAATACAATTAGCCGACAATGAGTTTAACATTCCTGGCGAGATTTCATTTCTGGTTGCAGCCGATATATTTTTTAAAATTATGCTGTCAGACAAAATCACTTTATCCAGGAACAATTTGTTTTTACTAGCTACAAAATATGGTTATATTGTATCTGGTAATTTAATAAAGGAAGATATATGTCTTTCATCACAAAATATTTCAAGCGATAGTGTAGCTTTACATGCTGTTTCAAATGATGATAAGGTAGACGCCCTTATGCAAAAATTTTGGGAAGAACAACACATTCCTGAAATGAATCATAAGGGCAGAGAAAATCACAAAGATGATGTGTGCGAAATTCTATTTAATAAGACTACTAAGTTGATAAATAACAGATTTCAAGTAAGTATGCCACTTAAAATAGCGGAAAGTGAATTTCAATTAGGAGATTCTTTTAGCAAAGCCCTACAAAGATTAAATGTTTTGTGCAAAAAATTTTCAAAGAATAAAGATTTAAAATCTAGGTATATAAAATTCATTAATGAATACATTGATTTAGGGCATGCTAAAAAGATTGATTTGTTCAAGCTAAGAAAGCCATTTGAATGTTGTTTTTTCTTGCCTCATCATGCCGTTTTGAAAGAGGATAGTCTGACTACAAAACTTAGAGTAGTGTTTGATGGTAGTGCAAAAACCAATTTAAATCGCAGCTTAAATGATGTCTTACACGCGGGCCCAGTGGTACAGAAAGAATTATTTGAAATTTTAATTTTATTTCGCACATACAAGTTTATTATTATGACCGACATTAGACAGATGTATAGGCAGGTGCGTATAGATCCTAATCAAACTCATTTACAATTGATTTTGTGGAAAGAAAACTTAAATGATCCTTTGCTATGTTTACAGTTAGAAACCATCACATATGGAATCACTTGTTCCAGTTTCCTAGCTACAAGGTGTCTAGTAGAATTGGCACAAAGATATCAAGAGCAATATCCTCTGGCCTCATCGGTGCTGCTTAATAACAGTTACATCGATGATTGCTTACTTGGAGCTTCTTCGATAGAAGAAGCGCGACAAATTCGAAATGAGGTGATCGAGCTCGCAGGTATGGGTAGTTTTGAGCTGCATAAGTGGTGTTCGAATCATCCAGACATCTTGAGTGGTATTCCAAACAATAAGCGTCAATTTCATGATATTGATTTCAATAATGCTGATACTACCGTCAAAGCATTAGGTCTCTTATTAAATATAAATTCTGATCAATTTATAATTTCACAACCTTTGTAGCTGGTTATTTAACGTATGGACTAAACGTACTGTCCTCAGTTTTATAGGTACATTCTTTGACCCTTTGGGATTGGCTGGTCCTATTGTCACTCGTGCAAAAGAATTTTTGCAAAAAGTTTGGCAATCAAATTTAAATTGGGATACTCCTTTACCTGATACGGTATTGTTACCTTGGAATTCATTTTTCCACGATTTAATGTCTATGAAACCTATTTATGTAAAGCGTGACTTAAATATGAGCGGCGCAGACTATCTAGATATAATTGGATATTGTGATGCATCCAGTATCGCATATGGTGCATGTATTTACATTCGAGCAGTTCAAAATAACAATGTATTCATAACATTACTGTGTAGTAAGTCAAGAATTGCACCATTAAAAACTAAGTTAACAATGCCCAGATTAGAATTAAACGCCTGTTTATTGTTGGCTAAGTTATATAAAAAAGTTATGGGTATATTACATAATTTTTCATTTAAAAATAATATTTTGAGCAGTGACTCGCAGATTGCACTCTGCTGGTTACAAAATCCACCAAACAAAGATAACTACGTAAATAGGCGAGCTATATTAATTAATGAGCAAACAAAAAATTGCATATGGAGTCATGTAAGTGGATCTAATAACCCAGCAGACTGTTTATCGCGTGGTTTATCGCCTTCAGAGTTGAGCTCATATAAACTATGGTGGCAAGGGCCTCCAGAGTTACAAAATTTAAACTTTAATGCAATTCCATTTAGTAATAAGGATGCAAATTGTAATATGAATAACATACATTGTGATCAAAATGTTAATTGTAATGTAATAAATGAGGTGATACCCGTTTCAAAGTTTTCATCTATTTTAAAAATTCAACGCATTGTATGTTACATGTTACGATTTGTAAATAATTGCAAATTAAAGAAAGAAGAACGAAATGTTTGCAAACAGCTTAGCTTGAATGAATATAGGCTATCCATGCAAATCATTATAAAACATATACAGTATTTACATTTCTGTGAAGATATTGAATGTATAAAGAAAAAAAATACTGTGAAATCTAATTTGAAAAAATTGTATCCTTTCATAGATAACGTAGGATTGTTACGAGTAGGCGGAAGATTGGAGAATGCTAATATACCATTTTGTAAAAAACATCCTATAATATTACCAAAAAAAAAGTAACATTACAACTTTAATTATACGACATGAACATTGTTCTTTATTGCATGCCGGTTTGAAAATGACATTGTCCAGTCTAAGCCAAAAGTACTACATAATAAGCGCTACGACAATTGTAAAAAACATAATTAATAAATGTATTACTTGTTTCAAATTCAGAGCACAAGGTGCAGAACAGTTAATGGCATCATTACCTCAAGATAGAGTTGTTAAAGATCGACCATTTAATAAAGTTGGAATAGATTACTGTGGTCCATTTAGTATTAAGCAATCTAGTATAAGACGTTCTATTTTAACTAAAGGATATGTTTGCATTTTTGTATGTTTTGTCACAAAATGTGTACACTTAGAATTAGTGTCAGATCTGACTAGCGATGCATTCTTAGCCGCATTTAAAAGATTTCATTCAAGAAGAGGCTTGCCTCATACTGTGTATTGTGACAATGCATCAACGTTCAGAGGTGCAAACAATCAATTAAAACAATTACATATATTATGTAATTCTCAGTCTCACACAAGCACTGTCATTAATTATTGCAACGAAAAAGGAGTGGATTTCAAATTCATACCTTCCTATTCTCCTACTTGGGGAGGGTTATGGGAAGCAGCCGTAAAATCGGCTAAATACCACTTTAAAAGAATCATTGGTACTTTGCTTCTGACTTTTGAGCAGTTTAATACAGTAATAATACAAGTGGAAGCTATATTGAATTCGAGACCTATCACTCCATTCACTAGCGATGTTACAGATTTTTCTTTTTTAACTCCTGCTCATTTTTTAATATCTCAACCAATGACAGCTTGTCCTGAACCTGAGATAACTAATAGTAATATCAATTGTTTACGATTCTGGAAAAAATGTACAAGGATACAACAAGATTTTTGGCGAGCGTGGCATAAAAGCTATCTTTCGCAGTTACTTAGTCGCCCTAAGTGGCATAGAGTTAAACCTAATATTCAAATAGGTGTATTAGTATTGTTAATTGGTGAAAATGTATCTCCGTTACAATGGCCTCTTGCCAGAGTAACTCAAGTATTTTGTAGTAATGATGGTAATGTAAGATCAGTAGAACTTAGAACTAAAAATGGTCATCTTCATAAAAGGGCTATTAATAAAATTTCTGTTTTGCCTATTTATGATTCAGATTAAGTTACAATTTGCTTTATAAAATAGTAAAGGTTATATTGTGGGGGGGAATTTATGTTAGTAAAAATAGTTTTATTGTTTATAAATTTATAATAAATACGACACTGGCAACCCAGCCTCGCTCTCTTCATCTCTATGTAAACAAAAAGACATACATCAAATAAAATAAAATTTAATTAAATAAAAATATTTGTTATTTATTAACAACTACAGACATACATACTAACTGACAATTACAAGGATAGACATATAGACAAACAGACGGACATACAAAGAGACATATGGAAGGACTTTTGTTAAAACATGAGAACTAACTGCCGACAAAGTTCAATGTTCAGCACCGTGGAGAATGCTTAGAGCGGGTTCCACGGTGCCCGAGTAACCGGAGTGCGAGGGTACGCCAAGGTGGTTTTTAGTGAGTAAATCAAATCAAATCAAAAACTCATTTATTCAATTTAGGCCCTGGTAAGGCACTTATGAACGTCAATAGTTACAAACATTACAATAGACTCTACCACCGGTTCGGATTACACTTGAACTGAGAAGACTCCGGCAAGTAACTCAGCAAGGCTAAATTTTTTTTTTGTGGATCTTTCTTTTTTAAATTTATGTAATTACAGTTATGTTATTCCTGTTCCAAATATACATAAAGTTCATACAATTGTCACTTGGTTAGGGGGCCGCAAGTGCAGAGAGAAGCTACTACAACCATGTATTCTTGTCTTCAACGTAATGAGCCACCTTATAGTAGGCCTTGTCGATTAATTTCTGTTTAACATACTGTTTGAATTTATTGTACGACATCTTAGTTACTTCATATGGGATTTTATTATAAAAACGAATGCAGTTCCCGAGAAAAGACTTATTGACTTTTGCTAGCCTGAATCTAGGTGTAACAATTTTATCTTTGTTTCTTGTGTTTAGGTTATGGCGACTACTGTTACAGTAAACAGTTACAGTACTACAGTAAACATCTCTACCCCTGATGATGAGATGAGGGAGTCCCACATATCCTCCCCGCCGCTCCTGCCGCTCCCAAGGCGGGGGGTTGAATGCGTAAAGCATTTTCCACAACAAAAAAAAAAAAAAAAAATGAGGTTAGGTTAGGTTAGGTTTTTTTTTTTTTTTTTTTTATTAAAAAGTCCGGGCGCTGTCGGCCCGGCCCGCGAGTTACCTCTGACCTCATCAGAGACTTTATTTATAATTTTTAATTTTAACTATTTCTTATATAAATACAGTACACCAAAGTTTAGAGTAACAGTTATATATTGTAGTATTAACCTATCTTAATCTTTTATACTCGATTTAATACTAAACTTAATTTTTAATGGTTTACCGACATATTCATACAATATGTGATAAACATTATATTCTATACAGTTTTGTTTCTCTTAATGACCGACTCGGCTACAGACATAAGGAAAGCTAAGGTTACGCTGCGTTTCTTACAGTCGGTCATTAAGTTACCTATGCTTTCAATTATGATGTCTTCGCCAAGTACACAGCCTGTCTCATAGCGTAGCTTGGCGTGAATAGGACACTCCCTCCACCTCATGGTCATACCTGCCTCCCGGCATACTGACCGAATCGTGGGAGATGCGCGCGCTACTTGCTCGAGGCTCTTTCGCACGCGCACTTCGCTGGCTCCCTACAAATTATAATGCGTCCCTTTCTCTTGCCAACTCTCCCCCTTCTGGGGCGTGACACCACAGTACGTGACTTCACGTCGGGCTTCGCTTGATCTTGCTGTCCTTATTCTTCGTATGTTCGCCTGATGGTGTGCCAGGTGTGCGCGAACTCGCGCAGTGCGTCGAAATTTTCTTGGGTCCGTATGAGGTCCTGATGATAAACTGGTCCTGGTTCTTCCTTGCTGATCTGGTCTAGCATCTTCAACCTAGCGTCCGCATACAAGTCACATTCCCAGAGAGCGTGATCTCGGCTTTCGTACATCTCACCGCACGGACACGTCGCAGACTCGCACAGCGCCATCTTGTGGAGGCGCTGCCTGAAGCAACTGTGCCCGGTGAGGATTTGGGATACCACATAATCCGGCTCCACCCAGTCTAGACTTTGCCTCACGCCTACATCCGGAAAGAACTTGTATAAATCGCGTCCGTCTTCCGATGATTCCCATCGTTCTTGCCAGAGTGCAACTATAGCTATCCTAATGTCCGACTTTAGTTTCCTGCGCTCCTTTGGGGCCAGTTGGATGCTCTCCTCCGCAAATCGTCCTGCACGAAGAACCTCCAGGTCAGCTGGAAAAACGCCCGCTAGCACTGGTAACGCCATGGAGCTAGCTGACCTGTAGGCTTTCGTCAATAGAATAAGCGCCGGTCTCTGTGTTCGGAGCAATGCTCTCTTCACCGCAAAGTTGGAAGAGCGTTTGTACCATACGGCTGCAGCGTATGTGATCGTGGCCACATAGGTCCCTGAATACAGGACTCTAAGGGCACGGAACTTGACACCCCAGGTCGATGCGGAAACTCTCGCCATCTTCCCGAAGCAATTTGCTGCGCTCTCGCCGATAAAACCCGCATGCGGCACGTAGGACTTAGCATCATCCAGGGTCACGCCTAAGATCTTGGCCTGACTGACACTAGCTATCGAAGCCCCGTTCAAACGAATAGTTGGCGGTCTCGCAAACTTCCCCTTATACATCATCGTCAGAGACTTCCCCGGGGAAAAACCCAGCCGATTGCGGGTCCCCCATTCGGATATGCCTTCCAACGTGGATTGGGCATTCCTTTCGATATCCGCGCGCGATCTGGACTCGATAGCTATTGTCACGTCGTCGGCGTAGGCAACAATGTGTACCCCCTCTGGTACCGGCAGCAGCAGGAGGTCGTTGAGGAGGAGGTTCCATAATGTCGGGCCTAAAACTGATCCCTGTGGACATCCCATGGTGCAGGTCTTCCACGCCGCTTGGTCCCCGGTTAGGAGTCCCACGCGGCGGTTCGTGAAGTAACTGACCAGTATGCGATAGATGTTAGGCGGCGCACCGCACTGTTTCGCCTTTAAAAGGATCATTGGCCACCACGCGTTATCAAATGCGCCAGAGATGTCCAAAAGTATCAGCTGTACGTACTTCTCGTTACTAGCATCGGTGATGGAATTAATCCGACTAAGCGCCGTGACCGTGGAGCGGCCGCGCGAGAAACCGTGCTGCGATTCTGAAAACCCCGGGGAAAACTAAATAGAATATTCGACAATGGATGCTACAAATGTCCACACTGCAACGATAGAAATCTAGTTCTAGCCTATAGGACGGTGCCCTAGGGGCCCGCCTATAAAACAAAGGGAGAACTACTCACTGCTGCCAGTACACTGTAAATCCAATCACGATTATATTCACAACACAATATATACACATATAAATAACAGAACAACCAAATCTAGACAAAATCTAGTATTAGGTCCTGGTGATAAACCGGTCCAGGTTCTTCTTTTTCGATCTTGTCTAGCATTTTGGATCTGGCGTCCGCGTACAGGTCGCATTCCCAGAGTGCGTGATTTCGGCTCTCGTTCATCTCACCGCACGGGCATGTGGCAGATTCGCACAGCGCCATCTTGTGAAGACGTTGCTTGAAGCAGCCGTCCCCGGTGAGGATCTGGGATACCGCATGGTCGGGCTCCATCCAGTCTTGACTTAGCCTCACAGCAACATCCGGAAAGAACTCGTACAACTCGCGTCCGTCTTCCGTAGTTTCCCATCTTTCTTGCCAAAGCGCGACTATAGCAATCCTGATGTCCGATTTGAGTTTCTTGCGCTCCTTCGGGGCCAGCTGGTCACTCTCCACCGCGAACCGTCCTGCGCGAAGAACCTCCAGGTCGGCTGGAAACACGCCCGCTAGCACAGGTAACGCCATGGAGCTAGTCGACCTGTAAGCTTTCGTCAATAAGATTAGTGCCGGTCTCTGTGTACGGAGCAGTGCTCTTCTCACCGCAAAGTTGGAATACCGCTTGTACCATACGGCCGCAGCGTACGTAATCGTAGCCACATAGGTACCTGAGTACAGAACCCTAAGTGCACGATACTTGACACCGGGCAGGCTCGGGGTGAGAGACCAGACGAAGAGCAACACGTCCCTTCCTATCCTTTCCCTCGTTCCACTTCCCATCCTTAAGGGTACGTCCGCTCCCAGTGCATCTCTCGTCAAGAGAGACGACTGATGAGGCCGACTGCCCTATCCTTCCTACTTTCCTTCCCATTTTTCCTTATTTGTTTTCCGCGTGGAGGGAGCGGCGGGTTCGGAGTGCACTCACACTGCCTCCGAGAAAAAGCCTTTTTCAAGGCTCCCGCCGGTCAAACCGTAATCCACAAAGATGGCAGGAGGCCTACGTGGACCGGGGGCCTTGGCTTAACCGCCTGGGTCGCGAGGAAGAAAACCTCTATAAAAAATTACCCGAATCTCAAGCGGCGCCGCACCGCGAGGGGATGTATGGCCGGACGGTATTCCGGTCGTTAGTGCGTGTCCCCACACTGGCACCTGTCGCCCCCAGTGTGGGTTAAACCCTAGACCTTCCTGAGGTACGGGATCTCTGCCCAGGTCGAATTTATTTCTCCCATTCTCGTGGGTTTTAATATGAATATTAATAATAATAAAACAAATAAGACGGAAGATGAAGAGGAGATTAGGAAGAAGGAGACGGAGATTGTGAGGAGTTTGCGAGTGCGAGAGTGTAGCGTGCTCATGTCAAGATTATCTGACACGGATACAGACAGCAGTATGATAAGTGTCGAGTCTCTCGACACGCATCATACTGCAGAGACGGAGAGGCGGCGGGTTGCTTTCTTAAAGCGCCCCGCTAGTGAGGGAGAGGAGGGAAGTTTCTTGGTTTCACCGCTCAGGGGAGCGGCACATAAATCCAAGAGAGGCAGGGGCCGCCCGCCTACAACAGGCCAATATGTTGGCTTGGCGGAGGCCAAGGCGCAGTTGAATGCTGCTAAGGCTAAAGAGCTGCGTCTCGAGGCGGAGGAAAGGGTGGTCGGCATGGCGAAGACTCTTCAGGAGTCCAGAGCCACATGCCGCCTCAGCCTTATACCCCCAACTACTACCGAAGTGGGCGACGCAGAGACAATGGCGGCGCTTAACAAGTTAGTGATGGACTCCGCAGATATGGTTGCAAATGTGGCTACGACGTCCAAAAACTTGAAGGGCACGTCGGTGAAGGTCCTAAAGGATGCAGCTGCCACAATAAAGGAGGCGGCCGCAAGTTTGAGGGCTCGCACGATAACTGAGGAGATGGCCAAACTCGAAGCGGCCAATTCGCGGCTTTCTAGCCAACTAGCGGAGTTGCAGGCGGAAGTTCGACAGCGACCGGTGGCTGTGTCCGAGCCCTCGGTAAGGGAAATGCTGGAGGAGATCTCCCGTTCTAGCATTGCACAGTTTGGTGCGATGCTTAACGCGAGATTTGAGGGCATCGAGAGCCGCTTGCTCCCGGAGCCGCGACTCAGGCCGCCTCTGGCGGCTGATAGTAAGAGGGAGGCTGCGGCGGCTGCGGCTTCTACGCGGGCTGCAACTCCCGCATCTACTGCGCAGACTAAGCCGAGGACATCGCCGCAGTCCTCTACTTCGGCGGCACCCGGTGCCCCTGATGCATCGTGGCCGGCACTCCCGAAGCCGGCTGCTCGGCCACAACCCACCCCTCTCGCCCAGCCAGCAAAGGCAGGCAAAGGGAAGGGAAAGGGCAAAACTTCGGCGGTAAAGAACGTGCCGACACCAGTCCAGCCGAGCCCGTCAACGTCGGTGCCGCCACCTCCACCACCGCTGTTGGAGGGGTGGACGACGGTGACGAAGAGGCGAAGTAAAAAGAAGGCTGGGGAAAAAGCAGGGAGTACTGCCCCCCCCAGCCCTCCTAAAAAGGCGGTAGCAAAACTTCGCCCCCCCCGTACGGCGGCGATCACCGTCACCCTTCTACCGGGTGCAGAGGAGAAAGGCGCGACCTACAGGTCCGTCCTTGCCGAGGCTCGTAGGCTCATTGACTACGATAGCCTCGGTATAGAGGATATGCGCTCGAGGACCACGGCCACAGGTGCCCGCATTTTCGAAATTAATGGGAATGCGGGCTCTGAGAAGGCCGACTCCCTAGCATCCAAGCTGAGGGAGGTTCTGAGCGAGGACCTGGTGCGCATCTCGCGCCCGGTGAGGAGAGTCGACATTCGAGTTTCCGAACTCGACGACTCAGTGACCGAGTCGGAGGTGGTAGCCGCCATCTCAAAAGAAGGAGGGTGTGCTGCTGACGATATCAGGGCTGGCGTCCTTGGCCCCCGCGGCTCACTGTGGTTGAGCTGCCCCATTGCAGCCGCAAAAAAGGTGATTGACGCCGGCCGTGTAAAAGTAGGCTGGGTGATGGCGAAGGTCACGCTCCTCGAGGCGAGACCGATGAGATGTTATCGGTGCCTCGAGGGCGGCCACTTCGCCGTCAGGTGCGTAGGCGAGGATCGCAGTGGTCTCTGTTACCGCTGCGGAAAGCCAGGGCATTTGGCGAGGAATTGCCAGGCCGAGCCCTCGTGCTTTATCTGCTCGGCGGCAGGCAAACCGTCGGCTCACCCACTTGGTGGAGTTGGGTGCGCTGATGGTGCCAGGCCTAGGGCCAAAAGGAAGAGAGGTAAGGCAAGGAACGCCAAAAAAGTTCCTGAGCCGACCCAGCGCCCAGCCCGCGCAGAGCAGGAGCCCATGCAGACTGGTCATTAATGCCCCTCTGGCCCATACTGCAGGCGAACATCAACCACTCTGCCAGAGCTCAGGACCTGCTGGTCCAGACAATGGCGGAGTGGGAGATCAAAATAGCCGTGGTCGCCGAGCCTTATTTTGTTCCCGCCCGGGATGACTGGGTTGGAGACCGTGAGGACTCGGTGGCCATCGTCACTCGTGCTTCCACCGGTGCTCCGCCCTTTGAACGTTCTTCGAGGGGTCGAGGCTGCGTGTTAGGCATCGTGGGTGGCGTTGCAGTAGTGGGGGTCTATTTCTCGCCCAATCGTAGTCTCTCCGAATTTGAGCAAGTGCTCGATGAGGTCAGGGCTATGGTTGGGCAAGTGACCCCCCTCCCCGTGCTAGTCGCTGGAGACTTTAACGCCAAATCTATGGCTTGGGGTTCTCCGGTGGCAAATGCGCGGGGTGAGGCGTTAGAGGAGTGGGCTGTGTCCATGGGGCTCGTCGTCCTCAACACCGGATCGGAGGACACGTGCGTACGCCAACAGGGTGGGTCGATCGTTGACATTACGTTTGCGTCGGCCTCCCTGGTGCGCCGTGTCCGGGACTGGAGGGTGGTGGTGGAAACGGGGATACATGGGCCACCGTTTCAACCACGAGGGAAAAAAAAAAAAAAAAAAAAAGGTTAGGTTAGGTTAGGTTAGGTTAGGTTAGGTTAGGTTAGGTTAGGTTAGGTTAGGTTAGGTTAGGTTAGGTTAGGTTAGGTTAGGTTAGGTTAGGTTAGGTTGGGAGAGGAGGGAAGTTTCTTGGTTTCACCGCTCAGGGGAGCGGCACATAAATCCAAGAGAGGCAGGGGCCGCCCGCCTACAACAGGCCAATATGTTGGCTTGGCGGAGGCCAAGGCGCAGTTGAATGCTGCTAAGGCTAAAGAGCTGCGTCTCGAGGCGGAGGAAAGGGTGGTCGGCATGGCGAAGACTCTGCAGGAGTCCAGAGCCACATGCCGCCTCAGCCTTATACCCCCAACTACTACCGAAGTGGGCGACGCAGAGACAATGGCGGCGCTTAACAAGTTAGTGATGGACTCCGCAGATATGGTTGCAAATGTGGCTACGACGTCCAAAAACTTGAAGGGCACGTCGGTGAAGGTCCTCAAGGATGCAGCTGCCACAATAAAGGAGGCGGCCGCAAGTTTGAGGGCTCGCACGATAACTGAGGAGATGGCCAAACTCGAAGCGGCCAATTCGCGGCTTTCTAGCCAACTAGCGGAGTTGCAGGCGGAAGTTCGACAGCGACCGGTGGCTGTGTCCGAGCCCTCGGTAAGGGAAATGCTGGAGGAGATCTCGCGTTCTAGCATTGCACAGTTTGGTGCGATGCTTAACGCGAGATTTGAGGGCATCGAGAGCCGCTTGCTCCCGGAGCCGCGACTCAGGCCGCCTCTGGCGGCTGATAGTAGGAGGGAGGCTGCGGCGGCTGCGGCTTCTACGCGGGCTGCAACTCCCGCATTTACTGCGCAGACTAAGCCGAGGACATCGCCGCAGTCCTCCACTTCGGCGGCACCCGATGCCCCTGATGCATCGTGGCCGGCACTCCCGAAGCCGGCTGCTCGGCCACAACCCACTCCTCTCGCCCAGCCAGCAAAGGCAGGCAAAGGGAAGGGAAAGGGCAAAACTTCGGCGGTAAAGAACGTGCCGACACCAGCCCAGCCGAGCCCGTCAACGTCGGTGCCGCCACCTCCACCACCGCTGTTGGAGGGGTGGACGACGGTGACGAAGAGGCGAAGTAAAAAGAAGGCTGGGGAAAAAGCAGGGAGTACTGCCCCCCCCAGCCCTCCTAAAAAGGCGGTAGCAAAACTTCGCCCCCCCCGTACGGCGGCGATCACCGTCACCCTTCTACCGGGTGCAGAGGAGAAAGGCGCGACCTACAGGTCCGTCCTTGCCGAGGCTCGTAGGCTCATTGACTACGATAGCCTCGGTATAGAGGATATGCGCTCGAGGACCACGGCCACAGGTGCCCGCATTTTCGAAATTAATGGGAATGCGGGCTCTGAGAAGGCCGACTCCCTAGCTTCCAAGCTGAGGGAGGTTCTGAGCGAGGACCTGGTGCGCATCTCGCGCCCGGTGAGGAGAGTCGACATTCGAGTTTCCGAACTCGACGACTCAGTGACCGAGTCGGAGGTGGTAGCCGCCATCTCAAAAGAAGGAGGGTGTGCTGCTGACGATATCAGGGCTGG
>OY741973.1:0-15000 GCA_963555595.1 Tethea ocularis
CTAACCTAACCTAACCTAACCTAACCTAACCTAACCTAACCTAACCTAACCTAACCTACACCTAACCTAACCTAACCAACCTAACCTAACCTAACCTAACCTAACCTAACCTAACCTAACCTAACCTAACCTAACCTAACCTAACCTAACCTAACCTAACCTAACCTAACCTAACCTAACCTAACCTAACCTAACCTAACCTAACCTAACCTAACCTAACCTAACCTAACCTAACCTAACCTAACCTAACCTAACCTAACCTAACCTAACCTAACCTAACCTAACCTAACCTAACCTAACCTAACCTAACCTAACCTAACCTAACCTAACCTAACCTAACCTAACCTAACCTAACCTAACCTAACCTAACCTAACCTAACCTAACCTAACCTAACCTAACCTAACCTAACCTAACCTAACCTAACCTAACCTAACCTAACCTAACCTAACCTAACCTAACCTAACCTAACCTAACCTAACCTAACCTAACCTAACCTAACCTAACCTAACCTAACCTAACCTAACCTAACCTAACCTAACCTAACCTAACCTAACCTAACCTAACCTAACCTAACCTAACCTAACCTAACCTAACCTAACCTAACCTAACCTAACCTAACCTAACCTAACCTAACCTAACCTAACCTAACCTAACCTAACCTAACCTAACCTAACCTAACCTAACCTAACCTAACCTAACCTAACCTAACCTAACCTAACCTAACCTAACCTAACCTAACCTAACCTAACCTAACCTAACCTAACCTAACCTAACCTAACCTAACCTAACCTAACCTAACCTAACCTAACCTAACCTAACCTAACCTAACCTAACCTAACCTAACCTAACCTAACCTAACCTAACCTAACCTAACCTAACCTAACCTAACCTAACCTAACCTAACCTAACCTAACCTAACCTAACCTAACCTAACCTAACCTAACCTAACCTAACCTAACCTAACCTAACCTAACCTAACCTAACCTAACCTAACCTAACCTAACCTAACCTAACCTAACCTAACCTAACCTAACCTAACCTAACCTAACCTAACCTAACCTAACCTAACCTAACCTAACCTAACCTAACCTAACCTAACCTAACCTAACCTAACCTAACCTAACCTAACCTAACCTAACCTAACCTAACCTAACCTAACCTAACCTAACCTAACCTAACCTAACCTAACCTAACCTAACCTAACCTAACCTAACCTAACCTAACCTAACCTAACCTAACCTAACCTAACCTAACCTAACCTAACCTAACCTAACCTAACCTAACCTAACCTAACCTAACCTAACCTAACCTAACCTAACCTAACCTAACCTAACCTAACCTAACCTAACCTAACCTAACCTAACCTAACCTAACCTAACCTAACCTAACCTAACCTAACCTAACCTAACCTAACCTAACCTAACCTAACCTAACCTAACCTAACCTAACCTAACCTAACCTAACCTAACCTAACCTAACCTAACCTAACCTAACCTAACCTAACCTAACCTAACCTAACCTAACCTAACCTAACCTACCTAACCTAACCTAACCTAACCTAACCTAACCTAACCTAACCTAACCTAACCTAACCTAACCTAACCTAACCTAACCTAACCTAACCTAACCTAACCTAACCTAACCTAACCTAACCTAACCTAACCTAACCTAACCTAACCTAACCTAACCTAACCTAACCTAACCTAACCTAACCTAACCTAACCTAACCTAACCTAACCTAACCTAACCTAACCTAACCTAACCTAACCTAACCTAACCTAACCTAACCTAACCTAACCTAACCTAACCTAACCTAACCTAACCTAACCTAACCTAACCTAACCTAACCTAACCTAACCTAACCTAACCTAACCTAACCTAACCTAACCTAACCTAACCTAACCTAACCTAACCTAACCTAACCTAACCTAACCTAACCTAACCTAACCTAACCTAACCTAACCTAACCTAACCTAACCTAACCTAACCTAACCTAACCTAACCTAACCTAACCTAACCTAACCTAACCTAACCTAACCTAACCTAACCTAACCTAACCTAACCTAACCTAACCTAACCTAACCTAACCTAACCTAACCTAACCTAACCTAACCTAACCTAACCTAACCTAACCTAACCTAACCTAACCTAACCTAACCTAACCTAACTAACCTAACCTAACCTAACCTAACCTAACCTAACCTAACCTAACCTAACCTAACCTAACCTAACCTAACCTAACCTAACCTAACCTAACCTACCTAACCTAACCTAACCTAACCTAACCTAACCTAACCTAACCTAACCTAACCTAACCTAACCTAACCTAACCTAACCTAACCTAACCTAACCTAACCTAACCTAACCTAACCTAACCTAACCTAACCTAACCTAACCTAACCTAACCTAACCTAACCTAACCTAACTAACCTAACCTAACCTAACCTAACCTAACCTAACCTAACCTAACCTAACCTAACCTAACCTAACCTAACCTAACCTAACCTAACCTAACCTAACCTAACCTAACCTAACCTAACCTAACCTAACCTAACCTAACCTAACCTAACCTAACCTAACCTAACCTAACCTAACCTAACCTAACCTAACCTAACCTAACCTAACCTAACCTAACCTAACCTAACCTAACCTAACCTAACCTAACCTAACCTAACCTAACCTAACCTAACCTAACCTAACCTAACCTAACCTAACCTAACCTAACCTAACCTAACCTAACCTAACCTAACCTAACCTAACCTAACCTAACCTAACCTAACCTAACCTAACCTAACCTAACCTAACCTAACCTAACCTAACCTAACCTAACCTAACCTAACCTAACCTAACCTAACCTAACCTAACCTAACCTAACCTAACCTAACCTAACCTAACCTAACCTAACCTAACCTAACCTAACCTAACCTAACCTAACCTAACCTAACCTAACCTAACCTAACCTAACCTAACCTAACCTAACCTAACCTAACCTAACCTAACCTAACCTAACCTAACCTAACCTAACCTAACCTAACCTAACCTAACCTAACCTAACCTAACCTAACCTAACCTAACCTAACCTAACCTAACCTAACCTAACCTAACCTAACCTAACCTAACCTAACCTAACCTAACCTAACCTAACCTAACCTAACCTAACCTAACCTAACCTAACCTAACCTAACCTAACCTAACCTAACCTAACCTAACCTAACCTAACCTAACCTAACCTAACCTAACCTAACCTAACCTAACCTAACCTAACCTAACCTAACCTAACCTAACCTAACCTAACCTAACCTAACCTAACCTAACCTAACCTAACCTAACCTAACCTAACCTAACCTAACCTAACCTAACCTAACCTAACCTAACCTAACCTAACCTAACCTAACCTAACCTAACCTAACCTAACCTAACCTAACCTAACCTAACCTAACCTAACCTAACCTAACCTAACCTAACCTAACCTAACCTAACCTAACCTAACCTAACTAACCTAACCTAACCTAACCTAACCTAACCTAACCTAACCTAACCTAACCTAACCTAACCTAACCTAACCTAACCTAACCTAACCTAACCTAACCTAACCTAACCTAACCTAACCTAACCTAACCTAACCTAACCTAACCTAACCTAACCTAACCTAACCTAACCTAACCTAACCTAACCTAACCTAACCTAACCTAACCTAACCTAACCTAACCTAACCTAACCTAACCTAACCTAACCTAACCTAACCTAACCTAACCTAACCTAACCTAACCTAACCTAACCTAACCTAACCTAACCTAACCTAACCTAACCTAACCTAACCTAACCTAACCTAACCTAACCTAACCTAACCTAACCTAACCTAACCTAACCTAACCTAACCTAACCTAACCTAACCTAACCTAACCTAACCTAACCTAACCTAACCTAACCTAACCTAACCTAACCTAACCTAACCTAACCTAACCTAACCTAACCTAACCTAACCTAACCTAACCTAACCTAACCTAACCTAACCTAACCTAACCTAACCTAACCTAACCTAACCTAACCTAACCTAACCTAACCTAACCTAACCTAACCTAACTAACCTAACCTAACCTAACCTAACCTAACCTAACCTAACCTAACCTAACCTAACCTAACCTAACCTAACCTAACCTAACCTAACCTAACCTAACCTAACCTAACCTAACCTAACCTAACCTAACCTAACCTAACCTAACCTAACCTAACCTAACCTAACCTAACCTAACCTAACCTAACCTAACCTAACCTAACCTAACCTAACCTAACCTAACCTAACCTAACCTAACCTAACCTAACCTAACCTAACCTAACCTAACCTAACCTAACCTAACCTAACCTAACCTAACCTAACCTAACCTAACCTAACCTAACCTAACCTAACCTAACCTAACCTAACCTAACCTAACCTAACCTAACCTAACCTAACCTAACCTAACCTAACCTAACCTAACCTAACCTAACCTAACCTAACCTAACCTAACCTAACCTAACCTAACCTAACCTAACCTAACCTAACCTAACCTAACCTAACCTAACCTAACCTAACCTAACCTAACCTAACCTAACCTAACCTAACCTAACCTAACCTAACCTAACCTAACCTAACCTAACCTAACCTAACCTAACCTAACCTAACCTAACCTAACCTAACCTAACCTAACCTAACCTAACCTAACCTAACCTAACCTAACCTAACCTAACCTAACCTAACCTAACCTAACCTAACCTAACCTAACCTAACCTAACCTAACCTAACCTAACCTAACCTAACCTAACCTAACCTAACCTAACCTAACCTAACCTAACCTAACCTAACCTAACCTAACCTAACCTAACCTAACCTAACCTAACCTAACCTAACCTAACCTAACCTAACCTAACCTAACCTAACCTAACCTAACCTAACCTAACCTAACCTAACCTAACCTAACCTAACCTAACCTAACCTAACCTAACCTAACCTAACCTAACCTAACCTAACCTAACCTAACCTAACCTAACCTAACCTAACCTAACCTAACCTAACCTAACCTAACCTAACCTAACCTAACCTAACCTAACCTAACCTAACCTAACCTAACCTAACCTAACCTAACCTAACCTAACCTAACCTAACCTAACCTACCAACCTAACCTAACCTAACCTAACCTAACCTAACCTAACCTAACCTAACCTAACCTAACCTAACCTAACCTAACCTAACCTAACCTAACCTAACCTAACCTAACCTAACCTAACCTAACCTAACCTAACCTAACCTAACCTAACCTAACCTAACCTAACCTAACCTAACCTAACCTAACCTAACCTAACCTAACCTAACCTAACCTAACCTAACCTAACCTAACCTAACCTAACCTAACCTAACCTAACCTAACCTAACCTAACCTAACCTAACCTAACCTAACCTAACCTAACCTAACCTAACCTAACCTAACCTAACCTAACCTAACCTAACCTAACCTAACCTAACCTAACCTAACCTAACCTAACCTAACCTAACCTAACCTAACCTAACCTAACCTAACCTAACCTAACCTAACCTAACCTAACCTAACCTAACCTAACCTAACCTAACCTAACCTAACCTAACCTAACCTAACCTAACCTAACCTAACCTAACCTAACCTAACCTAACCTAACCTAACCTAACCTAACCTAACCTAACCTAACCTAACCTAACCTAACCTAACCTAACCTAACCTAACCTAACCTAACCTAACCTAACCTAACCTAACCTAACCTAACCTAACCTAACCTAACCTAACCTAACCTAACCTAACCTAACCTAACCTAACCTAACCTAACCTAACCTAACCTAACCTAACCTAACCTAACCTAACCTAACCTAACCTAACCTAACCTAACCTAACCTAACCTAACCTAACCTAACCTAACCTAACCTAACCTAACCTAACCTAACCTAACCTAACCTAACCTAACCTAACCTAACCTAACCTAACCTAACCTAACCTAACCTAACCTAACCTAACCTAACCTAACCTAACCTAACCTAACCTAACCTAACCTAACCTAACCTAACCTAACCTAACCTAACCTAACCTAACCTAACCTAACCTAACCTAACCTAACCTAACCTAACCTAACCTAACCTAACCTAACCTAACCTAACCTAACCTAACCTAACCTAACCTAACCTAACCTAACCTAACCTAACCTAACCTAACCTAACCTAACCTAACCTAACCTAACCTAACCTAACCTAACCTAACCTAACCTAACCTAACCTAACCTAACCTAACCTAACCTAACCTAACCTAACCTAACCTAACCTAACCTAACCTAACCTAACCTAACCTAACCTAACCTAACCTAACCTAACCTAACCTAACCTAACCTAACCTAACCTAACCTAACCTAACCTAACCTAACCTAACCTAACCTAACCTAACCTAACCTAACCTAACCTAACCTAACCTAACCTAACCTAACCTAACCTAACCTAACCTAACCTAACCTAACCTAACCTAACCTAACCTAACCTAACCTAACCTAACCTAACCTAACCTAACCTAACCTAACCTAACCTAACCTAACCTAACCTAACCTAACCTAACCTAACCTAACCTAACCTAACCTAACCTAACCTAACCTAACCTAACCTAACCTAACCTAACCTAACCTAACCTAACCTAACCTAACCTAACCTAACCTAACCTAACCTAACCTAACCTAACCTAACCTAACCTAACCTAACCTAACCTAACCTAACCTAACCTAACCTAACCTAACCTAACCTAACCTAACCTAACCTAACCTAACCTAACCTAACCTAACCTAACCTAACCTAACCTAACCTAACCTAACCTAACCTAACCTAACCTAACCTAACCTAACCTAACCTAACCTAACCTAACCTAACCTAACCTAACCTAACCTAACCTAACCTAACCTAACCTAACCTAACCTAACCTAACCTAACCTAACCTAACCTAACCTAACCTAACCTAACCTAACCTAACCTAACCTAACCTAACCTAACCTAACCTAACCTAACCTAACCTAACCTAACCTAACCTAACCTAACCTAACCTAACCTAACCTAACCTAACCTAACCTAACCTAACCTAACCTAACCTAACCTAACCTAACCTAACCTAACCTAACCTAACCTAACCTAACCTAACCTAACCTAACCTAACCTAACCTAACCTAACCTAACCTAACCTAACCTAACCTAACCTAACCTAACCTAACCTAACCTAACCTAACCTAACCTAACCTAACCTAACCTAACCTAACCTAACCTAACCTAACCTAACCTAACCTAACCTAACCTAACCTAACCTAACCTAACCTAACCTAACCTAACCTAACCTAACCTAACCTAACCTAACCTAACCTAACCTAACCTAACCTAACCTAACCTAACCTAACCTAACCTAACCTAACCTAACCTAACCTAACCTAACCTAACCTAACCTAACCTAACCTAACCTAACCTAACCTAACCTAACCTAACCTAACCTAACCTAACCTAACCTAACCTAACCTAACCTAACCTAACCTAACCTAACCTAACCTAACCTAACCTAACCTAACCTAACCTAACCTAACCTAACCTAACCTAACCTAACCTAACCTAACCTAACCTAACCTAACCTAACCTAACCTAACCTAACCTAACCTAACCTAACCTAACCTAACCTAACCTAACCTAACCTAACCTAACCTAACCTAACCTAACCTAACCTAACCTAACCTAACCTAACCTAACCTAACCTAACCTAACCTAACCTAACCTAACCTAACCTAACCTAACCTAACCTAACCTAACCTAACCTAACCTAACCTAACCTAACCTAACCTAACCTAACCTAACCTAACCTAACCTAACCTAACCTAACCTAACCTAACCTAACCTAACCTAACCTAACCTAACCTAACCTAACCTAACCTAACCTAACCTAACCTAACCTAACCTAACCTAACCTAACCTAACCTAACCTAACCTAACCTAACCTAACCTAACCTAACCTAACCTAACCTAACCTAACCTAACCTAACCTAACCTAACCTAACCTAACCTAACCTAACCTAACCTAACCTAACCTAACCTAACCTAACCTAACCTAACCTAACCTAACCTAACCTAACCTAACCTAACCTAACCTAACCTAACCTAACCTAACCTAACCTAACCTAACCTAACCTAACCTAACCTAACCTAACCTAACCTAACCTAACCTAACCTAACCTAACCTAACCTAACCTAACCTAACCTAACCTAACCTAACCTAACCTAACCTAACCTAACCTAACCTAACCTAACCTAACCTAACCTAACCTAACCTAACCTAACCTAACCTAACCTAACCTAACCTAACCTAACCTAACCTAACCTAACCTAACCTAACCTAACCTAACCTAACCTAACCTAACCTAACCTAACCTAACCTAACCTAACCTAACCTAACCTAACCTAACCTAACCTAACCTAACCTAACCTAACCTAACCTAACCTAACCTAACCTAACCTAACCTAACCTAACCTAACCTAACCTAACCTAACCTAACCTAACCTAACCTAACCTAACCTAACCTAACCTAACCTAACCTAACCTAACCTAACCTAACCTAACCTAACCTAACCTAACCTAACCTAACCTAACCTAACCTAACCTAACCTAACCTAACCTAACCTAACCTAACCTAACCTAACCTAACCTAACCTAACCTAACCTAACCTAACCTAACCTAACCTAACCTAACCTAACCTAACCTAACCTAACCTAACCTAACCTAACCTAACCTAACCTAACCTAACCTAACCTAACCTAACCTAACCTAACCTAACCTAACCTAACCTAACCTAACCTAACCTAACCTAACCTAACCTAACCTAACCTAACCTAACCTAACCTAACCTAACCTAACCTAACCTAACCTAACCTAACCTAACCTAACCTAACCTAACCTAACCTAACCTAACCTAACCTAACCTAACCTAACCTAACCTAACCTAACCTAACCTAACCTAACCTAACCTAACCTAACCTAACCAGTCTTCCTAAGCGCTTCACGCAACAGGGAAAACATCGATAATTTTGTCAAAAATTCACCTTTCGCGCCGCGGTTTTCTGCCATCAATAGTGTCTTCGGACCTCCTATAGTATCCCTAGAGTAGTTTCAGACGTTTTCATATAAAAATAGTTTAAAATTTTCAAATAACCAGTAAAAAACACATAAAATTTCAATTTTCTTAAAAATTTTCCTTGGTACCTACCTTTTTTCCGGTCTGGTCGAGCTTCCCTCGCCGATCCTCGTCTCTGGACACCTCTCGAAGCCCTCTGCTACGTATACCTGCAAAGTTACAAACAAATTAAAGTCAAATTTTCAACAATTTTCAGTAATTTTCAGTTTTCAGTAAATTTTTATATTAACACTAACCTTTTTTCGGGTTTGGCCGAGCTCCTCTCGCCGATCCGCGTCTGCCGACACCTCTTGCGGCATTCCACGTCCACTACTTATTTTATTATAAATTTTTCAAAGTTAAGTACCTAACAAAAAATTGCCCACCCAAGCCCGCCCTATTCCGATTTTATAGTTGTTAACGTCAAAATATTTCTTTGCATTTTATCATTCTTCGGGCCAGTAGAAGCCGAAATAGACACTTGAAGGCCACCCTAGGATCTGTAACTTAGAAGATACAGAGCGGCAGAGGCAACAATAACAACTACAGTCTGCGGATACTTAATTATGATAGTCGCAACCTATATATAACATACCATTATCTTCAACATGAGTCTGCCGAACACTCCGACCCCCCCAGAACCCCTGGAAAGCAATGATTATCAAAAACTTTTCGAACTAACTAACGTTATTCTAGATGAAATCATGCGGGGAAAAAGTGTAACAAAGTCCTCTAAGGATAAAATAATAGAAGCTACCAGTAAAATTAGAAACATATTAGAAAATTCGCCGGAAATGGCAACTCAACTGAGCCAGAACCAAAATACAAATAATTATGATAATCACGCTCAAACCAGGGAAATAGAAACTATGATGAAAAACCTTGCAGGCGAATTAACAACAAAGATTAATGACATTACTAAAGTCATAAGCTCTGAAACGGGACGGGAACAGTTCTCCACGCAACGGTCTGCCCCCTCATCCCTACCGACCCAATCATATGCCTACGCTGCCAGTAAAAATAACAATCAGACCAAAAGAAGTAACTCAGCGCTGATAATCTCCACATCCAACCCACAAAATAAAGCCAAAATAACTACAGAATGGAAGAAAGAGATAAACTTTAAGCAGGTTAAATATGCTCCAGCGAAAATTATACCTCTATCGGGTAACAAGCTAAGGATGGAGTTTGAAGACAAGCAGCAAAGGGATGAAACGATCCAAAGAATTTCAGAGAATAGTACTATCAAGGCGGAACCGGCTAGGAACCTTAAACCCATGATCATCCTAAAGGGCATATCTAAAGACACCCCACCTGAAGAACTAACCAACACTATCATACAACAAAATGAAATCTTGGAAAACACGGAACCAGCAGAAATAATGATATGTTTCACCAAACCTAACAGAAGCCCTGCATTATACAATGCAGTACTTCGCATCGCCCCGAGAGTATGGCATAATATCACCAAATTAACAAGAGTAAATGTAGATCATATTAAAGTCCATATTGAAGAGTACTCCCCATTCAAACAGTGCCTGAAATGTCTTAAGTTCGGACACACCCAAAGCAAATGCACTGCCGAAATTGATCACTGTGCACACTGTGCCGAAACGGGACACACCCACAAGACCTGCCCCCGTAGCAAAGAACCTAGCAAATGCTATAATTGCAACAAACAAAATGAAAATAATAGTGCTAATCCAAATAAAAATACGGCGCACCGCGCCACCTCTCACCTCTGCCCTGGAATTAGGGCCATGAAAATAAAATTGTCAAAACGTACCGATTATGAGTAATAGAGCAAATAACGCAAACAATATAAAAGTTATACAATGCAATACCGCTAGGGGATATCAGGCACATCAGGAAATGTTAGCATACATCGAAAAGAACGAAATTCAAATTATACTCCTTACAGAGCCCTACACCTCCAACAAATCCATGATAATCAACAATGTCCCAGGATACAAGATCTATCAATATCCCAAACCTAATCAAAGCAAGAAAATTAAAGCATGTATACTAATTAAAGATGGAACTGGGGCAACCTTGGGCAATGCTGAACACTCATCACCAAATTTATGCTCAGTCAGCTTAAAAACCACAAAGGGAAATATAAACATCACTTGCGTTTATGTAGAACCAAACATAGATAAACATAACACTATGGACAGACTGGACGTGCTACTACAAGGCCGAGATAACAACACACACATTATCGGAGGAGACTTCAATGGCTGGCACCACATATGGGGATCCCCCAAAACTAATTCAAGAGGATTAAAAATCACCGAAATCATGGTAGCTCATGACCTACTCATATGCAACACTGGCAACATAAACACATTTGAAACAACTACTAATAACAATTTGCGCGGCTCTATTATTGATATCACACTTATAAAAGCCTCCACCACAAATCAGATTAATGAATGGAGGGTTAACAAAGACATCTGCCCCTCATCTGATCACCATGGCATTGAATTCGTTTTTACTCTTGCGAAACAACAGGTTACAATCAAAAAAAGAAATACATCCACATTCTTATTTAACAACAAAATAATAAAGGACTGGGACCCAATTGGCAAAGTAATAAAGGAGGAAATGGACAAGGCAAATCTTACATCCATCCCAATAACAGAATTAGACGCATCTGGAATAGATAAATACATATCAGAAATCACAAGCACCATCCAAGGGGTGTGCCGCAAAATGATAAAGAAGCCGAAACGCACTGCCAACAAACATCCCTGGTGGACAGACGAACTCGAACAAATGAAAAAGGAAGTAATCAGAAGCCACCACCTACTTCACCACCTCAACGCCAGGAAACTTCCCATGGAAGAAGCCTTAAAAGCCAACAAAGAGCTAAGAAACAAATACGCTGAAACCATCAGAAATACCTCCACAAATAACTTTAAAGATTTCTGCAGCAAGCAAGGTAAAGAAGATGTGTGGTCCCTCACCAATAGACTTTTAAAAAATGCTTCTCCTACACAACCACCGTCAACAATCAAAACAGATAATGGCGAATACACCACCAACAGTCTTGACACCGCCAAGGAGTTCCTTAAAAGGTTCTATCCCAATGATAACGACGACACCGACACAGATGAACAGCAAGTAAATAGAAGCAGAGCCAAGGAAATACCCAATACTCCTGATGAACCACCCTTCACTATACAGGAGATACTCCACTGCCTGGATGGCATGAATCCAAACAGAGCCCCAGGTATGGACCACCTCACCTCGGATATTTGTCTATGCTTTGCTAAGGCGCTACCAGAAATCATCCTCGACATACTAAATAGATGCCTACAACTGGGGTACTTCCCAATACAATGGAAGCGCGCGTATGTCAGGATAATTCCTAAGCCTGGGAAATCCGACTATACGGAAACTGCATCATATAGACCCATCGGGCTAATAAATGTTTTCGGAAAACTCCTAGAAAAAATTATAATCAAAAGATTAAATCACCACATGTATACCACAAACTCATTCAACGAGGCGCAGTACGGATTTAAAGAGCAAAAATCAACGATTGAAGCTTTACATAAAATCACCAACGAGATAAACATACACAAACACAACCACCAACAAATTATAGCTGTGTCACTAGATATACAAGCTGCATTCGACCATGCCTGGTGGCCAGCAATACTCAACCGGTTACAACACACTAAATGCCCCAAAAACATTTACGTTATAATACAAAGCTATCTTTCTGATAGGGGTGTAACAATAGATTTAGCTGAATGCCAAGAGTCCAAAGAACAGAACAGAGGATGTATCCAGGGATCTGTATGTGGCCCAACGCTATGGAACATGATCCTGGATGAACTCTTGGAAACTAAACTGCCGGAGGGATGCAGAGTGCAGGCATTTGCGGATGATGTGTTTCTGTTGGCCCATGGAAAGAACCTCACAATGCTGGAAAGCAACGTTAACCAAGCACTGGAAATCATTCAAAACTGGGGAGAAAAGGTTAAACTTAAATTTGGACCCAATAAAACAACAGCCATTGCCTTCACAAGGAAAGCTAAAACAATAAAAGTAATAATGAACAACCAACATATCAAGCTATCCAACACTGTCAAAGTCCTAGGAGTAATAATAGACGATAGACTCAAATTCACCCAGCATGTTGAATATGCCATAGGAAAGGCTCAAAAAATTTACTTCAAGTTAGCCAAATTTGTCAGACCCACTTGGGGAGTACATGCGGACAACATTAGAATCATATACAAGCAAGTTATCGAACCAATAATCATCTACGCCGCCAGCATATGGAAACCAGCATTAAATTACAAACATATTAAAAGAAAACTCTCCTCTCTCCAGAGGAAATTTGCAATAAAAATAATAAAAGGCTTTAGAACTATTAACACAGTACACTCAGTAGCACTCGCTGGCCTCACCCCACTATACACCAAGGCTGAGGAATACGCTGACAATGAAATAACAAAGATCCTAACCACCAGCAGACACCTGCCAGACGACGTTACTCTGGAACAACCTGAGAAACCAAGAAACATGATACATCCGGCAAACCGGAAATATATAGAGTTTAGATTAGCTGAAAGCCAAGCTGAAATTGACGAAATTATCAATCCTAATAGACAACACATTATATACACAGATGGCAGTAAGCACGGGGGAAAGGTGGGAGCTGCCTACATAGCCTACAGCCCCAATAACACAAAAACAGTTAAGAAAATCAAACTGCACGATGCATGTTCGGTGTATCAAGCTGAGCTAATGGCAATCAAAGAGGCTGTAAAATGGGCCTCTGCTAAGACTATAAAAAACATTGCCATACTATCTGATAGCAAATCTGGACTGCAGGAGGTATCAAATCCTAACAGCACTAACCGGATGGTAGTAGATATACACAAAACAATTCTCCAACACGAAATGGATGTACAATTCATATGGATAAGGGCACACACGGGAATCGAAGGGAATGAGGAGGCTGATATTGCGGCTAAGAGCGCTGCCGAAAGCCACTGTGCATCTTCACATAACAAATTCCCCATTAGTTATATAAAAAGCATAAACAAGTCTCATAGTTTAAAAACTGCTGAAGAAATTTATTCCTCAAATACTAAGGGCCCCATACTTAAGGAATGGTGTCCAACGCTTACAGATCTACATAAAATATTAGAACACATAAAGCCCTCATTTGCGGTAACTCAAATTCTCACGGGACATGGATATAACAAACAATATTTACATAGATTTAAAATCACTAATGATAACTTCTGTCCGTGCGACAATCAAACAATACAGACTAACGAACACCTAATAAAACAATGCCCCCGTTTCCAGAGAACGCGTCTAGACCTAAATATTGTGGCCGACAACCTTAAGATCAATCCGTATGACCTGCAACAAATAATCACTAAAGAATCCACTAAAGAAGCATTCCTTAACCATATTAATTACATAATTAAGAAATTAAAAAGCTTTAATAATACTTGAAATAAATTGAAATAATTAATCACTAAATAATAATATGGAAAAAAAAAAAAAAAAAAAAAAAAAAAAAAAAAAAAAAAAAAAAAAAAAAAAAAAAAAAAAAAAAAAAAAAAAAAAAAAAAAAAATAGAAACCAAGTTTAATAATTATGTTACAATTTTTATTTTTATTTATATGTATTAATTAACTTAATTCTTCATTGTAACTATAATAACTATAATTACTTATAATATTCTACTCAACTAATTGAAATTAAAACAAAAACTAAAGAAATAAAGAAATAGCGTGTAAATACCAAATTCAAATGTTAACTACAACAACATTAATGTATGAG
>OY741973.1:17500-30000 GCA_963555595.1 Tethea ocularis
CCTAACCTAACCTAACCTAACCTAACCTAACCTAACCTAACCTAACCTAACCTAACCTAACCTAACCTAACCTAACCTAACCTAACCTAACCTAACCTAACCTAACCTAACCTAACCTAACCTAACCTAACCTAACCTAACCTAACCTAACCTAACCTAACCTAACCTAACCTAACCTAACCTAACCTAACCTAACCTAACCTAACCTAACCTAACCTAACCTAACCTAACCTAACCTAACCTAACCTAACCTAACCTAACCTAACCTAACCTAACCTAACCTAACCTAACCTAACCTAACCTAACCTAACCTAACCTAACCTAACCTAACCTAACCTAACCTAACCTAACCTAACCTAACCTAACCTAACCTAACCTAACCTAACCTAACCTAACCTAACCTAACCTAACCTAACCTAACCTAACCTAACCTAACCTAACCTAACCTAACCTAACCTAACCTAACCTAACCTAACCTAACCTAACCTAACCTAACCTAACCTAACCTAACCTAACCTAACCTAACCTAACCTAACCTAACCTAACCTAACCTAACCTAACCTAACCTAACCTAACCTAACCTAACCTAACCTAACCTAACCTAACCTAACCTAACCTAACCTAACCTAACCTAACCTAACCTAACCTAACCTAACCTAACCTAACCTAACCTAACCTAACCTAACCTAACCTAACCTAACCTAACCTAACCTAACCTAACCTAACCTAACCTAACCTAACCTAACCTAACCTAACCTAACCTAACCTAACCTAACCTAACCTAACCTAACCTAACCTAACCTAACCTAACCTAACCTAACCTAACCTAACCTAACCTAACCTAACCTAACCTAACCTAACCTAACCTAACCTAACCTAACCTAACCTAACCTAACCTAACCTAACCTAACCTAACCTAACCTAACCTAACCTAACCTAACCTAACCTAACCTAACCTAACCTAACCTAACCTAACCTAACCTAACCTAACCTAACCTAACCTAACCTAACCTAACCTAACCTAACCTAACCTAACCTAACCTAACCTAACCTAACCTAACCTAACCTAACCTAACCTAACCTAACCTAACCTAACCTAACCTAACCTAACCTAACCTAACCTAACCTAACCTAACCTAACCTAACCTAACCTAACCTAACCTAACCTAACCTAACCTAACCTAACCTAACCTAACCTAACCTAACCTAACCTAACCTAACCTAACCTAACCTAACCTAACCTAACCTAACCTAACCTAACCTAACCTAACCTAACCTAACCTAACCTAACCTAACCTAACCTAACCTAACCTAACCTAACCTAACCTAACCTAACCTAACCTAACCTAACCTAACCTAACCTAACCTAACCTAACCTAACCTAACCTAACCTAACCTAACCTAACCTAACCTAACCTAACCTAACCTAACCTAACCTAACCTAACCTAACCTAACCTAACCTAACCTAACCTAACCTAACCTAACCTAACCTAACCTAACCTAACCTAACCTAACCTAACCTAACCTAACCTAACCTAACCTAACCTAACCTAACCTAACCTAACCTAACCTAACCTAACCTAACCTAACCTAACCTAACCTAACCTAACCTAACCTAACCTAACCTAACCTAACCTAACCTAACCTAACCTAACCTAACCTAACCTAACCTAACCTAACCTAACCTAACCTAACCTAACCTAACCTAACCTAACCTAACCTAACCTAACCTAACCTAACCTAACCTAACCTAACCTAACCTAACCTAACCTAACCTAACCTAACCTAACCTAACCTAACCTAACCTAACCTAACCTAACCTAACCTAACCTAACCTAACCTAACCTAACCTAACCTAACCTAACCTAACCTAACCTAACCTAACCTAACCTAACCTAACCTAACCTAACCTAACCTAACCTAACCTAACCTAACCTAACCTAACCTAACCTAACCTAACCTAACCTAACCTAACCTAACCTAACCTAACCTAACCTAACCTAACCTAACCTAACCTAACCTAACCTAACCTAACCTAACCTAACCTAACCTAACCTAACCTAACCTAACCTAACCTAACCTAACCTAACCTAACCTAACCTAACCTAACCTAACCTAACCTAACCTAACCTAACCTAACCTAACCTAACCTAACCTAACCTAACCTAACCTAACCTAACCTAACCTAACCTAACCTAACCTAACCTAACCTAACCTAACCTAACCTAACCTAACCTAACCTAACCTAACCTAACCTAACCTAACCTAACCTAACCTAACCTAACCTAACCTAACCTAACCTAACCTAACCTAACCTAACCTAACCTAACCTAACCTAACCTAACCTAACCTAACCTAACCTAACCTAACCTAACCTAACCTAACCTAACCTAACCTAACCTAACCTAACCTAACCTAACCTAACCTAACCTAACCTAACCTAACCTAACCTAACCTAACCTAACCTAACCTAACCTAACCTAACCTAACCTAACCTAACCTAACCTAACCTAACCTAACCTAACCTAACCTAACCTAACCTAACCTAACCTAACCTAACCTAACCTAACCTAACCTAACCTAACCTAACCTAACCTAACCTAACCTAACCTAACCTAACCTAACCTAACCTAACCTAACCTAACCTAACCTAACCTAACCTAACCTAACCTAACCTAACCTAACCTAACCTAACCTAACCTAACCTAACCTAACCTAACCTAACCTAACCTAACCTAACCTAACCTAACCTAACCTAACCTAACCTAACCTAACCTAACCTAACCTAACCTAACCTAACCTAACCTAACCTAACCTAACCTAACCTAACCTAACCTAACCTAACCTAACCTAACCTAACCTAACCTAACCTAACCTAACCTAACCTAACCTAACCTAACCTAACCTAACCTAACCTAACCTAACCTAACCTAACCTAACCTAACCTAACCTAACCTAACCTAACCTAACCTAACCTAACCTAACCTAACCTAACCTAACCTAACCTAACCTAACCTAACCTAACCTAACCTAACCTAACCTAACCTAACCTAACCTAACCTAACCTAACCTAACCTAACCTAACCTAACCTAACCTAACCTAACCTAACCTAACCTAACCTAACCTAACCTAACCTAACCTAACCTAACCTAACCTAACCTAACCTAACCTAACCTAACCTAACCTAACCTAACCTAACCTAACCTAACCTAACCTAACCTAACCTAACCTAACCTAACCTAACCTAACCTAACCTAACCTAACCTAACCTAACCTAACCTAACCTAACCTAACCTAACCTAACCTAACCTAACCTAACCTAACCTAACCTAACCTAACCTAACCTAACCTAACCTAACCTAACCTAACCTAACCTAACCTAACCTAACCTAACCTAACCTAACCTAACCTAACCTAACCTAACCTAACCTAACCTAACCTAACCTAACCTAACCTAACCTAACCTAACCTAACCTAACCTAACCTAACCTAACCTAACCTAACCTAACCTAACCTAACCTAACCTAACCTAACCTAACCTAACCTAACCTAACCTAACCTAACCTAACCTAACCTAACCTAACCTAACCTAACCTAACCTAACCTAACCTAACCTAACCTAACCTAACCTAACCTAACCTAACCTAACCTAACCTAACCTAACCTAACCTAACCTAACCTAACCTAACCTAACCTAACCTAACCTAACCTAACCTAACCTAACCTAACCTAACCTAACCTAACCTAACCTAACCTAACCTAACCTAACCTAACCTAACCTAACCTAACCTAACCTAACCTAACCTAACCTAACCTAACCTAACCTAACCTAACCTAACCTAACCTAACCTAACCTAACCTAACCTAACCTAACCTAACCTAACCTAACCTAACCTAACCTAACCTAACCTAACCTAACCTAACCTAACCTAACCTAACCTAACCTAACCTAACCTAACCTAACCTAACCTAACCTAACCTAACCTAACCTAACCTAACCTAACCTAACCTAACCTAACCTAACCTAACCTAACCTAACCTAACCTAACCTAACCTAACCTAACCTAACCTAACCTAACCTAACCTAACCTAACCTAACCTAACCTAACCTAACCTAACCTAACCTAACCTAACCTAACCTAACCTAACCTAACCTAACCTAACCTAACCTAACCTAACCTAACCTAACCTAACCTAACCTAACCTAACCTAACCTAACCTAACCTAACCTAACCTAACCTAACCTAACCTAACCTAACCTAACCTAACCTAACCTAACCTAACCTAACCTAACCTAACCTAACCTAACCTAACCTAACCTAACCTAACCTAACCTAACCTAACCTAACCTAACCTAACCTAACCTAACCTAACCTAACCTAACCTAACCTAACCTAACCTAACCTAACCTAACCTAACCTAACCTAACCTAACCTAACCTAACCTAACCTAACCTAACCTAACCTAACCTAACCTAACCTAACCTAACCTAACCTAACCTAACCTAACCTAACCTAACCTAACCTAACCTAACCTAACCTAACCTAACCTAACCTAACCTAACCTAACCTAACCTAACCTAACCTAACCTAACCTAACCTAACCTAACCTAACCTAACCTAACCTAACCTAACCTAACCTAACCTAACCTAACCTAACCTAACCTAACCTAACCTAACCTAACCTAACCTAACCTAACCTAACCTAACCTAACCTAACCTAACCTAACCTAACCTAACCTAACCTAACCTAACCTAACCTAACCTAACCTAACCTAACCTAACCTAACCTAACCTAACCTAACCTAACCTAACCTAACCTAACCTAACCTAACCTAACCTAACCTAACCTAACCTAACCTAACCTAACCTAACCTAACCTAACCTAACCTAACCTAACCTAACCTAACCTAACCTAACCTAACCTAACCTAACCTAACCTAACCTAACCTAACCTAACCTAACCTAACCTAACCTAACCTAACCTAACCTAACCTAACCTAACCTAACCTAACCTAACCTAACCTAACCTAACCTAACCTAACCTAACCTAACCTAACCTAACCTAACCTAACCTAACCTAACCTAACCTAACCTAACCTAACCTAACCTAACCTAACCTAACCTAACCTAACCTAACCTAACCTAACCTAACCTAACCTAACCTAACCTAACCTAACCTAACCTAACCTAACCTAACCTAACCTAACCTAACCTAACCTAACCTAACCTAACCTAACCTAACCTAACCTAACCTAACCTAACCTAACCTAACCTAACCTAACCTAACCTAACCTAACCTAACCTAACCTAACCTAACCTAACCTAACCTAACCTAACCTAACCTAACCTAACCTAACCTAACCTAACCTAACCTAACCTAACCTAACCTAACCTAACCTAACCTAACCTAACCTAACCTAACCTAACCTAACCTAACCTAACCTAACCTAACCTAACCTAACCTAACCTAACCTAACCTAACCTAACCTAACCTAACCTAACCTAACCTAACCTAACCTAACCTAACCTAACCTAACCTAACCTAACCTAACCTAACCTAACCTAACCTAACCTAACCTAACCTAACCTAACCTAACCTAACCTAACCTAACCTAACCTAACCTAACCTAACCTAACCTAACCTAACCTAACCTAACCTAACCTAACCTAACCTAACCTAACCTAACCTAACCTAACCTAACCTAACCTAACCTAACCTAACCTAACCTAACCTAACCTAACCTAACCTAACCTAACCTAACCTAACCTAACCTAACCTAACCTAACCTAACCTAACCTAACCTAACCTAACCTAACCTAACCTAACCTAACCTAACCTAACCTAACCTAACCTAACCTAACCTAACCTAACCTAACCTAACCTAACCTAACCTAACCTAACCTAACCTAACCTAACCTAACCTAACCTAACCTAACCTAACCTAACCTAACCTAACCTAACCTAACCTAACCTAACCTAACCTAACCTAACCTAACCTAACCTAACCTAACCTAACCTAACCTAACCTAACCTAACCTAACCTAACCTAACCTAACCTAACCTAACCTAACCTAACCTAACCTAACCTAACCTAACCTAACCTAACCTAACCTAACCTAACCTAACCTAACCTAACCTAACCTAACCTAACCTAACCTAACCTAACCTAACCTAACCTAACCTAACCTAACCTAACCTAACCTAACCTAACCTAACCTAACCTAACCTAACCTAACCTAACCTAACCTAACCTAACCTAACCTAACCTAACCTAACCTAACCTAACCTAACCTAACCTAACCTAACCTAACCTAACCTAACCTAACCTAACCTAACCTAACCTAACCTAACCTAACCTAACCTAACCTAACCTAACCTAACCTAACCTAACCTAACCTAACCTAACCTAACCTAACCTAACCTAACCTAACCTAACCTAACCTAACCTAACCTAACCTAACCTAACCTAACCTAACCTAACCTAACCTAACCTAACCTAACCTAACCTAACCTAACCTAACCTAACCTAACCTAACCTAACCTAACCTAACCTAACCTAACCTAACCTAACCTAACCTAACCTAACCTAACCTAACCTAACCTAACCTAACCTAACCTAACCTAACCTAACCTAACCTAACCTAACCTAACCTAACCTAACCTAACCTAACCTAACCTAACCTAACCTAACCTAACCTAACCTAACCTAACCTAACCTAACCTAACCTAACCTAACCTAACCTAACCTAACCTAACCTAACCTAACCTAACCTAACCTAACCTAACCTAACCTAACCTAACCTAACCTAACCTAACCTAACCTAACCTAACCTAACCTAACCTAACCTAACCTAACCTAACCTAACCTAACCTAACCTAACCTAACCTAACCTAACCTAACCTAACCTAACCTAACCTAACCTAACCTAACCTAACCTAACCTAACCTAACCTAACCTAACCTAACCTAACCTAACCTAACCTAACCTAACCTAACCTAACCTAACCTAACCTAACCTAACCTAACCTAACCTAACCTAACCTAACCTAACCTAACCTAACCTAACCTAACCTAACCTAACCTAACCTAACCTAACCTAACCTAACCTAACCTAACCTAACCTAACCTAACCTAACCTAACCTAACCTAACCTAACCTAACCTAACCTAACCTAACCTAACCTAACCTAACCTAACCTAACCTAACCTAACCTAACCTAACCTAACCTAACCTAACCTAACCTAACCTAACCTAACCTAACCTAACCTAACCTAACCTAACCTAACCTAACCTAACCTAACCTAACCTAACCTAACCTAACCTAACCTAACCTAACCTAACCTAACCTAACCTAACCTAACCTAACCTAACCTAACCTAACCTAACCTAACCTAACCTAACCTAACCTAACCTAACCTAACCTAACCTAACCTAACCTAACCTAACCTAACCTAACCTAACCTAACCTAACCTAACCTAACCTAACCTAACCTAACCTAACCTAACCTAACCTAACCTAACCTAACCTAACCTAACCTAACCTAACCTAACCTAACCTAACCTAACCTAACCTAACCTAACCTAACCTAACCTAACCTAACCTAACCTAACCTAACCTAACCTAACCTAACCTAACCTAACCTAACCTAACCTAACCTAACCTAACCTAACCTAACCTAACCTAACCTAACCTAACCTAACCTAACCTAACCTAACCTAACCTAACCTAACCTAACCTAACCTAACCTAACCTAACCTAACCTAACCTAACCTAACCTAACCTAACCTAACCTAACCTAACCTAACCTAACCTAACCTAACCTAACCTAACCTAACCTAACCTAACCTAACCTAACCTAACCTAACCTAACCTAACCTAACCTAACCTAACCTAACCTAACCTAACCTAACCTAACCTAACCTAACCTAACCTAACCTAACCTAACCTAACCTAACCTAACCTAACCTAACCTAACCTAACCTAACCTAACCTAACCTAACCTAACCTAACCTAACCTAACCTAACCTAACCTAACCTAACCTAACCTAACCTAACCTAACCTAACCTAACCTAACCTAACCTAACCTAACCTAACCTAACCTAACCTAACCTAACCTAACCTAACCTAACCTAACCTAACCTAACCTAACCTAACCTAACCTAACCTAACCTAACCTAACCTAACCTAACCTAACCTAACCTAACCTAACCTAACCTAACCTAACCTAACCTAACCTAACCTAACCTAACCTAACCTAACCTAACCTAACCTAACCTAACCTAACCTAACCTAACCTAACCTAACCTAACCTAACCTAACCTAACCTAACCTTTTTTTTTTTTTTTTTTTTGACAAGGTGGAAAATGCATTACGCATTCGACCCCCCGCCTTGGGAGCGGCGGGGAGGATATGTGGGACTCCCTCATCTCCCCTTCTCATTATGAGAAGGGGTAGAGAAGTTTACCCACTAAAAACCACCTTGGCGTACCCTCGCACTCCGGTTACTCGGGCACCGTGGAACCCGCTCTAAGCATTCTCCACGGTGCCCACCGGTCGCCCCGGCCTCTGCCAGGGCTTCCCGCGTCAATGGGGGGGATGGCCGAATACGCATGGCCACCCCCCAGACCGCCGAGTGACTTGTCACGGCAGGCGGAGGTCTCCCATCCTCCGCCCGCAGTCACTAAGGGTTAAGGCGCGCGGCAAACTGCCGCCGCCTCAACCCCGGCCGCCTACGCCGGAGGGGGTGCGCGAGAGGATCATCCTCGCGCCCCCGCTCCGCCTCCTCCTTCTGCGAGATAACAATCTCGCAGAAGGAGACCACTGCCTCCCAGGACCCCTCGCTGCTGAGCATCGCAGAGACGACGCTGTGCAGCGAGAGGTCCACCCGCTGGATCGCCCGTGCCATGAGGCCCCGCTCCGCATCCCAACGACTGCACACCTGCAAGGTGTGCTCTGCCGTGTCGTCGGGATCTCCGCACTCATGGCACCGTGGGCTCGGCTCCCTCCTAATGTTGTGCAGGTGGTGACCGAAACAGCCGTGTCCGGTCAACACCTGCACTAGCCGGTACGTCAGTGCGCCGGCTGCCCTCTTACACCATTGGTCCATCACTGGGAGGATCGCCCCCACGGTACGAGTCCCGTACGGGGAGTCCTCCAGGATGGACTTCCACCTTTCGCGCAGCCGGCGCGCCGTCATACGGCGGGAGGCCTCTACCTCCTCAGGGTCCGGGCGTTCCCCTCTTGCCCGAGCCCTGGACCTAACTAAGTAGGTTTCCGCCTGCACCTCGGCGTCCAACTCCCACGGGGGGGTGCAGGCGAGGAGGCAGGCCGCCGCGTGGGCCACTGAGCCGTAGGCCCTGGCCATCCTCTGGGCCACGGCCCGCTGTGGCCCCCTCAGAAGGGCCCTGTTTCGGGCGGACAACCTGTCCGCCCATATCGGGGCCCCATACAGGGCCATGCTCCTCACCACGCCGGCGAACAGCCGCCGGCACGAGGAGCCTGGCCCCCCAATGTTGGGCAGGAGTCTGCCCAGCGCTTGCGCGGCGCCCCTGATTCGGGGAGCAAGTCTTCTGAAGTGCTCCCCGAAATCCCACTTCCGGTCCAATGTAAGCCCCAGATATTTAATGTGGGGCTCTACCTGGACCGTCCCTCCTGGAAGTGAGAGCGCCGCGCCCGCAGGCAGCCTCCATGCTCTCCCTCGCCCCCCGAAGACCGTAGCGTCGGTCTTCGGGAGGGCCACCTTTAGGCCGAGCTGCTCGATCCCCCGGATCATCAGCTCGGCCGCTTCCTCCGCATCGCGGAGGGTCTCCCACCCATCTTTCCCGCGCACAGCCACCATCGTGTCGTCTGCATAGCAGACGGTGATTGTGCGCGGGAGTGTCTCCCCTCTGATGGCCCGGTCGTACCCCAGGTTCCAGAGCAAGGGGCCGAGTACGGAGCCCTGGGGCACGCCGCAGGCCATCCTTCTCTCCCCCCTCTGCCCGTCCTTATTTTCGTAGAGAACTACCCTCTCAGTAAGGTAGTTCTCTACGATCCTTCTCAGGTAGTGGGGCACTCCATGATACTGAAGTGCCCCACTTATCACCCCATAGGGGAGGGTGCCGAACGCGTTCGCGATGTCTAGAGACACCGCGACCACACCCTCTCCCCTGCTCGACGCGTCGTCACAGAAGTCCCTGAGGGACTTTATCGCGTCGAGCGTGGACCGTCCTCCTCGGAACCCGAACTGTCTATCAGAGACGTCCGGGCCGGCGGTCTCAAGGTGCTGCTGGATCCGGTGGGCCAGGATACGTTCGAACGTTTTCCCGGCCTCATCCAGCAACACTATGGGGCGATAGGCGGACGGGCAGTCCGCAGGCCGACCATCTTTGCGGAGGAGGCAGAGCCGCCCCTCCTTCCACACCCTCGGGAACCGTCCCTCCTTCAGGCAGTCATCCATGAGCTGCCTGAGGCGACTCCCGAGGTGTCCCAGGGCGACCGTGAGGACACGACCAGGGACCCCGTCTGGTCCCGGGGCCTTTTTGCAGCCCCTGAGTCGGTCCGTCACTCTTTCGAACTCGTCGTCGCTTATGGGTGCGACGGCGAGTTCGGCCTCCGCAATGGCCATCGTCGGGGGAGAGAACGCTGGGGCGGGCGGGAACAGCCCCTCCAACACCCTACTGAGGAGGTCGGGCTCCATTAAATCCATGGGGGGGGCCGTGCGCAGCTTGTTGCGCACCATCTTATACGGCCGCCCCCACGGATCCCTGTCCAGGGTGGCCAAGAACGAGCAGTGTGCTTCGTCCTTGGCCACGGCGATCGCCACTATCAGGGCCCCCTTTGCCTCTTTGAGGGCCCTGTGGAGCCCCTCCTCCTCCTCCTCTGTGTGCCGCCTGCGCCTACAATGCTGGTAGGCGCGGCGGGCACAGTTGCTGGTGGTCCGCAGGGCCGCTATTTCTGCGGACCACCAGTACACCTTCTTGCGGGTGGACGGGCGTCCGGCCCGGGGCATTGCCGCGTCGCACACCCTCTGTAGTGCGGCGCGGAACCGGGCCGCCCTCTCGTCAACTCCGAGGGTGGCGGGAGGGGCTGCACACCAAGCCTCCTCCATCGCCGCCTCGTCCGCCCTTTCCCTATCCAGGTGGGTCAGGGCCCACCTGGGGAACCCTCTTCGGCCCCGGCCTCTTGTTCCCCCCCCTGGGGTGGGCGACGGCAGAACGCCATTGGAGACCCTCATTCTGATGTACAGGTGATCAGAGAGGGTCTCGACGTCCTCCAGGACGCGCCAATCAGTGACGCGCGCGGCTATGGCGGGGGTCGCGAACGTGACGTCCACGACTGACCCCCCCCGCCGCCGCACGCATGTGTTGACGCTGCCCCGGTTCAGGATGATTAGTCCTGTTGCCGTCGCCCAGTCCTCGAGGGCGGTCCCTCGGGGGTCCGTGACTGAGGAACCCCACGCCGAACTTTTGGCGTTGAGATCCCCCATGACCATCACCTGTGACGGGGCAGCTCTACCAACTACCCCGTTCAGGACCCCCAGGAAGCGCTCGAAGGCGCGTAACGGCTTGTTGGGGGAGAAGTACACCGCCACTATCACGGTGTCACTCCCCCATCTGGCCGCCACGTAACCCGGGCCGCCTTCGATCCTCGAGAGAGGGGGGAAATCCCCATGTGCCGGAACCGATATTGCCACTACTCCGTCCGTCGCCCCTGCCCAGTAAGGAAGGGGGGGGACGAAGTAGGGCTCTGCGACCACCGCGACGCCAATTCCCCACTCCGCCATGTGTTGCATCAGGAGATCCTGTGCCCTGGCGGAGTGGTTGGCGTTGACCTGCAGGACGTCCAAGTGCTGGTGTGCTGGCATTTAGACGTCCATGCGGTTCTCCTCATTTTGGCCGGTGGCCGTTCCTGCTGGGGTGGGGCGGGTGGGGCGGGTGGGCTCCGTCCGCATCGATTTGCCCCTGACCTCGGGGGGGAAGCATCTCGACCCCCCCATCGTGTGGCTGGCCGGGAGTTTGGCGTGGTGGCACACTGCGCACCACTCCTTCTCCCCCGTGCACTCCCTGCGGAAGTGCCCCTCCGCACCGCACCGGTAGCAGGTATTGCTCCGGTCGACGCTTGAGGGGCACAACTCCCGCGTGTGGCCAACACACATGCATCTATAACAACGCATGGGTGTCGGCCCAGCCACGGTGACGGTGGCCTCAGCCCACCCCACCTGGATTTTACCCCGCTTTATGAGGCCCTGTGCCGTCTCCACTGGGCACTGGACGAGAGCTGATCCAGTGCCGTCGTAGAGGACACGGATGCCCCCCACCTTTATGTGGGCCTCATCACAGCCCCCCGCTTTGACGATGGCCGCCGTCAGCTTCTCTTTGGAAGCCGACTCGTCCAGACCACCTATCTGGACAGCGGCCATTTTTTGTGGGCGGCTGACGATGGCGACATCCCCCACTATTTCTTGCAGCCTGGCTGCAAGAGCGTCTGCCGCCCGCCCTCTATCGGCACTATC